>JAWWEW010000112.1:1571179-1904786 GCA_035583185.1 Anabacerthia variegaticeps | reverse complement strand
AACCCTGCCTTTGCTTCCTCCTCCTCCTCCTGGGAATGGTCTAATGACAACCCTGCCTTTGCTTCCTCCTCCTCCTCCTGGGAATGGTCTAATGACAACCCTGCCTTTGCTTCCTCCTCCTCCTCGCTGGGCAGGCTGGACCCAGGCTCAGGAGCACAAGGGCTGGCTCTGGGCTCTTCCTCATCCTCCAGCTCACTGCAATGGTCATCTGGGGTGGAGGTTTTCACTCCTTTTCCCTTTTCTTCCTCCTCCTCCTCCTCCTCCCAGGACTGCTCCGAGTGGGGACCGTCCTCAGCTGCCTCCTCAAGGGATTCCCGTTCCCTCACTTTGATCTCGATGACTCTGAAAAGACAATTTGCAGGTGAGATTCTGTTTCTGGGAAGGTTTTAAAGAACCTTCAGGCAATCTGGGACAAATCCTGGTAGATGGAACTGGGGAAGGAAAGGGATTCTCTTTCTTTTCAGTTTAATCTCAATGACTCCGGTGGCCAGAGTCTCTTTTTATGTCATTTTTATGCCATTTTTTTTTCATTTCTGATTCTTTTTAAATCCTAATGCTTAATGGATATTGAAAACTATTTTTATAAGGCTTATTTGAAAAAGTGAAGATTTAAAGGTAAGGAAGACTCAAGTGACTTACTAGCAACATGTCAGAATTTTTAGCGAAAGGAACAAATAAAAAATGTTCTTCATTTTTCTTTGAGGTGCATTGTATAACCAATGCTCTCCTCTGTTTTATGAAATAATATTTAATTCAGGGAAAACAGTAAAAAATTACATTCTAGCACTAACATTAGTAAAGCAAACCACATAATCAAATAGTTCCCTGGGAAATCCTACAACTAATTAAAAAAACCCCCAACTCTACATACCAAAATTACTTTCTAATTAGATATGTGGTGGGTAAAAAAAAAAAAAAAGCCCTCAGTAATGTGTACCTTTCTGTGGCATCAGTGGAGTTCAAATCTTCAGCAGGGGAGCATTGGAGCACTATGGTGGTTTGTCCTTTCTTTGACACAAACTCTGGGCTTATCCCCAGCGCTCTCAGCCTGTTGGAATAACGTTTCTCTGCAGCTATTCTGGCATTTTTCTGTAGGAAAACCACAGTGTTACCTAATGCACTGAACGCCTGTCTTTGGAGACTTTTATTTGCATTAACCCTCTCTTTCAGTAATTGCAGCTGAGAGGTGGAATTGTCACTCACTGCAGGTAAGAAGGGCAAAGCAATATTTGAGAGTGATACACCAGATTTGCCTTCTCTGTACTAGCAGCTTTTAACTGGACTGGATACACACTTACAATGCTTACACACAAAAATGAGTAACATTTATGTGGAGGTGGGGCAACAGAGTTTGGAATGGATAAATACTGGTCTGGAAAGTGTTTCTCAAATATCTTCTAAGAATGTTTGACTACAAATGTCTTATTTGGTATCTGAAATTAAGATTGAGCAGTAATACAGAAACAGGGCAACCTGAGTGACTCTTTCAAAGAGCAGTGGCCTTTGTTTTACTCTTTCTTCCATTTCCTGCAACTCTTGCAAGTATTCCTGCCTTCTCTGCTTCTCATTGTTCCTAAGAGTACAAGAGAAATTATTAGTGATTTACAATACAACAAGGAACTTTCTACAGCAGCTAAATTGCTCAAAACAAACTAAATACTGTCCTAATTCAAGACACATAAAAGCAAGTACTGAACAAACCCATCTCTGAAGCAGAGACAGGTCCTGGCCACTGAGGTTAAACAGAGGTTGAATTTGGATTCCTGGGAGTTTTGGGGACTTTTTAAAAAACTTGGATACTTGGGGTTTTTAAAGGCTGATTTCATACAGATCTTCTAGTTGCTCTAACCAAAATTAAATAGAATGCACCAAAGGAAATGAATAGCATTGAATAAAAATCAGTCCATTGAATAAAAATCAGTTTGATGATGAGAGTCTTGCTGCTTTAGCAGCTGATGTCCCACATTCTAGATCACAAGACACTTTTCTCCTGGTTGGCTTGTCAAGGGCCCAGTCAGTAGAGCAGGAGGATGAAACTTGATTCATTGACTGAAATGGTCTCTTAGATCCCAGCAAGCACTGGATAATCCAGGTGGGATTGAGTGTAATCCTGTGTGACAGACACCTCACTGGCTCAGACACTTAAGGGCAAGGATGAGAACATGGGGCCATTTTCTCCTCCTGCCTCTCTCGCTGACCATCTCTGAATTCCTGTGATGTGGCTGTGCACAAAGGCAAGTTATTCACCATTTTGGGAGAGAACTTCCTCGCCCCTCACTCCAAGGAGCCCTTCCACTAACAGACCTCATTACCCAGCTCTGCTGGAAGGAGCATTAGCAGGTTAAGCCCTTGGAGCAGCCTCAGTGCATCAGCACCAGGGAAATAATCTTGCTCTGTAATGGCACCATTTATGTGCAGACAAGAATGAAATGTGAGTGTTTTACAGAGCCCCTGGAATCTGATTAAGCTAAACACTGCCATGTGAATTTTGCTGTCGAATGAACTCAAATTCAAATCTGCAAACACACCCACCACTGTCTCTCTTTAATTCCCCACCTACTCTGACTCCAGTTGTCTTCTGCTTCTGTCCCAGAGTCAGCAGCTCATCTGCCCAAGGACACAAACATTATAAAGCTCCTGTTACTAACACAATGCCTGGCCACTGGAAATCAGGATTCCCAGTTGCTGCCCCAGAGCAGAGCAGAGCAGCCAGTGCCCCTCACTGTCTCCAGGAACAGCACCTTAAGCTGGTGATTCTCCTGCAGTGCCATCGTGCCAGGCCAGGTCACAAACCTCACCAAAGACTCTCTCAAAAGAGAGGACTAATTTTTTTTCTAGGATTAAGAAGTGGAAGAAGCAGAAATGGTTAAAGTAGCCCCAGACACAAGGCCAAGCAGCAGTTCTGGAGTTAGATCCGTGTCAGAGAGCTGGAGCCATCTGGAGTGCCCGCCCCCAGCACTCGTGTTTTCCCCTGTGTGCTGCTCCCCTCAGTCATTCAGAAACAGCTTCTGAATTGTATCTCTCCTACAGGTAACTGCGGGTCCTCTTCCTCCCAAACACCAGCAGCTTCCTGGCTGGCTGCTGTTACGGCTGTGAAGTTAAAATAACATTCCTGCTCCAGTTTTCCCTCTTTGGTGGGACCTGCTGGGACAAAGAAGTGACCTGTGCAATGTTCACCGCCCCAGTGTCCCAAGCCCAGTGCAGTGTCCAGCTGTGCAAGGACATCCTGTAACCACACCATTCCTTCTCCTTTGCACTTTTAGGAACTTTTCCTCTTTAGTTGATATGTCACCTCAAGGAAACACAAGAGTCCCCTGTTAGCTAATCTGCAATACTCTTAAGGTGAAATATGTATTCCTATATTTTTTCTATATTTATATATACATATATTCTCATTTCACTATGGATTTGCAACAGTTTCCCAGCTGAAATACTAAATTTGACCATTTTCACTATCTGCTTGCACAGTGCTGAATTTACCGCCCATAATTGTGTCAACTTAGACAATTTTTTACACATTGTATGTTTAACATACAATGCAATCCTGAACCTCCCACTCTCATTGTTGAATAGGAGGTTCTGGATTCAGGGGAATGCAACCAAATACCTGAATATTTTTAATTTGGATTTAGACATCTGAGCTAGGCTCTGATGAGGGTCATTGGCCTCAGCCCGAGCCAGTACAATTTTCTGGAATTTTTTCGTTCTTTGTCTCTGCTTTGTTCTGTTCCTTTTTTGTTGTTCTTCCAGCTTTCTCTTTTCCACAAGTGAATTCCTGGTGGGGAAAACAAACTAAGGCTGAATTCATATTAAATCAAGAGCACAACTTCAAAGGAAGCTTTGGCAAAGGTGATTCCCAGGAGGAAAACAGGGTTGCCATGAGAGGACACAAGGTATGGGCCGTTTTAAGGGATATCCTGGAAAACAGCAGTCATTTGTCCCATTTCTAGGGACACTCTGAGAAAAACACACTACTGTTCCTTCAACAACCATACATTGAAAGTATTTTAAGTTTTATATTAATTTAAATTTTATATTATTATTAAGTCCTTATTTAACAAATTAAGTCCTATATTCACTGCATGGAAGAAATAACTACATGTGTAGAAATGAAAAGAAATTTACTTTTAAAGTATATATAAAGTAGAGCAGCTCTAAGTAGTCACCTTAAGGCTTGTAGCCGTCGTCTCGTGGATTCTGTGTTTTTGGGAGATTTGTCTTTCCCAGCTCCCAGGAGATGGGGATTTGCACTGGAATGTCCCGTTTGGGGGTTCCGTCTCGGAGAGGCAAACGGCCACCGCGTTTCCTTCAGCTTCTCCTCATCCTCTTGGATGTCCTTCAAAATCTTGCCCTTGTTCGAGGGGATGTACGAAGTCAGAAGGTTGAAAGGCTCACAGACTGTGAGGTCTTTCACCTTCCTCTGCTGCAGGAGCCGTTTCTGAAATCTCTCATATAACCTCTCAAAATCTGGGACGCTCGAGTTGATCCTGGGCTTGTGTTCTGCCTGCTTTGGTTCTGTGCTCTTGTTCTTGCTGGTCTCTTTTAAGGCCAGTCTGCTGTTGGGTACGGAGGAATTGCGCAGCATCTCCTCGGCCCTCATCCTGATCCTGATCTCTCTGTAGAGCTCCTCCTCCTTTAGCCTCTCGTGAAAGTCTGGGCTGTAAACACACTTAGGCACTGGCTTTGCTCGGAACGCTTTGCTCTGATTTTCAGGTACGGAGAGGTCTCTCAGTTTCATTTTCCTGAGTTCGCTCCTCTGCCTCTCTCGCTCGATGAATTTGAACGGCTTCTGGGAAGCCAAGAGCTTGAGTTTGCTCCTCTCCCTCACGGACCTCCTGCGCTCCTCGTTGCGCCGCACGATGTCGTGGTAGAGCGGGAGGAAGATGGCAGCAGGCACCGGGGTGGCTCGGAACTTTTTCTGACACTCCGCTTCTTCCTCTAGCTGCTTTTTCAGTAAGTGGTTCTCCAGTTCGATCCGCGACTTGGATTTAACGTTCTGTTCCTTTTTCTGAGCTTCTCTGATGGTCATCTGGAAAGGCTTGGGCACGGTGACTTTGGGTGACCACACCTTCTGTTTCTTGCGTGCCTTCCTGCAGGCTGGGGAGCTGGGGCGGCTCTCCTGGATGCGGGAGATGTAGTCTGCCAGGGAGAACCCATCCCACATCTTTTCAATCTGCTGCTTAGCAAAGGAGGATGATCCCGTTTCGCTTCCATTTCCATCAAATACCGATTCCCCATCAGAGGCATCGGATATACTCGAGCCCAAGGGACTGCTTAAGTCAGACTCTGAGAAGGATTTGTGCCAGTTTAGAGGCTGATACGAGCTCTTGTCCCAAGTGGGCCTTGAAAAAAAGGGGGAAAAACAGCTTGGTTTGAGCCAGTCCAACACTGATACAAAGTGATTTGCATTTAAGGAATCATTACTAGAAACAGAAATGACAATGGCTGAGGGGGAAGAGAAGGGAAAGAGCAGCATGCTGGGCACTCACACCAGATCCTACTTTTAGTCAGCACTTCCTAGGGAAAGGCCCTGTGCTTTCCTAAACATGCTCCCAGTGCCTTCTGCACACCCACCTCGAAACCTCACAGACTGCTAGAGAGGTGAGGAGCACTCCTATTATTAAAACTGACTGTTCTCAGATTATCTGCTCACAGGAGACAGGAGAGGAACACTTGCCAGCCCCACAAACACACCCCGCTGTTTCACAGCTGCCTGCAAAGCCTTTGGGAATCTTCAGACTCAGAAGTGCCCCCCACCTTACCTACAACACTTTGGAGAAGTGTCCTTTCTCTTGTCCAAGGGACGTGCTCCTTTTAAATACAGTTTGTTCCGATACATACTTTCCAGCTTTTTCATGGTCTCCATGTGGGCATTCTTCAGCTCTTCCAGCTTCAAGTAATACTCTTGATTTGAATCGCACATTTTGGACAAATCTATCCATTTGTCACTGTCTCCATTTAGAGGGGGGGTCTGCACCCTGTTGGTATTGGAATCCAGATCAGAGCCGTCCTAGGAGAGATGTTTGTAAAGTTTTCTGACTGTTAGAAGGAAGGGGAACAAGCTACTTAATATTGCTTTCTCATAATTTATTCTAGTGAATGATATAGTAACACCAAATAGAGTTAACCTGTATACAAATGTTACTGCTGAGCAGTGTGGAATAATCTTGTTGCCTGTTAATTTATATATCCTAGGGGTCCTATTTAAAGCCTGTAAAAATTCCCAAGTCTGTCCTGTAATCAATATAACAGGAATTATGATAAAAAGGATTTACCAAAAGAAACAATTTAACTATCTTGTAAACTGTAATTTTAACTTGATTATTATGCAGCTCTAAAAAAGCCTTTGTTTAAAAGCAAACAAATCCACAACAGAACCTTCTCTGCCTGCCATTTCCATAAGGATTTCAAAAATAAGTCATTAGAGATCTGGTGGAGAAAAGCTGATTCCCTTTTTCAGAACTTACTGTGAAATGACAGGGATTCTGCATGGCTTAGAGTTCCAATACTGTTTGACAGCTGTGCACAGGTAATATTCTTCAAATATTTTTAAAGCTTATACTGGCCAGGTTATTCAGCAATACAAAGGCTTCATTTTGCTCTTTTTAAGCACCGTGTTTAAAAAAAAAATAAAAAAATCACGAGGCGATTTCTTTACACCCAAAATTAGAATACAACTTTTCCACACAGAGGTATCTCAATAAGCTTTGACATTCCAACAAAAAGCTGTAGGTTTTATCTACAGGAATCTCGTAACCCTTCGCTGGAAAACACGCGTGGGGCGATGCCATGGGGACGACACAACCAAAGAAGGGAATTTACAGCGCCGGGCACCGTCCTGCTGTCTCGGGCATCGCCAGCTCCTGCCCCTGCTGTCCCCGAGCCACAAGCTCCTTAAGGGATTGGCGCTGCAGCAGGACCATCTGCGGGGGCAGCGCCGTGATCCCTGCCCGGGCTCGGGCTCAGGTGGGTTCCCTGCCCGGGCTCGGGTGGGTTCCCCCCCGGGCTCATACTCAGGTGGGTTCCCTGCCCGGGCTCAGGCTCGGGCTCAGGTGGGTTCCCTGCCTGGGCTCGGGCTCAGGTGGGTTCCCCCCCGGGCTCATACTCAGGTGGGTTCCCTGCCTGGGCTCGGGCTCAGGTGGGATCCCCCCCGAGCTCAGGCTCATGCTCAGGTAGGTTCCCTGCCCGGGCTCAGGCTCATGCTCAGGCGGGTTCCCCCCGGCTCAGGGTCGGGCTGAGGCCGGGGTGTGCCCCCCGTGCCGGTACCTGTGTGCCGGTACCTGTGTGCCGGCGGGCGGCGGGCCCCGCTCGTACAGCGCGGCGGGCGCCCTGGTGCGCGGGTCCAGCGGCGTGCGCAGGCAGGAGGCGGCCAGGCGGGCGGCGCGGTGCGCCTCCTCCATCCCGCAGCCGCGCTCCCACACGCTCAGCAGGAAGGAAAGGAGGAAGGAGGGAGGGAGGCTGGTCCCGCTCCGCCCCCAGCGCCGCGGCGCGTTCTCCCCGTGTTTAACCGCGGTGTAACCGCCCTGCCCCGAGCCCGCCCCGCTCCGCTCCGCCCGCGGGGAAGGCACACTGCATCCCCCCTCCCCGGGGGCGGCTGCATCCCCGAGCCCGTCCTCCTTTTTAGCTAACTGTCTTCAGGGGGTTCATCGGAATCTGCATCTCTCTCCTTCTACGTGATGAGCCCACGTCTGTTACACCTTCTTTAAAGAAGCTTTTTCCGTCTTGAAGTTTGTACTTCAGGTAAGCAGTTACAGGATAAGGCTAGAGCAGGATAAGCAGCAATATTCTGGCCTAGAATGTTCTATCCTAAACTAGGATAAGCAGCAATATTCTGGCCTAGAAACATTCTATCCTAAACTAGGACAAGTTTTCACAGGAATATTCTTCTGCAGGAATATTCTTCGGGAATATTCTGCCCTAGGAACATTCTATCCTAAAGTAGGATAAGCAGCAATATTCTTCTGCAGCAATATTCTGCCCCAGGAACATTCTATTCTAAACTAGGGTAAGCAGGAATATTCTGCCCTAGGAATGTCCTATCCTAAACTAGGATAAGCAGGAATATTCTTCCACAGGAATACTCTGCATATGTGCATTAATGATTGATAGACCTATCTACTGTAGTGAAATAAGATACTTTTAATGTAAAGGAACAACCTACTTTTTATGTAAAGAAAGATGAAATCGCACTCAGTTGTTGTAATTCTTGTGGAGAATGGGAAGTTTGTGATAGCAGGGAATGAAAGCTGTAATCAAATAACCCCCGTGGGGTAAGGCATCGTTTGCAATTTTAAACAGACAACAAAGAATTCACGCCAAGCATTAATGCCTAAATCAACTGTCTAATTTATGTATTAGTATTTTAATTATTCTCTATGTTCTACTAGGCAAGTCACAGGAAAGTATTCCAGCAAAATGAGGTCAACAACATGGTGGAAGTTTCCTCAAAAGCTCCAGCTCCAACCACTTGTGAATGGAAGTGTGAGTTAAGGTCATGGAAGGAACACTCTCCTTTAAACACAGAGGAACTGGGTTCTTGCCGTGGAGCAATCATGAAGATGAAAGGGGTAATTCAGAATGTCAGGGTAAGAATCAGAAGTTGTAAAAGTGTAATCTGCGTTACTGTAGAACAATACAGTTTTTGACTTCCCGGCCAGTTTTGGGAAAAACAATTAAAAGGGGAAGGAAACCACATGTAGAGCACCCTTTGTAATACCGTGGATCATGGGATGGCAGCAGGAACCACTGCCAGCTTCAGGAGACAGAACAGAACAAGGAATGTGCTAGTGCTCTCAGGTGCCATCACTGCCCAGCTCCTCCTCCCCTGCAGCCTGGCCTCATTAGGGCAATAACCCCACTGCTTTAGGACAAGCAGCTGTAAGCCAGCATGGTACCAGAGTGCACTTCAAGGGTATTCTCAGGATACAGCACTAGAGCCAATTAGGTGCTGTTAGACTTTTCAGAGGTAAGTGGGAGCACAGGGCACAGAAACATAACACTGTTTTATAATTCTGCAAGAAATAAAGACTTGGTAGGCTACTGTCTGTTTATTGATAAACAGCATTTCCTTTTTGAAAACAGAATGTTTTAAGTTAACCTGATCAAGGTACACAAGTCTCAGTGGAGTTTAAGACAGTTCACACAGGCGCTTTTGGTGAGGAAACCGTATTCCAGGCTGCAGGGCAGGATCCCTTGGGCACAGTCCCCTCCTCTCTGCTCAGCTTACCCTCGAGTGTTCACCTGCAAAGAGTTCATACAGTCAGGCATAAGAAATCACAGGATACATCACAGTTCTTTGCTTAAAGATCCTGGAGTTTTAGTGACTCTAATTCCTTGCTTTAAGGTGCAGTAATTATAAAGCATTTAATTTTGTTCCAACTGCCGTTACTAAAAGGTCAAATGGTCTTAAGTAGCACATAAACATAACCTACACAATAACTGTATTTTGAAGCACAGCAGGTTAATGACATGAACCATCCTGGTGCTTGTGAAGGGAAGAAAACAAAATATGATGCCAACAGCACTCACCACGTCATCGATCTTGAGAATGCTGCGCACGGTTTCTGTCGCCAGAGTCAGTGCACTCAAAGACACCAGCAGAGGCTGGACTACCAGCTCCTCCAGGATGTTGGAAATGCCACCCTGTGGGAACAAGGAGCCTTTACTTTGTCCCAGTCAGATTTAGCACACCTTCTGTTAGCAGAGTCCTGAGGACAGGCAGCTCCTAGACTGTCACAAGGCTTGTATTCTTCTATCTGCAAGAGGAGCATTACAGAACACATCTTCTCCCCCCAAGCACTGACCTATGCTGTCAAAATTAGCCAAGAGAAAAGGTCAGCAGAGAAACTGAAAAGAAGCTGGGCTGTGGTGCTACTCTTAAGCCATGAGCACCTTTCCTTGCAGATCATACTGATGGGTGATTCTAAATGGATCTACTGTAGATGAAATGCTTTTGTAGAGACATGGGATGTTTCTTGTCCTGTGGGTATAGCTTTTAATATCTGCTGTGATCAATGCTCAGGGTGAGCTGTTGGGACAACAAGCTGTAATTTCCCTTAATGCTAATTTTGGGGATCCTACCACTGTGAGACAAGACCTCACCCTCTCACTAGTCCAACCCTAAGGCAAAGCACTTCCCTTGTAATACCCACATGTTCCACCTCCTCCTTACCTTCCTGACGTTAATGCCAGCTGTTTTCTCCCCTTGGGCATGCCTGTTTCTCAGCTCTGTGACTGTGGAAATAGGGTTGAGCCCAGCGTTCTCAGCCAGGGTGGAGGGGATGACTTCCAGGGCATCCCCGTAGGCACGGACACAGTAGGAGTCCATGCCCTTCAGGGTCCGGGCGTACTCATTGAGGCGCAGCGCCAGCTCGATCTCTGGGGCTCCTCCCCCTGCAATCAGGGCTCTGGGGGCAGAAAACATCAGCCCTCATCTCACAGAACTGCACCAATTAGGCTCTGTGGATCAGTAATGCACTACAATGACAAGAGATGTTACCTTTTCTTAACCAGGCATCTTATGACACACAGGGCGTCGTGAATGGAGCGCTCGGCTTCCTCCAGGACCAGTTTGTTGGACCCACGTACCACAATGCTTACAGTTTTTCCAGGGTTTGTGCAGCCTGTAATCTAAAACATAAAACCAAATACTAAGACTGGGGCGGGGCCAAAAACATGTCCTGGGCAAGAAAACACTTCCACTGGTGTTTTCAAGTTCTGTAACAGCACTGATGTCTGGCCAAGCAAGACCACAGCACTTCTTAAGTTGGTGCTACTCAGAACTTCGAAGCAGGTATTTAAATATAATAAATTCTGTAGTAAAACCCATTAAAGTTAGCAATTGTTTCTGAAACAACTGGCAGATGCTAAGATGGTACTAACAGTTTGTTCCTCACTCACCTTTATTAGTTTCCCAGAACCGTTCAAGTTGACCTCCTCTGCCAGCTCAGCAGAGCCCAGCATGTCAGGGGTGAACTGGTCAATGTGAGCCACAGGCTTAGTTCCAATTGTCTGAAAAAATAACGGGAAAAAATTAATCCATGAGCTGACTGCAGAGTCAGCAAGTCCCCTGCCTGTTGCTCTTCTGCTTATTGCACTAAAATGCAGTCAGCACTGTGGCTTTTACATCCGTCCTGAACCCCTCTACAGGTGTGACTGCTCAACAGAATAGGAATGACTTTTAAGGAAACGTGTGCTCCTGCATTACAATCAAAACATGAAAGTTGGGAAAGTGTCATAATAAAGTGGCCCTGGCTGGGCAGTTAGTTTTGAGGCAGATTTTAAACACTGATGCTACTTTACAGCCATGTATATTATATAATGCACTTTACCTTACATATAAACTCAATGTCTTCTCTTTCAATGTCTTTAACCACCATGATCTTAACTTTGTTCAGAAAATGGAGGGCCAGGTCACTGAGAGCATCTCTGAAAATGAGAGGGAGGGAGTCAGGCCACAGTGCTCAAATCCTTCAGAGTACCAAGTAAGGATGTCAGGAAACTCCAAATACAATGACAGTGCTTTCTAAAGCCAGGTGTGACTGTGTTTGGCTTCAGTTTTCCAAACAATTCCAACCGTTCCCTGAAACATACACACCTCAGAATAGACTTCTGAATGAGCAGCACATTGCACCCAGCCTTCTTGATCTGCTTGACCAAGTTCAGAATGTAGGCTCTCTCCTCACGCAGGACTCTGTCCATCTGAGCGTAATCAGACACAACAATCTGGTTGTCCATCTGTTTAAGAGTAGAAAATAGAAGAGCAAGCATGAGCAACTGCTGACTTTGAAAGCCAGTGTCAAAATGTTCCATGTTCTTTCGCTTAGGACCCTGGGATTCAAAGCCAACAAGAATGACAGTAAAATACATCTTATTAGAGATGGTTCAGCATTTCTCATCATTTTCAACAGTTTTGTTCTTCATACCAACTGTAAGTTTTAAGACTTATGAGTATCTATGCATTACTCAGCAGACCTTCACTCAAGCTGTGGCACAGAGCTGACATCACAGCATCTTAAAAAACCCCGTGCTATCATTACATTGGCATCTCCCAAGTCCTAGAGCATGAGGCTTTGCTCTAGTCCCAGTCTGACTTACATCTGTCTTTGGAGCAGACAAGCAGAACTGAATGAGGCCAATTTTGGCTTTTTCCACTCTGGTTACGCCGGTATTTGCCACTTTCTGAGTCAGGACAAGTCCTTCAACCAGTTCACAATCATCAATTGTGCCTCTGGAAACAAACACAATCCATGAGTGGAACACTGTGGGAACTGGATTTCACAGAGATAAAAGTTTATCTAATTACAAGTTCCTTCTTACCCCAACTTCTTAACAATTTTAATATCTCTGAGGTCCACACTATTGGCTGTAGTGGGGTCAATCACCTTCATCACTGCATCCACACTCATTGGAGAAAGCAAACTAGAGTACTGACATACAACCTAAGGGATTTAATAATAAAGAGAGATTTAACACAAACAGCAATTTCCAAACATACTGTCATTGTATTTCAGTGTTTGACTTGGGAATTTTGAATCAAAGCTGGTTTTCCCGTCCCCATCCACCAGGTGTCTTAACAAGGCACTTTCTTAGTGGCTGCTCTGTGCCTGGTGGGGAACCCACACATGGGGATGCACAGAACACAGCTGAATTCCTCTTAGAAAGACTCCTCAAGTAAGACTTCTGAGCCTGGATTTACAGTGTGCAGGGTACTGTTAGGAAGTGAGGAGGAGAAGCACAAACTGGGGAGAGCTGGAAGGCCTGGCTGGGCTGGGGGCTCAGAGCCCAAGAGCCACCGTACCTTTGAGTTCAGCGAGGTGGTGGCACTGTTCAGCAAAGTCTCCCTGTCACTCAGCTCCACTGGCTGTGCCATGTTGGTCAACACCTCAATGCCTTTATCCAAAGCTTTCTGGAATGACTCCGAAATGATGGTGGGGTGAATTCCTGGGGGCACAGAAAGAAAGGATGCTAGGCAGATCATGCTTTTTGGGTTTTAATTCATCTCCTTTTTCAATTGTAAAACTCAAAAGACCCAGGTCAGAACAAACTGAAGGCATTTCAGCAACATGTTCTTCAGGGGTGTATGGCCTCCCTTAATTACTTCCCACTGCTAAAACTGAGGGGAAAAGCTCTAACTTGCCCACAGTTCTGAAGGAAGCTCCTCCATTTCCCTGGATTGGGACACACCCTTTATCTTCTCAGCTGAGAACAGCTACTTTAAGCTTTGTCACACATGTACAAGTGGTCAGAAGACTTCACTACCAGCATATTAAATATATATATATACAAATATCTATATTCACCTTTCTGAAGGAGTCTGGAACAGGCATCCAAAAGAGCTCCAGCAATGACAACAACAGATGTTGTGCCATCACCAGCTTCAATGTCTTGTGCTTTTGACAGCTCTACCAACTAGAGGAGAAATTAGGACAGAAGTTTATGTAGCTAGTGATGCTTAACTGCAAACACAATGGTAAAAAAAGGAGATATTCAGGAATGCAGCACTACTGCAATTAACTTTGGTCTTAGGTGGAATCACGTCTTTTCTAATTTGCAGGCTATATGTCTTGCAACTTCCTTCCCACACTTGTAGCCCTGTTTGGCTGAAATTAAGCTGTAGCAGAACAAATAGAGAAGCAAAGCTTTTCTCCCAAATTTAAAACTGAGCACACCTTTCCCTTCCCTGGAAGAGGGTCACAGGAAGCTCACTTCCACCTCCAAGCACAAACACATCCAAGAGCAGTTCACTGAATATCCCAAAGGGCCAGGACGCTCTATCCTCAGCCCACCTGACCATAACTTACCTCATCCCCTTCTGTCCCAGTGGTCTGGGACATGCCTTTTCTTTCTTAAGCAACAGATGAAGGTTTGGGCTGGGCTTTTTCATACCTTAAAGCATGTACAGAGGGGTTATGCACAAGGAACACTGGGTAAGAAATAAGGACTCCTAACTCTTCAGCACATCTGACAAGCAAAACAGAAGTTCCCTGAGCACAATGCACGAAGTCTCCTGTCTCTCACTAGTGGGTACTGCTCCTCAAATCCACAGGATGTGTTCCTGTGTGTTCTCATCCCACAAATGAAGCTGCAGCACAAACCACTGCCCCAGCAACAGGAGAGGAACCACTCACCATTTTGGCTGCAGGGTGCAGGACCTGCATCTGCTTCAGGATGGTGGCACCATCATTAGTGATTGTCACATCTCCTTTAGCATCCTGGATCTGGGCAGGGAGGGCAGAAACAGAGCTGATCAGTAACTACAGACCTCTGAGCTGAGTGTTCTCCCTGACAACTTCCTTTCCCAAACCCAGATGTGCATTTAGATTTCACTTTCCCTTCAATAACTGAAACCTGGGAAAGAATCAATGGTATCCTGTATAGGACATGTGGAATTTACAGTATCTCCAGCAAGCGTCATGCTTTAAAAACAGGGGAAAAAAATTAGAAGAGTTTACCATTTTATCCATTCCTTTTGGTCCAAGGCTTGTTCTAATTGCATCGGCAACAGCTGAGAAGAGAAGAAAACGTTTGCAAGCGGATCTAAACAACCACAAACACTACAGCATTTAACCGTGTCCTATAAACATGAACTGCCTCCCCCTGCTAGGCAGTCCCCGCATGTACCAAGCGATCCTGAACGAGGCAACGCCGTAAAACGCTGCAGCACCAGGGCTGACCCTCACAACTCCTCTCCTTAAAACAATTAACACCCGATGCTCTGGCTGCGGCCCTTTTAGCCCTGAGGAACGAGGAAAGGCGGCGCGTCCCCTAGCCCCACGGGGGACCCCTCCCTCCGTCCCTCCGCCCCCGGGCACCCACCACGCGGGCTGCCGCCCCGCGGGCACCCCCCGGCCCCGCACCTTTGCCGGCCGCGATGTTGCTGAAGCGGATCTGGGCGGGTTTGTCGCGGTCCTGGTAGGCGCCCTTGGCCCTGCTGGCCGCCCCGGCGGGGCCTCGGCCGGGCGCGCTGTCGGGCATGGCGGCAGCGGGGACACGGCGGGGTGGAGCGCGATAAAGCGGGATGGAGCGGGATAAAGGCGGGATGTGTCCCGGGACGGGCCCCGGGAGAGGCCGGGGTGGGGCGGGACAGGCCGGGACACACCGGGATGTGCGCGGGGATCCTTCCAGAACCGGGGGCCTTCCGCAACGCCGCACGCCGGGGCTGCCCGCCGCGCGCCTGCGCCCACCAGCAAGCCCCGCCTGGCGGCAGGCGAACGGCGCGGGCGCCTATGGAGCAGCGGGGAGGGGCCTTGGGGCGGGTGCTTTCCCGCGCGGAGGGGCCGCGCGCGCGCCGCTGAGGGGAGGAGGGAGGGGCCGGGGGGGCGCCATGGAGGGCTGAGGGGAGCGGGCGGGGCCGGGCGTACAGCCCGGGCATACAGCCCCGGGAGGGAGGGACCCGGTTATCCCTGCTGTCATCCTTGCAGGGAGCCGGGAGCGGAGCGGTAGAGGGCGTGGAACGGAGTCATACAGCCCGGGGGGGATCCCGCCATCGCCCCCCCGGGGGGCTCTGAGGGCTGGGCCGTGCGGGATGGCGGCCCGAACACCGCGGCGCTCCCACAGCGGCCCCTCGGGGGTCGGGGCTCGGCGGGCACTGTGCTCCGACCCCGTGGAGCAGGTGTCCCCTCTGTCACCGAGGGCAGGTGTCCCCCTGTGAGGGCAGGTGTCCCCTCGGCCATGAGGAGTGGTGTCCGTGTGCCGTGGCCGTGCCCCTGTGTGGAATTCAGCCGCGCAGCTGCCTTGGAGAGCCTTGTCAGGTGACTTAACAAACCCTGTATTTTGGCGCCGCACAAACCACTGTTGGTACACGGAGTGTGGGTGTAGCTCTGTCCCCGTCCTGCTCTGACCCAGGGCCAGGCAGCCCCAGCCGTTCCGCTTTTTTTGTCTCCCTGTGGCATCTCGCAGCTTTGCCCTGCTAAATTCAGGACCTGCTGTGCCATCCCACCTGTTCTGGGTAGATTTTGAGCACCTGCTTTTTTATCACTTGCAGAACCCGTTGCCAGAAAGGGGTTTAAGCAGCAGCTTTGTCACAAGAGAAGTTAGACAGGCTTGAATTACAGAAAAAGAACAGAAACACTGTATGTTTTCTTGTAACACCCTGAACTACCCTTGTGTCTGGGGGACTCATTTCAGCTTGTATCACCATTGTAGAAAGGTAGGCTTTATTATCAGTAAAAATAATGTTAGAGTTGAAAAATAGCTTATACCTCTTAGGATGATCTTGCCTCAACAGCTGTATTGCTATAAGAAGCTTCTATATGCTTTTTAAAAATTGATTTCTGGATAGCTATTCAAATTATTTTCTTCACTGAGAGAGAACAAAAACATGAAGTGGTTTAGATGCAAAGTACATGCTTGGATCCACAAAGTGAATTCATTTTGTTCAAACTAAGACACAGCAGCTCAAAAAAAAACAGCTGTGACTGGAAGAAAAATGTCCATGTGATACCTAAAACCTGTAAATTTTGTGGTATATCTCTGACTGGGTATGAGAAGTCAGGGCTTAAAGTGCTCCTGGTAGGGACAATTAGCCAAGAAATATGTCCTTGCCCCAGCAAGGTGCTGATGATGTCAGATGCAAGAAACAGGTGAAAGATGGGAGCGCTTGAGGTTGTTTTCCATTCCCAGGTATACCAGGAGCTTGTTGCAAGTAAAACATGCCCTCATGGTGAGCAATTTTCTAGTGCCATCAACAGCTTTGTATGGTGATACATCAAAATCAAGCATTTGTACAGTTCAGAACAAAAAACAATAAGGAGGGGAAAAGATTCCATAGTCGATTTCATAATCTCTCATTTTTAGCAGTTGCTTTTGATTTTTATTTTTCTGGATTTATGCACCATTGAAACACAGATAAATGAGAGGAGGTTTTGGAAGTGAATGGTGTTTAAATATTCAATTTTTAACAGGCAGAGAAGAAAACAGTTTTAAGTGTAAAGGTAGAGAGAGGTACATCCAGGTCATACATGGGGGAAAGGTCTATTAGTAATAGCCTTGATTTATGTCACCTGGGTATGAATCTGGTTTTATATCACCTCCAAAACCATTAGAAACACACCCTAAATGAACTCACTAGGAACCCTGAATTCCACCAAGTAGAGGTGGTAACAGGTTTGTGTTCCCAGCAGTTAACACACGCTGCTCAGTGTCACCTTAGGGTTGGGAGCAAGGATTTTGCAGAATTTTGAAGGAAATGAAGGGTTGGATCTGATGCTGTCACAGCCACCCTGTTACACACAACTCTGTGCTTGGCAAAACCAGTCCCTCTAGTGTTAGGATTCATTTGGGGTCAAGGTTTGTTCCATTGCTAGGTGGAGCCTGGGGTTTTAGTTGGTATGTAGGGAGCTGCTGAGCTAAATTTAGGGCTGCTGTGGTTAGTGGCTCCCTTCTTACTAACAATTTTGGTCTGGCAGGGTTCCTTCCCTGGAGCTGGGCTTCAGGGCAGAGTAAGGGTTTCATCAGCCAGCAGGTTTGTACTGATTTAGGAGAAAGGTACATCCTGACTTTTCTGGCTCATCTGACTTTTCTCACTTCATCTACCTCGTTCTGTGTCCAACAGAACTCCCCTGGCTGTGGCTGGGTTTGATCTCAGGTCCCTGCAGGTGTGAAGGTGGCAGTGGCTGGAGATGATCCAGAGCAGGCATCGTGTTTTATCTCTTGTTGCCACAACTTATTGCCTGCTATCTGTAATTTGGATGAGCAGACACTATCAAGCCATTGAGTTTTGTTTAGGGCTTTGGCTATTACTCAGTGTTTTGCTTCATTCTATGTGAAATAGAGATTATTTTTCTTTTTACTTGCATGTATTTAAGGGCAGTGTTATGGTTATGATTCCTCCTGCAGTGTCCCATTGAGCCCTGTGTTGGTTGTTAATGCTGAGCCAGGAGAGACATTTCTTAGGGATTCATAATTTGGTGTTGCTCATGGGAGAGGTGTCCAAGATCATCCATCTTAACATCCATCAGACCATCAGACTTGCTTCAACCCCATGCTAGGGTGAAGGCTGAGGTTTCAGCCAGCAGACCCAGAGGACCAAATGTGTCATTAGGTCACATCTAAACATCTAAAGCCAGCACTCTCTGAAGTCTTGCAGACTTGCTTTAGAGCTGAGTTTTGACTCAGAGTTGCCTGCACATTGTATTATCTTCCTTACCCTCTTATCATAATTTCTGGCTGTTGTTTTCTAGCATTTCCAGGGAGCAGTGAGACAATAACAAATCACACAGAAAACACACACACATGACCCTGGGGTTGTACTTTTTTTAGCTCAGTTTCTTGAAAAAATGAGATTTCTGTGCTTAGTATTCTGTCCCTCAAATAGGACTTGGACCTGATTTTGACTAAATGTGGTAGAAACTCTGCATTTTCTGATTTTGTGTGAATAGGCAGCTGCACAGAGAAAAGAGGTTTTTAGTTAAAGGCATACTGAGGACAGAGCTCTGTCCTCTGGGATATTTGTTGCTGGCACGATGTTCTGTGGCTTTCCAAGTTTTATTTAACTCAGGCAGAGGCAACAAACCACTACCAGTGGTAGTGATGACAGCAGAAGGAATGACTGCCAAAAAAAGAGTGACATCATTTCACCTCATGGCCTTAGATAAGTTAGTAAGTACCATTATTAATCATGCTCTGATAAGAGCAAGTGGCTTCTAAACATTTAATAAGCACAATACTCGTGCCTTCCCAGCACAACCTATTTTGCACAGCGAGTAGATTTTAGGTTTTTCAAAGAAGAAGAAAGTCTCTGACTAGTGCTGCATGTGTCATTTTTTCCCCCCCGTCTCCTACCTGGAGTTTAATCCCAGAAGTTATGGCTCATGGTGCCTGAGGCTGAGCCCTGCAGGAGCTGCCAGCCCTCTGTGGCACGGATAGCTGCATCACTGCTTCCACCTCCTGGAGGAGACAGTGAAAGAGGGATTCTGGTTTTATAGATTTTCTTGGGATTCTTTTACTCCATTTCTTCTCATTTTCCCTCCTTGCTCTTAAGAAAAAAATCTATGTTTTTCCTTATCAGTGGCAAGTTGGGAGAGAAATTCCTGGTCATAAGGCTACAAAAAGAATTAGAGGCAGGGACAGACAAGCTACTGAGGAACAGTTTGTGAGAGTGGGACTATTGCTAACTATTGTTAGTTCTCAGCACTTCTGCCTTCTTTCATTTCACGTGTGGGTGGGTCGGGACACACAGGTGAGCACATGAGCACTGTAAGTCAGTGAGCCTTGGTCTGTAGGGTGCAGGCTGAAGTTCTCTGGTGAAAGAATGAGTATTTCCACGCGGGGAAGTACCTGGGGAGATGATTCCACCCTCTCCCTCTAGATGCCAGCAGAACACTAGCCTTGCTGTAAAGGGTTCCTTCCTGAATATATTTCAGAGTGTTTGTTGTGCTGCTTGATTGCTCTTCAGAGAGGTTGGGATTACCTTTGTAATATATTGCCCTGCTGCAGAACAAACTGCATCCTTTGGAGAGATGAGAAAAACAAAAGCACCAGGAGTTTAAATGTGTTCTTTTGTGAATGTCTCTGCAAACACAAGACATGTTCTCACCTGTGATAAATACCTCTGTATTCCACAGGTAAAGAGGAACTCAGAGGCTGCTTGGCAAGCAAGATCCTGAGCCCTCAGAGCAACCCTCAGTGTGGTGGTTTGACTTGTGCACTGTTCCATGAAGAGGCTGGTGGAATCAGAGGTGTGGTGTGAGCTCCCTGCCTTGGGCAGCCTCATCTTCCAGCTGGCCCATTCAATGCCTGGGACCTCTCTCAAAAGCAGGCTCCCTTCTGTCACTGAGTAGGATCAGGATCAGGCTGAGGCACCTCGTGCTGCTGCTCTGGACTTTCCCACCCAGCTGCTTACAGGGCTCTCAGGGGCTGCTTCTCGAAATGACTTTTGTTGCACCGAAAACAAAGTGGGCCCTCTGGGTTCCCTCACAGCCAGCAAGGATTCTGGCCCTTAGAGAGCTGCGTTTGTTTCCCTGTATGGAGGCCTTTTGAGGGATCAGCTCCCTTCCCAGAGTGTCTCTGCTGGGAGACACCATGAGACTCAATGACTGATTTTCAAGTGCTGTTGGAGACAGAGCAGCACACGCTTCTACCATGACACCCTGGGGATGTACCCACGGGCACCATTGGCTATGGTGGACTTCCTTTGCTTGGACTTGGTTCTGACAAGTGAATGGAGAAGGAGCTTGATAAGACTTTCTTTGTAGGAAGAAAAGCCAGGGAAAAAACCGCACAAGCTGTTCAAAAGATGTATTGAAATGCTCTCTGCACTTCCCTCAAGTGATCTTCCTCTCACAGAGAAACGGGACAAGTGGAGCTCCGAAACAGTAAGTGGAATATTAATTATATATTTTTATAAACGGTTTGGCTTTTGACAGCTTTTAAAATTGCTTCAGAAGTGCGTGGTTACCCCAGTCGTGCTGCCAAAGGTCGATGTGTTTGAAGCTGGAGGTATAAACACTATTTGCTGTTGGGTGCAAGCAGGAAGAGGGGGAGGAACAATCAGGCGGAGCAAAGCGGGGCAGTTTCCTAGCATGGCTTTGTGCGTGGGTGGGAAAGTTTTGTTCAGCCCCCTGGCTGTTCTCTTCACTGTGAGAGCTCACTGCACTGCTCGGTTCCATCCACAGTAGTGGAACTCCTGTAAAGATCCAAACTGGTTATGAGTTGTTACAAGAAGGACAGCTCTGGGTTTTGAGGGTGGGGAGTGGGGATGACGGTTTTTTTCTGCAGTTATACTTGGATTATGTAGAAACCAGAAAATGGGCTTCAAGATAACTCTACCCTACTGATTAAAATATTGCTTGTTAGGGTTTAGTTTCTAAATCAGTAGATGCAGCTACAATAAGATACCTAGAGGGGATAATGTGGTGATTGAGTTTCTCTGGAAGTTTACATCCTTTTTAAGAAGTACCAACAGGCCGTGCTTCCAAAGAAAGTCTTTATACTGGAATACTGACTTTGAAAATGTTGTGACTTACTCAAACGAGAGTTGCTCTCTGGAATAATTGTCATTTTGTCTGTTCTTGGGCTTTTTTTATCCAAGCTGGAGTTTTTCAAGTATGACAGAATAAAGCCATTAGCTTTCATAATTTAAAAATTATTTCAGTGTCTATATGATATATGCAAGTAAGACTTGTAGCTTAGCACAAATACCAGGAAAAAGAGAAGTAAGAGAAGCACTGATTTAAATAGAGGAAATACACAACAAAGTTGGTCATTAGTGAAATAAACTCTCATGAAACTATTGAGTGGTAGGAAAAAGAAACCTCACTTCTGCACTTGAAGGACTGATACTTACCATAGGTGTCAATACATAAAAATCCCATATTTTGAATCCTGCTGCTAAATGTCTTGCATCCCACTCATGGAAGGGTCGAGTGTGATGAGGCAGGCACTGCCCTGGCTGGGGGACCTGTGCTTCATCAGCCCAGATGGAACTGGGCTCTTGAGGGTGACTTGAAGTTGGAGCAAGTGAGGATTGTGTCAGTGGGACGTCTATAGTTGTGTGGCCTCCAGGAAGGGCACTTTTAAAGAATGGGAGGCTCTGAGGTCTTGCCTTAGCTGTGGAATTCAGGAGAGGCTGGAGTGAGAATTGATTGGAGAAACCACTTGGGACAAACCTTCATCTCATGGTGGGAAAGGTTCAAGATACTGAAGTTGGTGTGAGGTTTCATTTCTGGGTAGTGTCAGGTTGGAGTGTGCCCTGGTCACTGATCCTTAGGGAAGTCAAATTCTGTTACTGGCAAATCATCTGTTGAGCTTTGTGGCTTTCTAGTTCAATGATTACGAGCTGCAGTGTGGTAAAGGGTAGTTAGATGTGTCCTCTCAAATTTAATTTTAAACAATGTCCTCTTACTTTGGACTAACTTACAGTGAAGCTGGAACAATCTTTATTTTCATTTGTATTATCTTTTCTTTTGTCTTCCTCTGGAGCTAATCTGCTTCTGGTAAAACCAAATACCCCAGCCAAGGTCTCTCAGAGCTATGTTGTACAAACACCAGGGAATATATGATCTTTGCCCCAGTTTGGGAAAATGAGTCTTTGACTCATTTGCTTATTTCAAATGAAGTAATGACTATCATCTGTGCCTGCTCACTAAATCTTCCAGAAAATGCAGGAAAAATCAGGCAGAAATAAATAGGAAAACCCAAATCCAAACAAAGAAAGGTCTGAACTACCAGAGTGTGAAAATAAAAGAGGTTTTTCAAAGTGAAAGGTGATGCCATTCTTCTCCATTTGCATTTCATTTCTATTGTGAGTTTGAGTCACGGGGCTCAGCCGAGCTCAGGACAGACACAGCAGGAATCCTTATCTGTCCAGGGACAGTGTCATTCCCAGTGCCACAAACTCCCCTCAAAGGACTGCAAACCCATAGTGGTGAGGATGGCAGAGCCACCTTCTGCACACACAAAATGAAAGCTCTTAGGATACAAGAGAACACAAATTCACCATCATAAAAATATTTCTTTACTACATCCTGAAAGTTTGTTCCTAAACAACAAAATGAGTTAATTTCTCGGGCTAAATGTAGACGGTAAAGACGACACCAAGATCTATGTCTTTAACAAAGAACCAGAACTTAGCTCTGTAGCTTTTATTTCTGTTAATACTGAAAGCATTAAAAAAAGAACAGAACAGAGACTCTTTGGCACTGCACAGCACCTTTCCATTGGAGGTCTGGGGGCATTTTCCACAGTGCCTATACAGCAGCAGAAACAGGCAACTGCTGGAACATAACTCTCTGGGGAGGTATCTGATTGGGACAAATCCCTCCCCTTACACAAACATCTCTCTGAATTTTAATGTCAAGCTCAAAGCTGGGGTTGTCAGCATCTCTTGGTATCATTGTAGCAGAAATTAGCACCAAAAGTTCATCTGAAAGATGTCTGCAGAACTCCTGGCTGCCAGTGGATGGGATTTCGGTTTTTCAAGTCTCAGCAACACACACATTAAATTGTTTCATTCCTCACCTTTTTGCCTCTGTGAGGTAAATCGTGAACTGCTAAACCTGTAGGTGGGACAGATGATTGAGACGGAACAATCATCTCTGCTTAAAATCCACTGGGAAGCAAATGTTACCATGCTCCCCTCACCACTTCAGTGGGTCACTGCTGCTCTGCAAACTCCCCACTGCCTGTGAACTGCTATTGGGGAAGCACTTGGGAGACTCCCTTGTGGACAACATCAAACAAAGGCAGGACAAAACGATTATCCCTGCCCTAGGGATCCTGCGTGGTCATTTTTTACAATTAATCTTTGTTTCTTTCTCCTGAACAGGTTAGGCTGAACAGCTGCAGCCTCTGGAGTTAATGGAGTTAGATATGCACAGCACCCTGTCACTGAGCCCACTCGCTCCCTCCAGTACTCTCTTTTTGAGTAATACCTTTAAAAAAATTGAAACCCCAACTTCTCTCTGCAAATAAAAGCAGAGTGTGTCATGCTCAGCTAGATGCACCTCTAGATGCTCTCAGCTGACTGTGTCCATGAGAGATACTGGAGGTAAACAGCTGGCCATGCAGCCTCCCACTGTGTGAAATTTATGCTACTCTATTTGTAGGTGATTATAAAAACAGCTTTTCAAGGTTAGTGTCCAGCTTTGCTGCTGCTTAGCACATGAACCAGAGTGCAGAAACTTTTTTCTGGTCGACTACCTTCATTATTAGTTTTGATTTTTTGGTGGTTTGCTCTCCCTTAGAAAAATAAGGGTTATGAATTCTGATGGTTCATAGTTTTGCTGAAGAAAGGACGCTTTGAGAGTCTCACAAAAACATACCAAGGTGGTGGAGACAGTGAGCTCTGAATGTGTAGAACAATAACCCAGAGCTAATTACTGGTTTGTAGTTTTAGCGGATAATCAAATGCTGGGTTCTTGTAGGAGACCAAGTGTGTACCATACTGCTCACTATGAGGTTTCTTACATGCCTTACACAGACATACAGACAAAACAATTGTGGTAATGAGAAACAACCCACTTGCTGCAGACAGAGCAGCAAAGATAGACTTGTAGCTGGGTTTTGTTTTAAATCTGGTGCATGAATTACCTGGAATTTCCTGACCTGTTATCTGGCTTGACCCGGCTTTATTCGAAGCTGTCACGCAAATGTTGTAAGTGGTGTACGGTAACAGGTTATACAGAGTGTACTGCCTGGATGTGGGGTAAATATTATCCATGACAAGCTGCCTGTCGTCGTTGCCTTGGGTGTGAAGAAACAGCTCATAGGTGTGAACAACCGAATATGGGGCGCACCATCGAATCAGTGCAGAGCTGTCTGTAACTTCAGTCACCTCCCTGAGCCTCGGTGGGTCTGGAACCTCATCTTCGGTGGACATACCTGGGCATGAACACTGGGACACACTCTGAAGTTCACTGCATGGCTTCTGGAGGTGCTTGCAAGGGTTGTAGTCACAAGAGATGTGTCCCGGTTGCACTGGAGTTTCCTTTGGCTGTTCCTCGTAGTCGTAGTAATCGATGTAGTGTGATGGTGCTCTGGTGGGTGCTGGCTCTGACTGAGCACTGCTCCTGGAGGAGTTCAGCTGTGGGGGGCTTGTTTGTGGGGTACCCTGCTGGGTACCCTCCCCAGCATGGCTGGCAAAGGAGTGAATAGAATGGTCCGTGGTGTTGGGAATTCCTGTTGCTCCAGCAGAATAATGACTGGTGGTCTGGGTGAATGGACCTTCCTGGGGAAACGTTGCGTTGGTTGTTCTGAGCTCTCCCTTTGGTGGCTCTGTTTGAGTTTGACCCGTGGAGCCGTAATCTGAGGACTGAGCAAAGAGCTCTTTGAGAAAAACTGGGAAGGAGGTTATGGATGCGAAGAAAGGGGGATTGCTTGTGGAGTCAGCAACTGCCTCCTCCTTGTGGGAGGAATTGTTGGCCTTTGTGAGCATGGGCTCTGTTGGGGGCAGTGCTGTCGTGCTCATTGCATCCCTCTGGATCAGGGAACTGGTGTAAGTGTCTTTGGTTAGCACTGGGTTGGCTGTTGTGCTCATTGCATCCCTCTGGATTAGAGAGCTGGTGTAAATGTCTTTGGTTAGCATTGGGGGCAATGCTGTTGTGCTCTTTGCATCCCTCTGGATTAGAGAGCTGGTGTAAATGTCTTTGGTTAGCACTGGGTTGGCTGTTGTGCTCTTTGCATCCCTCTGGATCAGGGAGCTGGTATAAGTGTCTTTGATTAGCAGAGCCAGGTCTGTTGCTTTTGCCGCAGCAGTGGCATCATAACTGGTAAAGCTAGAAGCATCGTGATCAGGAGAGGGTGTGTTTGAATCGGGCAGTGTGACATTGCTCTCAGACTGGCATGCATTGTAGAGCTCTAGCAGTGAAACAGGTGTTGAAGGTCTGCCCCCATCTTCCTGGGATGTGCAGAAAGTCTCCCCAGCCCTGCAGAGGGGACAAGATAGAACAGTCAAGATCCATAAGAACATTGCAGGCTCCTGTAGGCTGCTTGGATTGCAATTGGCACCCGGTGTCCAAAATCAGTCTTTATATTAGTGAGGACATGAAACCTAGACCAAAGCTAGGTTGTCTCAATGATAGTCCTGTTCTTGGCAGAGGGCTTTCCACAGCACTGGCTGTGGACTTCACCTGACTGGGGTTTTGGTTTTGTAAGGTGCAGGAGTATCTCTTGCCCGAGAGAAAACATCCTTTGGTACAAGGACTGTAAACCGTGTCAAAAGTGTTGGGGTTCAAGGCAACTTGTCTTAAAGGGCCAGACTGGGTTAGGCACACTAACAGGGAAACAATGCAGAGACATGGTTTAGGCAGCTGGAGATGAGATGACACGGGATGTGCTTTTAAATGACTAAGCTCGAGTTCTTTCTTTACTGAGACATTAAAGTTTTGGTAAAGAATGCAACTGCTAAGCTCATCCTGATGACAGACTATCTAATTTGAACAGTCTACTGCCCTGCTGTCTCAGAGATTTGATGACAAAGCTTCTTGGTGGCCTTTCAAAAGGAAAGGAAGATCATTTATATGCAAAGTACTTCTTTTAACTACAATTTATTGTAATTAGTCTGTAGAACTGTAGGAGAGCATAGAAACAATAGGTGAGAAGTGGTGCTATTTGCAAGGGGTTTTGTTGACTGCCAGTGCTGACGTAAGCTTTGGGAATGGCAGCTTTGGGAATGGCGGGGTAAGGAGGAAATAATTTGCTAAAGATCTTGCAAAGTCTTCCAGTTCTTGCTCCCAGTGCTGGCCCAACAAGCCAGCTCATTTTTTATCTCCAGCTAATCGAGAAATGTGTTCTGAAATAGAGAGTAGTATTCTCACTTTAAAGTAACACCCACACACCTAATAATACTTTATACTTTACACTTTGAAGGGGACTTCATTTTGCATTTCTGCCTCTTGTAGAAGGGAAGAACACACAAGGAATTTGAATAACTTAGAAAGTGGTGAATGCCTTGTCCCCAAACAACTTACACGTCGAAGTTGTTTCTGAAGAACATTATTTAATCTCCTTGAACTCACTTACTTTTGCAGCACAACTTTCTTGGGCTTGGAGAGCAGCCAGGAGAGTTGGCAGTCACATAACAGAGGGTTTCCATACAGGCTGATGGTGAGGCCATCTGATGAATTGGTGTCCCAAGGATTAAAGGAACTCAGGTTACAGCTGCAAGATGACAAATACAATAATGAGCAAACGCTGAGCTACCTTCCAAGGATTGGTGTGTACTCAGTATCCAGTGTGTGTAAGGCACAAAGCAGTATTCCCAGTTCCCTTGGCAGAGGTCAGTTGTTAAAACCACCATCCTGCTCTCTGTGTGCTCAGAAGATGCTTTTTTGTCTTGGGCTTTAACTGCTACTTCTCTCAGTTTGGGTCTTTATTTTTAGCACTTTGGACTGGTATTCCTGCAGGTATTGGAAAGTGCTGTGTGAATTTGGAGTGGCAATATAGCGAGGGATGGAATCCAGTGGGATTTTTTGCTTTAAATGGATTTATTTTTCTTAAACTGGTTCCTGGAGCACAGCCAGTGCTCTAGTGTTTGTTTTCTGATATGCTTATAACCTGGGTCTATATTATAGATATCTTTTAAGGTGCTATTTTGATAAAGCACTTTGAGACTTTTATTACTTTCTAGTATTTTACATGTGTGACATACCAAGAGGTGTTGCCTTTAGAATAAGGACTAAACCATTGCTTTTACTAATTCTAAACTAGGAATTACATTAATATCTCACACTAAAAGTGGGAGGAACAGGATTTTCGTCTGCTTCCAAGATGCGGATTTTAGGAAACTGTCAGCATGCATCCTTTGTAGAGCAGGGAATCCACAGTGACCCCCTTCTCCTCTGGTGGGATATTGTCATTGTAGATGTTGGAAGTGTGGTCGGTATCACAAGTGGGATTCAGTGGATCTGTGTTCATCTGAACAGTGCTGGGTGAACTCATCTATGGGACTGGAGATAAGGCAGCAGAGTGGGAGCATGATGGATGCAATCTCAAGCAACTAGTACCTGTGCTATGAATCTCATGACCCTTCTTTGGGCTGTATCAGCTCTACCAGGTCTAGATCTCAGGTTTTACATAGAGTGTGAGACAGTAAACCCACACCTCCTTCCTAAATATCTGATAACAGCAAACTGTTACAGTCGGTTCCCAGGCACCTGGGGCTGTGAACAAAAAGAAAACAGCTCACTTCTCAAAGGAGAGATGGCTCAGGTGAGGAGCACTGTCAAACATCTCCGTTCTCACGATCCCCAGGGACTGGGAGTCCTGGCAGTGCAGCTCTCGCAGACCAGGCACGGTCTTGACAAAGTCGCTGTCCAGGCTTCTTAATCGTGGCATCTTTCTCAGGTGAAGTGATCTGAGGTTGGGCAAGTCTCTGGTCCACTCTGGTTGAACTGAAGCAGAAAAATACTTACAACTGTTGCCTAAACACAGCATTCATGTGGATTTCTGCCTAGAAAAAGGGTTTGAATTCACAGATATAAAATATCTCTGTTGTCCTCTGCAGCTGTTCTCTTTGGGAAAGGAATAGAGCAAAAACCGATACAGCAGTGTATAAATACCCATGCAGCTGCATTTTTGTAATACGTATCTTTTTTAATATGTAAAATAGTGCAGAGAAAAAAAGGGAAGACAGAAGGGCAATAAAGCTGATAAGAGATATGGAATAGCTTTCTTGTTAGGTGAGATAAAATGAACAAGGTTTTCTCCGCTCCAAGAAGTGGTGGAAATCAGAGATGTCTACAGAACCCCAACTGGTGCAAGAAAGGCAAATAACTTCTTATTTCTCCTAGCACAGGAAAAACAGCCAAGAGGCATGAAACTAAAAGAATAGGTCTGGTACAAAAGGTCCTTTCCATCCCATGACTGAGACTGAATTGTGTAATTCACTACTCACAAGAGGGATTAGGCAAATTAATGGAGGGAATTTGGTGGTGTATCTGTTAAATGGGAGTTGCAGTGACACCTCTGGCTTGAGGAGCCCCTAGGACCCTGGCTCTGCCCCAGGCTGAGAGCAGCTGGGCAAGGCATGGAACATCTGTGTGCTTCAGCCCCTCAGTTATACACTGGAGCTGGCAGGGCAGGCAGGCAAGAGGGAAAAACATCCTGTAAACTGCTCAGGGCAGAGATTGTTGCCCTGTGAGGAAGTATTTGGCTGTGACTGACACAAAAAGCTTCTCTCTGTGCGCCTTCAATGCAGAGGTACAAAGCAGAGCATAGCTGTGGGGACAAAGAAAGATTTCAGCAGCCTGTCTGGAAAGAGAAATTAATTTCCTCCTCTGTGTCCCAAAACTAATCCCAGGGCTGACAGCAGGATGACTGTCAGCAGCAGACAGTGGAATTAGGATGGAGGTGGGTGACTACCCTGGGACAAAGAGTGCTGTTTCGTGGTGTCTGGTCTCTGCCCTTGCTTTGGGAGGCTGCTCTGTGTGAGAGTGCTGTGCTGGCTTGGCCCAGCTGTTTGCAGCTTCCACTGTGGGGTGTTCCCCTTCCACCCCGGGCTTGGCCAGCATGGGAGCCGTCATCCAGCAAGGTTTCTGCAACTCTAGCCTAACCAAACCCTGTGTTTGCACTGGGAAACCCAGAAACTTACTTTTCTCAAGAAAGGTCCTGCTCAGATCAAGCACGTTGATGGAGCTTCCAGGTCTGTCCGTGGCCTCACTGGGAGCTGTGCTGATGGCAAAAGCAGACTCCCTAATTCCTCTGCTGTCGTCCTGCCCCAGCAGTGTCGCAGAGAGGTTCAAGACCTGCAGCTGAGGGTAACAGGAAAAAGCCAGCGGCTGGATTTCCATCAGTGGATTTCCAGCCAAGGACAACCACCTCAGGTTAGGCAGGGCAGAGCTGTGGCAGGATGGCACAGATGACAGCTTGTTAAAGCTCAAGTCCAGCTTGAGGAGACTGCTGAGGGGTTCAGATCCCCATGTGAGTGACTTGAGGTGGTTCTGCCTCAGCGAGAGGACACGCAGCCGTGGGAGGTTCGCTATCTCAGAGCCATTCACCTCTTGTAAGACGTTGTTGCTGAGATCCAAGGTCTCCAGAGCCTCTGGGAGGCAGACAGGAAAAGCTGTCAGGCTGCTGTTGGTCAGCTGCAGGGTGATCCAGGTCCTGTTCTTCCGATCCTCACAGGACAAACTGGTGAGATTAACATTCTCCCAAGCGTCTTCCTGAGCCAGCTGGAAAAAAGTGGTGACATCCCTGGATGCTGCAGGCTCTGCTCTGCTCACCGGGCCAGATGCTGTGCTCCCCACCAGCAGAGAGAGGATGAACAAGCCTGAAATCATCCTTCTCCGAAGTGATCTGAAATTAATTTATGAGATCTGTTTGGGTTTTGTTTCAGGGAGGGGAAAACAAAACATCAACATTACAATTAAGTTAAAAGCCCTTCAGGCAACTACAAGCTATTTAAAAGTGCAACATTTTTTAAGTCCTTTCCTATTACATCCTGAGAGTGATAAGTGATCATTAATAGCCCTCATGTAATTAAGCCTAAGTAAACAAGAACCCTTGGGGACAGAAGTATCGCGAAGTCTTAGTCTAAGTGTGCCTACAGGTTTTCACGCAGGAAGCAACCAAGTTGTATCCCACACCAGTACCCTCAGTGCAGGAAGCTGTCCTGCTGCAGTGTCCAGTTTGGCCAGCCCAGTGGGAAGAGTTTTCCAGTGGGGTGATGCCCAAGCAACAGGGCAGGTGTGCCCGTGGCAAGTGGTTGTTCTCTGTGAGGTTATCTGTGCAAACTAAGTGTATGTATCCAAAGCCAGGGGATGGCTGTCAAATTTTAAAGGACAGGAGCCCAAACTGAGCCGAGTTGCAGGTGGAAGTATTAGGAAAGGCTTTCCTTCACTTAACAGAAGTCAGAACAGCAAAACCCCGGGGTTTGTGCGGGCTCTGCCAGGGCTGTTCTGCCCCGTTCTGAGTGACGGCCACGGTGGGGACCTCGCAGGCGCTTTGGGGCTCCCGAGCAGCTGGCAGGGCTGACAGGGCCCAGCTGCTGGGAAAAGGATGTACTGGAAATGCAAATCCCGAACCACATTGCAGTGGAAGCGGTCAGAAACTGAGTGCGCTCCTGGATCAGAGCCCCAGAGGCCTGAGCGCCAAGAAACATGTTATTCAGTGTTACAGTTCCCTCTGTGCTCCCTCCTCCTCCCATCCCAGCTTTGTCTTTGTCATTTAAAAAAGAACCAAAAAGTCCTAAATGACTTGTGAAAGGCCCCGCAGGTAATCTGTGTCGGAGGAGGGAATTAACCCCAGCTCCAAAGCAGTGCTTTTCTGACTGAGCTGTCTTTTGTGCTGCCAAGCATCAAAGGGATCATTCCTCGTCCAAAAATATATTACGTAGGGAGGTGACCGACGCCTCACGTAGTATGAAATACCCCAGACTTATTCCAAACTTTAATAGCTACTTGCTGCTCCCTGAATGGTGTCAGGGCTTGCCCAGATCGTCATCCATTGCTGCCATCCCAGGTTTGAAGTAGGGACCAGCAAAATAGCGTATTTTGGTTGCCTGTGCCCTTTTTGTGAGACGGAACCGTGAAAGTGCCAAGCAGCCTCAGGGCTTCCCGGTCACCGGAGCTGCTGGATGCCCTGCTCCGCAGCACACGGCAGGGAGAGGATGGGAGGAACTGGACTGCTGCATTCCAGTCTTGGATTTCATCTCAGTCCCTGCCTCTAAACCGCGTCCGCTTGCACGTACCTGTCCCGAAGTCCCGCTGCCTCGTGCCTGGGCGCTGAGCGGCTCCGATTGCCTGGCCCTGATTTTATACACGGGGGTGACTCAGCCCAGAGCGCGAAATGCCTCTTTTCTGTTCCCAGCCTTCCCTGCTCGCGGCTCTGCCCACAAGCTCAGGCGAGGTCTGTTCCAGGCTCTCTCCCCCGCATCCAGCTTTCCCCTCGCCCAGAGAGGGGGCGGCTCCAGGCAGTTTTCCCTGCTCCTTTGGTCCTGGCAAGGAGGTGGGTGGTGGGAGGGCTCTTGTTTCCCGACACTTGGGCAGGGCTGCTCCTGTCACTCTTTGTCTAAGAGGAGGGGGGTAAAGGGAAAAGATCGGTGTCAGTAGTCCCAACTCTCACGTCCTCCACTGACAGGGGGGGATGGAGAGGAATTGTGGTGTTCCTTTGTTGGCAGGTCAGGATGATGTAAAGCTGAGGCCCTGTCTCCTGACATAGGCTTTGGTCTCTCTCTAGGCGCCAATAAAGGGCTTCAAGTGTTTAAATTTCTCTCCAAGACTCTTACTCTTGGGAGTAAATCCCAGAAATGTTCACGCAGGACAAATGACTTTTCTAAGGAGGCCCTTAGGAAACGTCAGAAGTGAAACCCTCACCTGCTGCTCCCGCAGAGAGGAATTCTCTGTGCATCTCCCACCGCGTGTGACAGCCTTGAGAGGCCTCTCCCGGTCCCGCAGGGCGTGGGCTGTGTTCTCTGCTCGGCATCTGTGTACCACATGGCTTGGGAGAGTTCGCTTCCCCTTCCTTCTCTCATCCTTTGCTAGAAAAGTGAGATTGACAATGTAAAACCTCTCCCACCACGGGACCTGCCCTGAGCTGGGTTTGTCAGTCTTCCCACAATCCAAATAATTAGGCCCATGGAGAGCAGGGAATAAAGTCAGTATCCCAGGAAGGGGCGAATTGATAGAGATTGTTCCAAAGTAAAAGCAAAAGGGTGGTTGTTCTGATGCTGTTGTAAAACAATTTCCAAGACTAAAATTTCCAAGGAGAACAGTAGTCTGTGCTTTTCCTTTATCAGGACAAGAAGACAGATCCCTGAGAGGGAGGCAGCATGGCCCTGCTTTGGTGCTAAAGGGCAGATAAACGTCTTGCTTGCCGCAAAACCTTGAGTCGGCATGTGCACGTGGAAGCAGAGCTTATCTATTGCCCGTGTCGTTCATTATCTGCGTGGGGAGAGAGCCTTGAGAAACACCAGAACATGCACAGAGCGAGATAGGGGCTTCAGTAGGACTCTCTGGAGCCATTGCCGTTCCCTTGGCGAGATGTACATATTGTTCCCCTGTGGGAAGGCTCCGGGGCAGGACAGATGGTTCCCTCAATGAGGGGCTAATCCCATATTAACCCCGGTGGGGCAGAGTGTGAGCAGGGCAGTGCAGGCCCCGCACGTGCATGCCCGCAGGTACCGCCAGGGATCTGCACGCCCGGTGGTTCAAAGGGCACAGTGGAGCAGGTGAAAAAATCTGAAGAATTTGGTATAAGGGGAGCAAAGTCTGGCCCCAGCCTTCCCTGTGGCTTCACACACCTGGCTGCTGAGCTCTTCTTTGGGAAGCTGGGCAGCACGGAGAGGTGGCCTGGCTTTGCCCTGGGCTAGCAAGTACCTGTGTGGTGTTTGCTGCCTTCAGCTAGGTATTTACACACAGTGAATTTTCACTGGTTAATTTAGGGTTGTTGCTTATGTCATTGTTTTTCATATCTTAAAAAAATACTTCAGGAAATCTGGTGAGCCAAAAGCTACCTTAATTTTAGTGAGTTCAACCTTATGGACTGTTTTGGACACAAGTAGACTGTCAGGCTGGGAAAGTTGCTGCTCCTTTTGGTGAAGGTGAAAGGGAGGTGGAGGCTTGTTTGCTCAGAGGTGCTTGATTTCTGAGTGATACAGAGAACCTGTTGCAAGAGGCAGAGCACCCTTGGAAAAAGAGCTTTTGTTATTCTTATTTTCCAGCTTTGTTTCTGCTTTCTGGATGCCCAGTTTTTGCAGCAGGTGTTGTATCTTCCCAGCTCTTTTCTTAGCTGCAAACCAATCATCTGGAATATGGTGCTGTAACTCAAGCAGCTGCCCAGGTACTGAGGAAGGTTTCCCAGAGAAGGCAGCAACCCTCTCTCACCGTTTTCTTCCAAATATCTGATAGTAGCAGGCAGAGATTTCTCCTCTGTAACTCTCTTTGGCTGGTTGTCATGTCACCTTTTATTCCTCTCCAGTTTTTTTGCTTTTCTAAGAGTTTCGGTGGCAACCTGAGGGGGTGTTTAGTAAAGGAAGGCGTTTTTGTCAGCCTTTTCACAGGGGTTATGCATGAGGAGCTGAACCAGACGCCCCCTCCCCGGGGGTGATTCAGGGCTGCACAAAGCCCCTCTGCCTGCAGGAATTCTCGGGCTGAGCCCTGCATTCCTTAGTGACACCAAGATAAGCAGAGCTCGGGGAGAGCAGGAGAAGGCGAGGATGGTACCAGGCTGTAAAGTTTAAGAGGTGAATTTTTCTCTCTGGCTGTGATCCAAGTGATGGTTAAAAATGAAAATAGTCTGAAAAAATCTGGAGAATGGATTTTAAAGCCAACAAAAGAAATGTTTCGCAGGTCTGTCCACAGAGCAAGCATGAGCAAGACATTTTCCTACAGAGAACAGGGAGAGAATGCAGGAACAAGATTATTTAGCCTGAGGTTTCAGAAAACTATGGGTGCACATCTCTGCTGCAGTACCACTCATTACAGTGAAATTTCCTACGGAATCTGATGTGAGTAAGAGCAAACATCTGACATCTGCGGTGTTTTACCCTGACCTGGGTTTAACTGAGCATGGTGTACAGAGGAGGGTTGTGGCTGAGGTATAAGTTTCCTAAAGGTTTTTGTTTTCATCCAAACAACATTCTTGCCCAGGATTTCATCTCTGGATTGCAAAACTTCAAGGCAGACGCCCTTGTCCTGCTTTCCCTCACTCTGGGAAACCTCTCCCACATCTGGCACTGAGGGATGAGTAATGTGGTTGTTGCAGACCACTGAGCCTGTGGTCTTTAACCCGGTGTGTAAATCAGGTGGGATGAACCACGTCTCATCAGGTCATTGCAGGACTAAGGGAGGGTGTGGTACCCCATGAGCATTAAGGGGACACTGGAGTCTGGCTGGGATGTGCTCAGTGACATGGTGTGGGATGACAGATGACTGGATGCTGTGGCTGCTGCAGGTGTCAGGCAGAGCAGGCTGGTGTAGGCCTTCTCTCAGCTGCTGCCAACCATATCTCTCCATATCTCTGGAATTACAGAGGTGCAGGAGTGCCCTGGGTCGTGCCTTCTCACTCCAGCCTCTCCAGGGGCTGCTGGAAGAAAGCAGAGCTACAGTCACATGCAGCAGTGAAAGCAGCTGGATAAAAACCAGATTCCTTTCTGTAGTGTTTCTTACCTATAATGGAAAAGCCTTGCAAGGTGAATGGAGCAAGGGGAAGAGAGAGCTGTTGACCTAAAGAAATGTGGAGAGAGGACAGCAGCAGGGGATCACTCCCTTAAAGCTAAGAGGCAAAGCATAGGGCTGACAGCCAGCCTGGATGAGCTGGCAGAGATTCCTTGCAGAGTAGCAGTGACACATGGGGTGAGATTAAAGGAGGGGCATGACAGAAAATGGAAATATTTGATAGTTTCTCCAAAATCCCAGTCCACTCAGCTTGGACTGTAAGTTGATGTGCTTGTTCAGCAATGAAATGAGCCACATGCTCTCATAATGAGACTTAGGTTCAGATTTCCCATATCTCTGCATTCCTCAGGTCACGTAGGCAAGTGGCAACTCCAGGACTTCCATGTAACAGTAGAATAGCAAGCTCTTCTCCAGGAGTGGCAAGCAGGGGGCTGTGCTTCCCAGGGAGCAATTTGTAGGAGTCTGTCCTTGTCACATGAGGGGCTCCAATGCAGGCATGGTCAGGGTTCTGACTGCAAAGCCTAAGTGGAGGCTGAGTCTGGAAAGCAGCTGTCTGTGCAAGAGGTGCTGGCACTAATAGGAGCATTCAGCTCTCCCATGGCACCCTTGGGCAGGCCTTAAATATGGCCAGTGTTTGGACTTGGACTCTCTTATAGGTGGTTCTCACAGCACAAAGAAAATACTAGGCCTGTGTCAAGCAAAGGAGAAGTGAGTAAGTCCTCATCTGAAGGAAAACTGGATGATCCCTCAGCCTGTGTAAAATGTGCTTAGAGGAGGGAAGAACAGAGGGCTGAGAAGCAGGGTCTACTTGTTTATTTTATTTTAAATGTAAAGGTGTGGTTTGTTTAAACTGGCACAAACTGGGAGTGATTCTACTGCAGTCTACTGACAGGGGCTGGAGAAAAGCAGAGAACATGGCATAACAGTCAGGGCTCTTTGGTTCTAGTGACATTTATGAATTACACAGTGATTTCTGCAGCATCTCCTGGTGATACAACACCTGCTCACTGTATTCCTTTAGATACGTGAAAGCAGTTTTGGTTTGGCCAGCAGTTTCATGAATTCTCTCAGCGTCACCCTGTCCGTCCTTTACTGATCACTGTGCACTGTAGGGTAGAATTGAAATTCTTTCAACTTGGTATGTGTGTGTGGCTCCTTCCAGCAGGCAGAGCTGGTGGCTATAGAGCTGGTTCCTCAGGCACAGAATCACTGAGGAATCAGAGTGGTGTGTGTTGGAAGGGACTTGAAAGCTCATCTTTTTAAAGCCATGAGCAGGGACACCTTCTACTATCCCAGTTTGCTCCAAGCCTCATCCAACCTGGCCTCGCAGGGATGGGGCAGCCACAGCTTCTCTGGGCAACCTGTGCCAGGGCCTGCCCACCCTCAGAGGGAAGAATTTCCTCCTAATATCCAATCTAAGCCTGCCCCTGTCAGTGGGAAGCCATTCCCCCTTGTCCTGTCCCTCCATGCCCTTGTCCAAAGTCCCTCTGCAGCTCTCTTGGACCCCTTTAGGTACTGGAAGGTGTTGTAAGGTCTCCCCAGAGGTTTTTCCTCACACCCCCAGCTCTCTCAGCCTGTCTCCAGAGCAGAGGTGCTCCATGGCCGGAGCATCAATCTCTTTGCAGTCTGCATCACACACTAAAGATCATTTCTTCAGGAATTCCAGCTCCTCACACATGAGCCAGGTCAGTTCAGTGAGATGTCACAGTGAGACAGAGTAACAGGGACAGACGACAGAAAGGCTTACACTCAGGGACCTTTTTAATGAGGTAATCAACAAAGTTCCTCAAAAGATCAATGTTCTGGATCCAGTTTTGCCAAGATGAATATTTTGTAGCTTCTCTGGCTCTCAGGGAACCACTTGAGTAGATGAAGTTAGACACGGGTGCTACATTTTTGGGCAACTGAGTAATCACTACATGAGTTTCGATAGCTGAGTCTGCAGGACTTCGGAACACTGATGGAATGTTTTGTGCTCTCAAGGGCAAGTGTTAGACAAGTCATATAAGTTTAAAATATGTATTTATTCAGGTTTAGTTCTGATAAAAGCTGGGCTCTTTAACAATGGCCAGTTCAGCGGGGGGAGTTGCATGGCTGTAACAGAGAAAATTTGCCGTACAATACCCTCAAGTTACATGTCCTGGATGCTTATACAGATTGCTGCAATTAAAAATACTAGGTTAAAAAAAAGCCCCAGTGGCCTGGCACGCTTTATTTAAAAACATGAAGCTGTACAAAAGGAAAAAATATGAATTCATTTTCTGAAGTACTGATGATGGAGTTGCAATGACCTTACCTTCAATATTTAATAAAAACTGTAAACAGTCCCAGTCATATAACAAAGATTAATTGACATGTACAATAACTAGTAGCTGGCAATTAACAATCACAGAGATTTTTCTTTAATCTCTGGTCTCAACTATAACAAGAAGCAGGCAGAGGGAAGAGAGTTTATTTCATCTCATTCCTGCCCTCCAGTTAGTTTATGGAAGAGCTCTTCATCCAGTGTTTCGTTCTGGTCTTTGGAACGTGTTGACAGGAAAATGTAGCCCCCAATGTACTCGTGGATGATTTTGCAGTCTGCACTCAGACACGTGAAAGCGATGGACACGTTCTGGTCAAACTCGATGGCAACCTGAGGAAAACAGTATGGCAAAATGAGGCACAGGGACAGGCTGCATCTGGGAAGAGAGAGCAAGGGTGGCAGCACAGCTGGGTCACAAACGCTGTGGTGAAGCACTGCCTGCCTCTGCTAGCCAAGGTTTCTGTTCTGCTGCATGTTGAGGCTGTTTGGCTGCTTGTCCCTTAATTTTCTGCTCTGTCAGGGCCCTCTTGTGGTCAAAATCTTTTTGCTTGTTCAGGCAGGCAACAAAATCATGCTCTTAAGTCTTTTTTCAATGGCATTATAAAGTGAACACTGGGAAAAACAGGAATGGCACTCCTGACTCTTTGTGCACTTAACTAGCAATGTTTAATCTGTCCCTTGTTATGTGCTGGCCTTAAATCTGCCTTTGGGCTCCAGGTTTTGGTATCCAGCTACTGTCAGTTCTAAAGTGCAGCAAAGTGAGCTTTGTTGCTAACTGTGGTTTCTGTCTTTTTTTGAGAGGGATTTAAAGGAAACCCAGCAACTTTAACCAGAATTACAGGCTCTGGAACAGGGAGTATTGCAGGAGAGAATAGGGAGCATGTCTGATCCCTCCTGGTTCTGGCAGAGGGATGTGGGAAGCTCTATAAGCAGGGATAGTTTCCAGGCTGCTTCAATTTACATCAGGTCATGCCAGTTTCATCCCAGAAATCTATGATTTACAGGGCTGGCTTCAAGCTTTGAAACCCAAAATCAGGGACTACATATTGAAACAGAGCTGCAGGCCTTGCAATCTCAGTTTGGGATTTGAAAGGCAAATCCTGTATCCTCAGTCTGTAATAGAGACTGAATCACCTCAATTTAGAGGATGATGCATGATCTGGACTGCACAGAGAGTTAAAATGAGATTTTTACTGACAGCACTAAATGTAACATGTCAGAATTCACCTTGAAGTCTCTATATTTCATCCCATCAAAACCAAGGGCCACTTGTAAAGAATAAGCTTGGTAGGAACCTTTAAAACTGGCAATCTTTTAGTTTCTGGTTTTTGACTACAGACTCCATTAGGAAAACTTCAGGCAGCTTATTTATAACATGTCACAACACGTTCAAAATCTTTTCACTGAGGTTTGAAAGTATTTTCTGAAAGCACCCTCCAGTGTGTCTGAAATGCAAGGACTGAAGGCAGAGCTGCTCCAGGTTTACCTGGCGTATTTCCCAGTTCACATTCCACTGCTTCATGTTGGAGAACCTCCACGTTGTGATAGGATCTCCCGTGGCCAGATCTATCCGTATCAGCCTGTTATAGGATACCCCAAGCACGTCATCCTTTTTGCTTCCTTTAAACCTGAAAAAAAACCCCAAAACCTTTGAGCAGATCTGGTTTGCAATGATTTCTGTCTGGAGGAATGTTCCACCTGCTCTCCTCACCTGTGCTTTACTGAACACCCCACTGAGATAAATTCAAGATGCTTTGCTTATGCTACAAAAACAAGTTAGGTGTTGGGTTTGTTTCTGTGTTGAAGGGGATTAGTGGTGAGAGATGGGGCAAAAATTCCCACAGCTGGGGAGCATTTCTGGGCACTGTGTTCGGGCAGAATTCTGGCTCCAACCAGGCAGTGCTCTCTCCAGTGGCTCCCAGGTACAGTTCAGAAGCTGCAACACTCAAGGACCCACATGGGCTGGCAGTTCACACATGGCTACTGGTTTTGTGAAGTTCAGAGAGTTTAATAGTCCAGATGTGGGCTCTTCTATGCCAGCTGGCCTCTGTGCCAGAGAACACCTCCCAGCTGGTTCAGTTTATACCACAGATGATTCCCAACTAGCCCTGGAAGAGATGCTGAGCACAGATTAAGGAGGGTGCCTCCCAGTATGGTTGTGTCAGTACTTTTCAGCTGTTTGGTGTTCTGTCAAGAGACAAGACTGCAGGTCAGAACCCTGCTGTGTCCAAGGGAAGTGTCCAGGGAAGCTGCTGTGAACACAACAGGACCTTTCTCATGCTCACTGTTCTTCTGGATTAACCTAGAAAAGGGATCATTTGCTGCTTTTCTACTGAAATGCGAAAGAAATCAGTGCTTTATCATATTCCAATGAGCAAGGGTCGGAGTGAACACATATACTGCAAACCTACCACGAAGACATGCATTTTTTATATTTTAGTGAGTTTATGTCAGTAAGGGTTTAATCCTAGTGATAGTTACTCCAGGCCAAACCCCAGGGGTCTCTATGGAGGCAGGTGTAATGGAGAGTCTCACTCCAGGAATGGAGCTACCAAGTGATGCTTCTGTATTAAAAAACAACAGTATGGAAGTCACCAGAATTACAAAAAGGCTGTAGGGGAAAAAATAGGGAATGCTTCCAGAACAGGGAGTCAAAGAACTTCCTGCAAATCACTGAGCATGAACAGGCTGTGGCAGCTTGGCCTGGCTGTGGGAGTGCGATTACCTTACGATGTAGTAGGATAAGCCAAACTCGGGAAGGGACTGCCATGCTTGGATAAAACGCAGCTTGGCCTCCACCAGGGACATCTGGGATATATTCTGGTGGGCTTCCAGAATGCGAGCGGTCAGCTGGGAAACACAGGAAGAGAGAGAGGTTTCAGTTGACTGGAGAACAAAAATCCCCTTGCTTTCACTGAGTCAAACCCCATTAGCTCTGATCCCGTGCTCAGACACTTGGTCGTCACCGCTTGTGCAGAGGTACCACTGAGAGCACCTGGGGACAGATCTGAGTGCCAAGGCCAGGACAGAACAGTGCACAAGGCTGAGCCCCAGGTTTGTGCAGCACTGCTCTGGCTCCCTACACTGCTCTGGAGACTGTCCTCAGCACAGGCAGGCTGAGCTCTCTGGCAGCACAAGCAGTGGGCAAGGAGTTAGGTGGAGAGGAAGGAGAGGCGCCCAGGACAAGGGGACAGGAAGACTCTGTTCTTTCAGGTGCAGAGTAGCATCCTGTCCTTAAAACCTTTCCCTTCTTACTCTGAGGAGACTTTCAGGGACAGTGTACCAGGAGCAGAACATCATGGGTGACTTAGGCGGGGGTGTGGATGTAGGAGAGGTACTTGGAGCAGGTGCCAAGAAACCTGTCCCTGTGTTCAGTTTGAAGAAAAGGCTTCATGCAAAGGGACAAATGATTCTATTGCACAGCTTCCAAACGCTGCTTGGATCCCGTCAGCAACCCCTGGAACCACCCACCCCCATCCATCAAGCCATGCTCAGGATACCTGCTTGGACTTGTATTTTTTGGCATAGCGTGGTGAAACAAAGCACTCTGGTTTCATATCCACGCTCTCTGGATCAGAGGTGGCCTGGGAAGACATGTTCTTCATCTGAAGAAAGGAAAGGATCTTCTGGACCTCGGGCTGGTAGGAGCTGTCGGCCATGGTTCTGCCTTTGGAGGCCAAAACACAAGCAGCCATCCACCGAGCATACTGATCCTCCTGGAATGAACAGGGACAGTTCACTCTTGGACACTGTTCCTCCCTGCCTGCACTAGTGCCACCTACACGGCTGCCTTTGCAGAATAGTTAGGCTTCAAATTTTCAAAGAAATCCACTTCTTTGGAGTAGATTCCCATGGAAATTTTATTGCATGACTAGTTTTCACCCAAGGAACATTTTAAAACAACTTGGCCTGAGACGCATTTCAATACAGATGAAATAACCTGAAAACTAATCCTTATCACACTGCCACCATCTAAATGGGGAGAGGTCTAATTTAGAAAAAAAAGCAGAACAAAATCCAAACCTCAGCCCTCTGAAAACACTGGAACAAAATACTGTAGCCTCTTTTTATTTTTTGACAGTTTGTTCCTTTCTTCTTTCTACCAGCTTTACTTGGAAACTGATGATAAACACAGGATTATTGTCCTTTTGTTCCCATAACTGTTATGTATCTGTCAGGCCACCACACAATTCTTAAAATTTACTAGAGATTTAGATAATAAACTCGGCAGCGTCCTTATTTTTCCATACAAATTCTGGGATGGGACAAGGGGTCTTCTAAGCAATCTGCCATAAATGTGGAATACCAGCTCTCCCGTGTCTTGTTACTCACGTTATCACATCTTAAATACACTTCATTCATGCCATCAGCAACAGGAATTAGTAACTTGATTCCAAACTTCTTGGCTGCAACATTTACATCTGGTACAACTTCACATCCTAGATCACAGAGAATCAGAAAGAAATTAATTGATTTCATTACTATATCACTAATTTTAATTACTGACTTAGTACTAAAGCACTAGATTTAATACTGAAGTTGCTTTCCTTTGAGAGATTAGGAGACTTTCGAAGTTCAGGCCTAAGGAAAGGTTTTTGTTCTAGTTCAGTGCCTGGTCTGGCTTGCCAGGGGGTGAATGCTCTGAGCTCAGGGAGCACACGAGGCAGTGTGGGAGAGAAAGGATGGGAGTGCTCACCAAACCTCAGCACTCAACCTGGGGAGGAACTGCTGAGAGAGGCCACTTGGTGAGGTTCCAGCCCCCCTGGCTGGTTTTACCATGCATTTCTCTGACCTACTGAGGATATGCAGATTGCTTTGCAGAGCCATTTGTTCACAGGGGTCAATCTTCTATTTCAAAGGTTTCTTCTAGGATGAATCCTGGGCAGCACTGCTTCCCTGCTGCTGACCAAAGGATGTCCCTGCAGGAGCAGATGTAGATGGAGGCTGTACGGGGTGCTGGTGTTTCCATGGGCACACCCGGGGCTCCTCCTCCAAAAGCTGGTTGTGGCCATGGAATCCCATGCACCACACAAACCAGGCCCACACGAGGTGTTGGAATTGTCCCTGCACAGCACAATACAGGGGCAGCTCGGGCATTCCTGCCCCCTGCATCATCCCTGAGCCTCTGCTGCCAGGGAGTCTTTGCCAAGGACAGAGGGGACTACAACCATTTAAGAGGGCATAAAAATATTTGGAAATGAAAGTACCCCACAGGTCACCTTCTCTCTGACTTATCTTTAAGAACTCAGCAGTACGTGGCATTTTAAAAATCAGGCTCAGATAATCTCGGTTTAAACTATTGAACACTTTTTGTTTAGGCCTCTCTGCAGGTGTGGTCTGCCTGCTCAGGAGTCTCAGGAACTGAAAAAGCTCCAAGACTAAATGCTGCTGTGCTTGCCTCCCTTAGTCTGGCAGGGATTTCTTGACTTATTCCATTCACAAATACAACAGAAAAAGGAAAGAAAGGAAAATTCCTACCTTTTAGGTTTAGTTTCTCAATAGGTTCTCCCTGTGCGGATTCCTCGTTTTTAAAATAAGATATTGAAGTGTCTCTGAAGATAAACCAATATGACTTGATAGCTTTGAGTGCCAGCTTCTTGGGCCTACAGGAAACAAAGAAATCACTTTTGTTTGTATTGACAGGTACAAATGGCCAAGTCACTCACAAATATTGTGGTGGATCCCAAATTCAAGGTCTCACCCATGGCTTTAGTGGGTTACACCTCTTATCAACGAGAGGGGTGGCAAATGCCTGGGACCAGCCAGGGTTATCCTGGGTATGAATGAGGTTTTTACCCCAGATTCCAGCTGAACCCCATCTATGGCTTTCCTAATTCTGGTTTTCCCATGAACACAGTAACACCAAATGTAGCCCCCTGGTTTGCTCACATGCACCAGAATTGGCATCACTTTTTGATAGCTCCTTATCTTGAATCTTTGCACCCATAAAACCAACTTACATTCATCAAATAGAAAGGGAGTAGAGACCATCTTTTTGGGTTTATCTGAGTGGTATCTAACAAAACAAAATTCTATTCCTTCCCTAGTTATAGAGGTTCCAGGAGAGAAAACCAGAGGTATTAGCACTAGTTTGGTAGAGAAGCACTTCACAAGTAGCAACAAAGGTCAGCAATGAAGTTACAAAGAAGAAACAAGAAAAAAACCATTCCAGTCCTTCCTTTTAAATCTGAGATGATGACACAAAGAGTATAGAGCTGTCTGGAAAACAGTGATCTATTATACACACTTTTACCTTCCCTAGGGCCTTTCTAAAAATCCTGGTCTGGAATCCTTTCTAGAAAATGGGAGTTTTTATGTTTAAATTAGAAGAAAATTGTGGACTTTCAAAACTGCCAAATAATTTGGGTTTTAGTTCTCCTATACAGTGACATTCTTCAAAAATAAGGGACTATATTTTTTTTAGACAGACAAAGTTATTTTTCCATTAAAAGTTGCTGAAAACTTTATGGAAAGCTTTTTGTTGTTGTTTTGGAAAAGATATTGTAGTTCTCCCCCATATTGTCACCCACCTGGAAGCAGCATTTACTGTGTGCTAATGTGGTGCATACTGAGAATAAATAGGAATAAAAGTTCACCACATGATGAATAGTAAAGCAGTAGGACATGCAGAGCTTTGCATTCAGGTTTACAATTAAGCAAATAATTACAGTAGCAAAATATTGTTGTTTCTTTAGAGGTATTTTACACCTTACCTAGTTTCTGCAGTGTCTTAGGTTTAGCAAGTGATTTATCAAGTATTCAGGAACTTTTTCATCATGAAAAATAACCTCTGAATGCTTTTAAAAGCAAACTGCTCTACTGCTGGGGAAAACAAACAATCCATTGTTAAAAGCTTAAATTCCCTTTCATCGGAAGCCACCTTAATAATTTAAATGCCAAATAAAATTCCTAATTGGAAATTAATAATTAACAATTCTTAACAGTTAACAACAGTTCCAATTTTTCAGGTGCAGTTTTCAGTTCCTGCCTATTAAACACCATCTGTCAACGGAATGAATCTGATAAATATTTGTGCAACAGGAAACTTTATCTTTCTTAAACACAAAGGCTGTTTTATGATAAAAGGTATTGCAGACTTGAGGTCTCTGCAGTCTCATTTAAATCACCCATAAATCAAGATATTATAGTGGGATCACAGAAACTCATTTTGATATTGGAAAAAAACAGCCTCCATCTTTGGTTAGAAAGGGGTAATTTGGTTGTTTCTTTTGTTTAAAAAGTACACTCCCCAGGGTTGCTTTCGGAAATTCTTCTCAGGGAGAATTGCAAGTTTCTTCTAGTTTTTCACTGGCAAAAACCGGTAAAATGTGATTGAAAATAAAACTGTCAACCCTTTTGTTTCGAGATTATGACTGCTGAGCGCTAGGAAATACAAAGAGCCTGGGCTTTTAATAAGTACAGTTACCCCAGCAGCCCAGGAGCTGGAAAGATTTGCCAAGAAACTTTGCCAGAAGCAGCAAGAGAAAGATTGGAAGAGGATGGTACTAGACTGGTTAGGGCTATTTGTTAATTTATAACTGTAGGATCTACTGCTAGATTAGAATGAAAAACTCAGGAGGTCTCTTGTAAGGTTAAGCCTGTTTTATTAAGCTTAAGGTTTTGCATGTTTTATTAATTATTTAACAACTCACCTAACTAGCCTGAGATTATCAGCAAGTTTTGGGATGTCTGTGATGTCCTCCTATCGGGAATAATTAGGAATAATTTTAGTACAATACACTCTGCAATCAGGTTCAAAAACTCAAGAACTGGGTAGGCTCATCAGAGTCAACACACTGGACATAGTGAAAGCAGTTCCAGGATCCCAAAGGACATACCAAAATGTTACTTGTGTTTCCACCTTCCAGTGTCACTTCCAGGTTAGAAAGGGCAGCTTCTACTTCATCTACTTCTGATTCACAGGTGGAATCTTGTGCCTCTGATGATAATGACAACTTGCTTACATGATACTAAAATAAAACATCAGTATCCAAGAGTCAGTATGTCAATTAGCAACAAAAAATCACAGCATATGCAAAGGACCACTTAGTCTTCTGGGTCTTGGACAACTGTGGGAAGTTCTGCAGCACAGAACCAGGTTTTTTTCCCAAGGAAACAGGATGTCCACTGTGACCTCCAGTGCAATGGCTGATAACAGTTTCCTATTTTAATGGCATTCCTTTGCTGTTATAATTGTCCCTGTTGTGGGAGTGTGACAAGGTGCTGCATTTGCATCCCTGGAACTGTAAGCTTTAAGTGCCATCCATAACAGGTGGAAACTTGGCAGCAAGGTTCTCTGGTGTTCTGCAGTGGCAGGCTCACCATTTTTGGCAGCTCCATTTACATTTGAAAGGAAGGAATTTATTATCAATAAACATTTGTGCCTTATTATCTATAGTCAGGGACTAATGCATTCCATAGTGTCCTTACCTTCCCATTGTACTACAGCACTAATGTGTGTATTACAGAAATTTTCAGGAGGAAGAGGTGGTAGCTGGTATGGGAACCACACTTCGTACTAATCCTCTGATGTGCTATTAGTTACATCTGGGTGTGGTTTGCTCCAGACAATGTTATTGTGGTCCCATACTTGCACGTGTCAGTTGGAATAATGGTGTTACTGCTGCTCCTGAGTTGAGGTGGTTTAGCTGCTGGATGCTGCTTATTGTTTCTCGCCCAAGGAACAGACCTCCAACCCGAGCAGAGCTGCTGGCCTGGGCTCTATCCTAGTCCTGTCCTAGCTTGTACCTGCCTCTAAGGAAACAGGTTTTGCCACTTGGATCAAGTACATGCCTGTATGGCCGCGAAGATGAGCATTTCCTCCTCCGTGCAGTCGATTTCCTCCAGCAGGATGGCCCAGCGGGCCTGCTCGTACAGTTGGTTGATTCGCACCGCGTCGTACTGCAGGGAAGGGAACAGCGTGGCATTAGTGACCACCAGGCACAGTCACAATCAGCTGCAGCTGATCTAACGCTGGGCTGAACCACAACCGTTGTTTCCTTCCTCCTCCCACCTCTGCCCTCTCCCATCCCTCCCTTGTACCAGCTCTGCACTGCGTGCAGTCACAGTGACTTGCTGAGCCAACAGAAAGTGCATCAGGAGCCCTGGGCTGAGGCAGAAGGGCAGACCAAGACACCCCCTTTTGAGACAGCAGGTCTTGGAGTAGAGTAACAGAAATGTGAACCCACACCGTGGGAGCGAAAACAACGTGATACGGCTGACAGGAGTGCGACACGCGGAACTCGCGCCCCTCGCTTCCCCTCTCTGCTCTGGGCTTTTTCAGTTCCAGTTCTGCCTTTTCACTGACTTCATAGTTGTCAGATGGGCTTTAATCCACTACCTGTTTTTTGGATAGTGATTGTTTCTCGTTATCTGTTTGGTTAATAAGCTGAAGTGACTCACAGAAATATTCAAGCCCCAGAGCTGGTGAAATGTAGAGAGAGTACACCGTGGGGCGTGACCTCTCCCAGCAGAGGTGAGGTATTAGGCTGCCTGAAGCTCTTTTGGGCTGTCTCATCCTGTGGCTCTGTGGCTGGCTGGGACAAAGAAGGGAAATGTTTGGACTGCTGAAGTTGAGACACATCCTTGAAATTTAGGGGGGGTGGTGTTTCACCCAAACGCACATCAAATGGAAAAGGGCACTGATCACTTCTGAGGGGTTCAGCCCAAAAGAGCTGTGACATTCAGTGAGGGCAGTGGAACATAAATGTCATTTTTAAGTTCATTTTCAAAAACAGGACTTACACCATTACATCATTTAGGATACTTTTGGTCTAGGTTTCCTCTTAATTTTTTCATGTCAAAAGAGAGAGAAAGTAAACCAGCTCCTGTGGAAACTGGATACTGTTTCTGGTGCTCTTCAGATCTCATCTTTATACTCAAGATCTTATTTCAGGTGAGAAACGGGGATTCAGTATCCAGAGGATAAAAGTGCAGCTGTAGCTGAGGAGAAGAAGTTGATTTCCGAAGGGCCTGTAACAAATTCCAGCTAAAATCCTATCTATATCTATATTCTATATTATTATAGAGCTCCTTGACATGAAAGCAGACAATGAACAGCAGTAAAAACAAAGCTCTTACTTTTGGATTCAAATCAAAGAAAGTGTAATATTTAAAGCGTAAAAGAAGTTGATCATCCTCCAGAATGCCTTGCTCCATAAGGGATCGAGAGGAATCCAGCCAGCTGTGGAAGAAAACAACCCACAGATTCATCTGTACAGGAGAAACCACCATACCTGCAGAGCTCCACTGAAATTGTGAAACAAAAGTGGGAACAAACAGCTCTAATTCCTGCATGTGTAGGTACAATTCACACAACTCAAGACAGTGGAATGTTCATATGGATTTCCAACTTTCATTGTATAAACACAATACATACAATTTTCGTATTTTTTTTTCCCCAATACTACTCAAAACATCAGGACTAAATGCCAGAAACTAAGCAGTAACTAGTTATGGGGTGCCTGATGCAGATAAGATTCTTTCTTCTTCATCTCCAGAAAAAAGAGGTTCATTTAAGCAAGAGCAAGAAACTGTCTGTAATATTTCTAACTCCCACTTTTGATTCCAGTATTTGCTGGTTTATAATTCCAGCTACTTCCGTAGCTCCAGTGAGATCCAATGAAAATATCCAAGCCACTGTTAAATGCCCCACAACTGAATGACAATCCCTATGTTAGTGCTAGAGAGACAATCCTCTCACACATGCACCATGAGAGCCCCGAGGGCTCTGTATTCTCTGGGGTGGACAATAAGCAATGTTTGCTTGTGCACAACTCAGTAAGTCACCTTGTAATGCAAAATTACTGAATTTATTCCATTTAAAGCCTTGGGGGTTTGCTATCCAAGCTGTCCTTTAGCCGTGCCCACAGTGCTCAACTGAATTTGCCTTTATCTGACAGCAGAATTCAGTCCAGAGCTGCACAATGACATCACTCATCATCCTAAACCCACAGGATCTCCAAGGGAGGCGCCTTACCCTGCGTTGAGCTTGGCTTTGTCAGCCAAGGTCCGTGGCTGGTACATCCCTGCCAGCATTTCTGGGGAGCAGCTGGGATAACTGAGGGCGAGGACGCTGCAGTTGTGATCAGTCAAGGGGCTGTCACTGAACCAGGTGATCGTGGAAGAAGCTGGGGACCCACTGACAGGGTCATAGATGGGTGTCATGGTTTTGCTGTACAGTCCTGGATTTGCTGCAAGTTAAGAGTGTAACATATTATTCCTGGGGAAAATGGTCTTGTCTACCACTTTCTAACAAAAAACCTCTTTTTCTTTCAAGACAGTCTCCTATCTCTGCTGCTTCCACCTGACCTTGTCCTTTCAGAGGTGAGGTGACCTCAGGGCCAGAAATGCTCTCTCTTGCCCTGTGAGATATCTTAGTTGTGTTGGACATGGGACACACATCCTTTCAAGCCTTTATTTTTCATTTTGCAAAATTTCATGAATATTTTAAGTGGGGTCTCACATTTTCAAAGAGCACAAGCACATCCTGTTTTCTGGTATGGCCTTTCTCATATCAATGAAAAAGGAAAAGATTCATAGAAACATCAGGAAAATACTGATATATTGGGGGTTTCTTGAAGCCACTGATTTCAGGCCATGTCTCTGAGACTACCATCCTACATAAACTGGTCTTCCTGGGTTTAGTTTCATAGCAAAGAACTTCTTCCTCTTTTTGACTTCCAGTCAGAGTAGTAAAATCATACTGACTTTTCATTACCTGGTAATCCAGAACTCACTGGGGAGTTGTGCAGGTTTAAAATATCTTCTGTAACTGGCTCTTTGCTGTTCTTGTCTTTTTTCTTTTTCTTTTTGAGTGTGTCTCCTGATTGCTTCAACAAAGAGAGTTCTTCTGGCCGTCTGATATCTACAATGGCAGTTTGGGAAGTGAAGCAAGATGAAACTTAGCACATTCAGGAAGCTTCATGTTGCAATCTGAATTTTATTTTTAGCAGGCTGAAAGCAGTAGACATGGGAAATCCAGTAGTTCTGTAACAAGGCTTTGGGCTGTGAGAGTGAGCTTTGGCAGGGTTTAAGCCTGCTTTTGTAGGATGTGAAACTGCATTTTAGAACGCCAGGAAAAACTCTTTCTCCCTAATGGCTCTGCATTATGCACCTTTGGGCATAATATCTGAAATGATGAATATCTGAATTATGAATAAGCAACCACTGTATCCAAAGTTCATGCCTTTTATTATTCACTGGATTTCTCCCAGGGGATTCTCTCTTGGCTCTCCACTACTCCCTGATGCACTGCTGTTTCAGACAGGTATTCTCACCTGCAAACCTGGCACTTCAGTTCTGAAAAACCCTTTTTCCCTGGGATAAAAAAAGACATTTTTTGACAGTATTCACTCACGAGGAAAGTTATAGCATTCCTCTACTGATTCAATATGGGAGAAATATTTAATTTGGCCACATGCCAATTGTACAATTATGGCATCATTCTAGCAGAGCTGTTAAGTATAATAAAGACAGACTGCACCTTTCACAATCCACTGCCAGGAGATGAAATGAAAAGCTGTATTGTGGTCAATATGAGGCAGAAATTCCTTCTGCAGATGAGTGTGTTAATAAACTAAGATGGAATCTAAATTTAAATGAGGATTTTAATCCCCATTTTACCCTAAAACTAAGGGATTTTGAAGACTGTTGGCAGACTCAGCTTATTCCCTCTTGAGCACAGGCACACGACTGGCGTGATCCAAAACCTCATCTCTACTTGGAGGTGCTCCATTATTGGAAAGAGAGACATGGAGATACTCAGTGCTGTGAGATGTTCATGGGCTGGCGTGGGCTCATCAGATATGCCCTAACCTGAGCAGGTTTGGGCACACTGAACATTTAAAACATGCTATTTCTGAAGTGCATACATGTAACCAATATGCTAAGTGAAAACAGGTGATAAATCCATTGACACCATAAAATTGCCTACGATGAAGGCTGGTGTAGGACCTTGATAAGCCCAAACTCTTTGTCAATGGCACAGAATAATCAGGCCTGAGTCCTGCTCCAGGAGTACAAGGATTCCTACAAAACCACCAACAGGACCTTGACTCTCCAGTCCTCCTGCAGCTCATGGGACACATTTCTGACAGTGTCTGCATCAGTTATCATGGACACTGAGAACCACTGACATGCACTGCAAACTATAAACCAAAAAATCTGTCTTTTGACGTTGGGTTGACTCAAATTTCCCCTTGAGCTCAGCAGTTCTGTGAGGAAGGACTTCACATCAAACCCAAGTTGCCCAGTAAAACGCTCCAACTTAGTTGCCGGGGCGGGGTTAGCTTTACTTACTGAGAATTTTGCAGATGTCACTGACAGCTTTGAACACCATAGTAGAGAAGCTGACTTTGAGTCTCACCGTCTTCATGTTTGGCAAGCGGAGCCGCAGCATTTTGTGCTGCGGGGTGAAGAACAGCTTGGCATCTGCCTGCACCCCGCACTTGTCCAGTGTCCAGTGGGTTTTCAGAAGCCAACACTTCTTTTGCTCCCACCAGAAAGCATAGTCGGACCAATCTTGTGATACAGCTAGGAAAGTACAGTACGGTTGTTAATATATGGAGCAAATACACAAAACCTCCCTTGGTTTGGAAACAGTTCTCTGCAAAGAGGAATATTTCTTTACCTCAAAGCAGCAACCAGAGTTCCTGAGCCCTTGACCCATTTGCTGAATACTTGTGGCAGTCACTGAGAACTAACTTGGTCAATGTGTAGTAGCAGGTAAAGTTCCTGTGTCTTGGTCAGGCTGTTTCAGTCTTTTGCATCATTCCTTGTTCCTCCTCCTCAGCTCCCCCAGCCAGAAGCTATTCCTCAGTGTGTCCCTAACACAGCAGAGCCCTGTCCTATTCTGGAGTTCCCTGCTAAAAACCATGTCTCAGATTTCCTTTAAATATTAATATAGAAAGCTTTTCACACTAGTTGAGTACAAGTGAAAAAAATACTGTGAAAAATTAGTCTTCTGACCCAGTGGAAACTCTGGCTGCATCGGTTTCTGGCTCAGTTGTGTGCGTAAGTGTGCAGAGGCTAACACAAGTATTTTCCACTTGTGCTCACTTGCTGGGACTGTGCACAGGGTATTTTACTTTTCATTTCCTAATTTTGACGTGGTCAGTCTCAGCTGTTCCCTCCTGAATGTATGCCACGGATAATGTGGCTCAGATTTTGTCTAGAATGCCACAATAGCACAGGGAACAGTAAATTCTGAAGGGCCTTTTAACAACTAATCCTGTCTCTTTGACTGCCACATGCAGATAAACAGGGTATCAGCCTCCCAGACTACCCACCTATAACACCTGTCTGGAAAGGGAGTTGAATAATCAGCCTAGTTATTTTTGTCTAACTGGAAGGCAACCCCAAAGTTTTGTTTGCACTGTGGTAGCACAGGGGCTTTAGCCACAGACAGGAACGGGCTCTGACCACAGAAATGTTGATTCTGAGCACCTCCACGCTCTGTGCTGTGACACAGAATGGAGGCAGTGCCTCTCTTTGTAGAGGGAAAGCTGCACTCATAATTTCCATAACACTGTGTAAATTAAACAGGTCTTTACTCACCGAATTTTTCTACTAATCTCAGCATCAGTCCTCCAATATGAAGGTCCCCTGTGACAGGTACTGAAAATTCCTTTGGTACATCCTGAAGTTGATGATCAACTGTCAGCAGGAGCTCCCAGGTGTGAGACCCATATTCACTTGAACTCATTTTGGAAAAGGTCTGTGTGAGCTCTGCAAAACCAAACCAACCAAGCAAACAGGATGTTTTCCCTCCACTCTCCCAAACAAATGCATTTCTCCATAGTCTCAATATAATTCCACGCTGCCAAGAGTTGGCAGCGGCTTTGGCTGGAACTTCAGAGGTGTTACCTATCTTGTTACCTCTGAACCTGACTGCTCTGGTGATTACAGTTGCAAGATAGGAATGTGGGGGTTTTGGGATTTATTTTGATTTCGCCGCTCCCCCTACTCAGTTGCCTCCATTTGAGCAGAGATGGCTCAGTTTCACCCGGGTTTTCTCGCCATCCGGTGCTAATTTGCCAGTCTGGACACCGTAAAGCCTGCAGTTGTGGGTGGGATCTGCCTTGGCAATCTCTCCAGCGAACAAAGGAATTTTGTTGTCTTGTACACTTAGGGCTGTAATTTTCACTGCAAGTCAAAGTTTACACTTGCAGTTCTGCCAGCTTGGTCCCATGGGACCAAATCCAGAGAGTAGTTTTACCTATTTGGGTAGATGAGAGGGGAGACAATTAAGCATAGTGGCTCTCAGCCAGCAATATCCAGGCACAGAACTGCCTTGCACAGGGGTGTGTGCTGTCTCAGCAGGGGGAATTGTCTGAGATCCCACGAGGCTCCTGCCAGGATGGGTACACAGGAATCGTGCCGAGCCAAACCAGAGAAGAAGCTCCGAGTAGAAGCTTTGGTTATCATCAGTTGAGTTCTGCTAATTCCCAAAGAAAGAGATGACTGATGCTGCAGGTGGGATTTATGTTGTTTAACCAGTGAGAGGAGATACAACATCAGCTCTCTGTCCCAAAATGACAGCTGGGGCTTAGGCACTAAAGTGAATGACTTCCACTTATTGTAGACTTTCAGCAACACACGAGATGCCAGGTCACAGACACTCTGCTGACAGTGTCCCACACAGACTGCTTTTAACATAAAACCCCCCTGGGAGCTGTTTACAGAGACTGCCAGAGGGGGTATAACAACCTTAACAGGCTGTTATAGATCTTTTTTAAAAACAAGGATTCAGTAATTTCAAACCTTTAGCCTGCAAGTTAAGTCAAACACAGGAAAACCAAGGACAGTTCTCACAGGTGAGGAGCAAGAGAAGAAATGACTTGTTCTAGGACTGACTGCAGGACAAGATCAGACCATCTTAGATTACACTAATGTAAAATTAAGCTAAAGGTTAGAAAAGGGGTGAAAATTTAAATTCACCTATTTACCAAATTTATAACAGCAAAGTTTTATGTTACCAATTAGATAATAAAACAAGATTTTAGTGCCAAAAAATACTACTCTGGGGCAGAGCCCAGTTCAGTGTTCATTCTGTGGTTCCCTTCCAGGCTCATAAAGAGGCTCTTGCACCTGAACAGCCAGTCTTTTACAGTTTAATCTTCACCAGATCTTTAGGCATTACCCATATTTCTTAACAGATTATGTCTTCAGAATTTCACCATTATATATCATGCAGTATTTGTGTTACAGAGCACAGAGTAAATCAAATTCATCTGTTCCAGTGAAGTTCTCTTAATATCTGTTCTCAGATACAATGCTGTAGACATGGTTCCTTCAACTCCCTTGGGCTTAGGCCATACCTGCTGTCAGCCCTACTGATATAAAACTCAGTATCAAAGGATAATAGAAATGAGGTGGTAAAGACAAATTCTGCTGAGAAGGAAAAGTGGTTCCAAACATAAAGGTGATGGCAGTGTAGCTGTTAAAGATTAGATGGACTCCCCCTTAAATGAGTGACAATTTAAATGAAAAAATGTCCAGCTCAAATCCATCCTTTTAGGGGAAATCCTCTTACCAACAAGTTCCACTAGAAGAGCGCTGAGAGTCTGCCCGGAAATTCTAAAATTACAACGACATTTAGACAGCCCTAAGTCAGAAAACTGCAACTTCCTCACTATGTGACTTCAAGAGGCCAATTTACACCACTGAACAGGCACTGTTGTTAACTGGGTTCTTGGATCTGCCAGTCCACACCTTCTCACCAAACAGTAGCTAAACCAACAAGGGTTGATTCTTATCCAAGAAGTTTGTTTGGCTAGCATTGGTAAATAAAGGCATTGTGTTGGACACTGGGAAACACTGTGGCTTTCCTGCCTCTGGGTAGAGGATTTTGAATTTGTGCTGCTGTGTGCCACATGGACTTAGGAGCTTAGCTGTGCATTAGACCAGGGGGTACCTGGGGAAGGGAAGGGCTGTGACTGTGCTGAAGCATCCCAGACCCAGCTCCTGAGGTGTCCCCCGGGCAGCTGAGGCATTCAGCACGAGGGTAGTACCAGGGGCAGGGAACAGCTGTTGTTCCTGACTTCAGAAATATAAAAATGCCCCTAGTCACCTTCCTAAGCGTCAATAATGACTTCAAAAGTAATCCACAGCCGGCCTAAGGATGAGAACTATGTGGTTGTATTTCAGGAGCACAGGGGTGGAATCTGCCAGATGAACTACACTTGTGCCCAGCCCTGTCCCCCTGTAAACCAGTATTGTTACACCAGTCTCATCTGCCCTCTTGTACCAATGAACACATTTGGCAGATTATCTGGGTTTTTGTTGTTTTTTTTTTTTTTTTTTTTTTTGTTTCTTTTTAAATTTGGTTTCACTTCCCAGTCTAATTCTGCACACAAATGCTTGTGCTGACATGGGTGAAAACGAGCAGCCCAAGGGGTGGGCGAAACCCTTTCCTTCATTCATGCTGGCTTGGAAAACCATGGCCTCAGTGCAGCTAATCCTGGCACTGCATCATCCCTCAAATCCACTCTTCCCGCTCCCTCTGCAATCCAGGGGTTTCAGTTTGAAGACAAGGCAACCCAAACATCAGTAAATCCGCCTGAGCACGCACCGCAGACTAAAAGCCTGGCCGCGAAAACGGGGGCAAGCAAAGCAGGGAGGACAACAAAGTGCCGAGGATTAAAACCCGTCCGAACCCAAAGTGCCAGGGCAGCCCGAATCTGTTCGGGGCTCGTGGTCCAGCCCCCGGTCTCCACGTGGAGCACGGGCGGACCAAAGAGGCCAGAAACACGTCTTCGGGCTCCTGCTGACTCCAGCCGGGATTCCTACAGCGCTCTCCGGCCAACCCGGCTCCCCCAAAGCGGCGATGGCTGCACAGACCGAGCTCCCCGCAGATCCCGCCCTTCCAGTCCCGACCTTCCGAGCGTGGCGGGAGCGGAGCGGGATGCGAGCCGTGCTAGGGCGAGGTGCTAAGGACGCGGGGCTCAGGTCAGGAGGGGGGCACCGATGTTCCCCGGAGTACCCCCCGGGCCGGCGAGCAGGGGAAATGCCCGGGAGGAAATGGCGAGATGCAGCCACGGGGGTGCGGGGCGCCGAACCGCAGGGCACAGCGATGCCAAAGCAAGCGATACCGCGGGGCCGTGGGGCGCTGCCGGCCCGGGCCCCCGCAGGTGCCCCGCACCGCCCCGCACCGCGCCGCCTCACCTGCCAACCCGCTGGCAGCGCCGCCCGCGCCTCCACCTGCCTCTCAGACACAACGATGGAGGAGAGGCACCCCCGCGGAGGCGGACCTTCCTCCCTTCCCCTTCCCTTTCCCCTCCCTTCCCCTCCGCCCTCCTGTCACACCGCCCCAAGGTGACCCCCGCGCCACCGAGCCACCCCTCCGGGGGAGTCTCCGGGCTGCGGAGAGGTTTGAGGCTGCCCTGGGGAAACCAGCTCCGAACGTGCAATAGCAAAGCACAGCAAGGCGTGGTTGTGAGGTGTGTTGTTACTGTGTTAGGAGGCACAGCATTCAAGGGGGTTGAATCGACAGGAACTGAGTAAACGCTTCTCCACAAGCCAGGTTTCCACAGAAAGCTTTCCTTGCGTTACACTTTTGTCTTGCTCAGTTGGTATGGTGCCTAGGTAAAGCGTAGCAGAAAAAGTAAACCAAACCAAGGACAGGAAAGCGAAACAAAGAATGAAAATTCTTTCAGATTAAACTCATACCCTGGAAATAGACTGCAGAAGTATAAAGGATGCATATTTGACATGCCACGGGCAACAAATAGTTACTTTCATGAGAACAAAGCAGATACGAAGTTGTCAAACCGCAGATAATATCACAGGATATTTGCTCCCCTGGGCTCGGTCCCTGAGCTGCGCTGATCATGCTCAGCTCTTCAGATTGCCTGTACATGCACTACTAAGGTTTTATCAGTATCAGACACCCTTGGAGGCAGGAACCTGAGAGCTCATGAAGCCTTTCAGGGCTTTCCATCACCTGAGGACACAGATAGGCCTTTAATCACCCCAACTAGACCCATCTGGGACCAATTCCAGGCATCCTAGTTAAGCTCAGGCTAGGGAGGTGTTTGATCCTCACCTGAGTCTGGGCTTGTCCCTCCGTGTAAGAGCAGCTCTGCTTTTGCTGCTCCTTGGCACTGTCTTGACTCGATGGCTTTTTAGGTGTTCACAGGACAGCTTGGTAAGCTACCTGCTTATTATTATTATTTAAATACAGGTACCTATGCAGATGAGCAAATAACCTTGCATGGAAAAGGCTGTGGAATAATATCAGGTTCAGGTTTGGGTTACTTCAAACAGTTGACAAAACAATTAGAGAAACTTTGAAGGTTGCTCTTGGACCAGAATGCTCTGGTGTGTGCTATTTCTGACTACATGAGCTTTTACTTTTAGTGGCTACTTTTACATTCTCGCCCTTACTTATGGGATTAGGATACAAAACTAAGAAGATTTTCCTAGTTCAGTCTAAGCAGAGACATGATGCAGGGCTTTTCTGTACTTCTGTTAGGCCAATGTTTTAAACCAGCAGCAAGTGAGCGTGCAAGACTGGCTCTGTTTGTTGTGTTTCTGCTCCTATGGACAAATATGTGTGGAGAAACCTTCTCTTTCCTTGGTAGGCCTCTGTGTATCTGTTATGATCTTAACTACAGGAAAAAAAAATTACTCAGTATTAAACTTCACATGCTGTTGGGATCGCTTCAGCTCATGAATGCATCTGTTTTTCAAATTCCTGTTTTTATCTGACTTGCCTTAGATTCTCTTCACATCCTCCATGTGGTAGAAATAATACTTCCTCCTCCTCCATGTGCAGTGTTTTCCACTCCAGGTTTGTCAGGCTGTGTCCAAAGTGGATCTAGAACAGAACTGCAGAGGGTGGGGAACAGCAGCAACTTGCTGCAAGCGCTGCCTTTCCCCCAAATCTCTTTAGAAACCCCCTTCAGCTTTTCCAAGTAATTACTCATGAGAGGGCATTGAGTTTGAAGGGCAGAACGTGAGCTCTGAGTGGAGCCTTTGAGACAAAATCATCCTTGAGGAGAACTTGTGCTATATTGTGATGCAGTTTCTGAAATCTGCCTTTGGGACACGCTAGGCAGGTTGATGATTTTTGTTGGGATAAATAAAAGTGTTTTCCACTTGCTGTAGGCAAAGTAATGGGTGTATCTCTGTACCTCTGCAATTACTGACAAAGGAATTAACTAATGCAAAGCCTAGCAGGAGCAGCAGGCAACACTGACAGAGCTGTTGAGGAAAGCTGATCTGTGCCACAGGGGATCTGTAGGCCTTAGTGTTACAAATCTACTCTGTGATAAATGTCCAAGATGAGAGGTGGCAGTGCTTTATTTTTTGGTATCCCTTGGCGATTCTGCTGCTTGACAAAGTCAGTAGCCATGGTCTGAACAGCTGAAGCTTTGGAAGAATTCAGCTCCCAGTCTAAGTCCTGTAAGTAGTACTCAGATTAAGAGGAACAATAAATAACCCCCTCAGTCTGACTCTTGGTTTAGGAGAGTGCAAGCTGCTGTTGCAGATCTGGAGTCTGGGACTGGTGAGTTGGGTGTCCCTCAGTGCAGAGCAGACAGCACTGACCCATAATGAGTCAAGCTCCCCAAGAGTGTCTCTGTGTACCCACCCTCTGGGTGTTGGCACTGCTGGGGGGTTTCAGCCACTGTCTCTGGCTGTCTCATGCTTGAAAAGCGCCTCAGGGTGAAACACTGCTCTGCCCAGTGCAAAGCCTGAGTCTTTAACAGAGCTACCAAAACCCCCTTCAACAGGAGGAACTGAGAAGGGTGAGAGGGAGGAGTCTTGTTAAACAGACCAGACCCAGGAGGAAAATTCCTGAAATGGCCCATAACAGTGTGTGTGTTGCCCAGACAGCTGACTGATGACTCAGGGCTCTCTCATACTGCTTTCAGCTGAAGCAGTGAAGCTCTGCAAAGATTTATTTGCAAATATAACTGCTTTTTCATGACCAAGGATGAACTCATCCTACCATTCAGCCTTTTACCTTCCTTCAGTCTGGTTGTTGCAAAACAGAGCAAAAAAAATGGTGCTTTGGACTGTCTTTTAGGCTTTTCAAAATAATTAGTGGCTTGGTTGTCAAATGGCGTTTCAGAAATTCTTGGTGTTACCTTTTTTGTGCTCCTGTTGAGGGCTCCACGGAGGTGGTACCAAGTGAATGTTGGATCTTTTGGAAATTTTGCCTTTCAATATGTATATTGTTAATTAAAGGAAATACACCTTCCTTTCCACCCTTAGAGTCCAAACACCTGCTGTGAGGTTGCAGAAGCTGGGAGCTAAAAGTTGTTATGCCTGGTTGTGTACATAAAAGTGAGAGGCTACAAGATGCAGCATTTTATCAAGTGTTGACCAGTGGATTTAGGCTGCGCTCCTTTTGTGTTGTGTTTCTTGTAGATCCCCAGGGACTGTACCACGTCTGATGGGGATGTCTTGCAGTTGCACTTTTAGCTCTAGGAACAAGTGAAGAAAAAGTCCTCCACACAGGATTTGGTACTATCCCTTCCAAAACTGAAATGCAAAAGACTGAGTTCAAAATAATTGTTTGATTACATGCTGTTATTGTAGCTGTTTTCTTTAGGTTTCTGTTCCTCAGTCGGAGTGACATGCTGATAGTATCTGAAGCTGGATTGGGGCTATTTGCATGGGAGCTTTTAAGATAAACAGACTCGCCTCTGTTTGACCTCTTCAGTTTAAAACTGTTCATATTAACACTACCCTAAGTCATTCCTCATCCTTTTCAGACACTTTAAATATTACAGCTGTACTTACAAGATCTAAATGGAACCAAAAGTTATGTGTCTGTGCAGATGAACCAAAGACAGTCTTTTGCCCCGAGGAGACTGGAGCTGAAATGTGTGTGTGGGGGAAACGTCTCGGGGTAAAAGTGGCCTTGCTCTATTTGCCCCAAAAGAAAAATAACTGGAGGTTGCACAGAGGTTCAGTTGTAGATTGGCTGTTGCTGAGCCACAGGTGGTAGAGGGAGAGCTGTACAAGTGTCCCCTGCTCCAGTTTGGGGGATCTTGGAGAGCCCCGAGCTGTGGGTGAGGCTGGTGGGGGCCAAGTGCTGCTGCCCCAAGGGCAGGGATTGGGGATACAGCCCCGAGGCTCATGGGGGGCCGGTGGTGGAGGTGGGATCTGTGCTGGCTTCCAAGGAACTGCTCTGTGAGCTGCTCCTGCCCGTCCTCTGGCCTTTGGGCCACAGTCCTGGAGAGAGCAGGGTTGTTGGGCAGCAGTTCTCCTTCTGTGGGCTATGCCAGCCTGCCCTGTTGGCTGGACTGGGGTTGTGTGAGAGGGTCCCGGGGGGAGAGGTCTGCCCTGCTCCGTGCAGGGGGAGGAGGCAGCGCTGCCTCGGAGTTATGCAATGCCTTAGCCGACTCATCTTTTAAGTGGTACTTCTGTGGGGCAACTCCCCGCAGTGAATAATTCCTGATGAAAGCTACGTGAATGCTGTTGCTAAACTTGGTGGTATTTTTTTTTAAAATGCTAGACCCAGCCTTTTAAAAATAGAAGCCTTAAATAAGACTTTCCTGTGTCTGTCCTGGCACCTAAGTCAGCCTTTTCCAAAGGGCTGAGCAGCACCTGGAGTTCCCCACAAGGCATGTGACTGACCTGGGAAAGCTGGAGCATAATTAACGCTCTGAAAAATCATGTTGCAGATTCATGTGCCTCAGGGTAGGGTTTTTTCTTCTCTTCCCCCTCCAGTCTCTGACTGGATTGCCAACTCTTGTGATTTTATTGCTACCCTCATGTTAATTCATGTTTCTCAGAGCTTCATCTCTGAAAGCCAGGCTGGACTCTGAGAGCAGTGAGGAAAACTTGACAGCATGGGTCCAGGTGTGTTCTGAGCCGACTGGCAAATACTGTATTGATTATTTAAAAACTAATTTGAGGAAAAACAATTCTTATCAGGGCACAGGTCTTTAAAAACTGGCAAGATTTTCAAGCCTTGAAGTAGCACTTTAAGTATTTCTTTAAAAAAGAGTCATCTCTGAAGATGCCTAAAGCAGTGGTTGTTGTTATAGTGGTGTTATCTACATCTCTCTTGTTTTCTGGCCCTGACCCAAAGCTGGGTTTCTTGTCTGTGCTTGCTGAAGGACCAATTATTATTTTATTCCTTGTGACAGAAGAAAACTCTGATTTCATTGTAAGACCAAAGGAGTGTTGGAGGCTTGAGTTTCCACAAGTTAAGAGCTACAATAGGATGCTCAGCTGCACTTCTCAAACTTGGCCGGTGCTTATTTTCACTCTGCAGTTAGAGCCGAGCACTGAGAAGGCAGAAACTCCCCCATGACAAACTTCTCCTCTGTTCTGTCACACTGTACACAAATCTCACTCAGCTTGTGCCAGCCCCAGTTGAGCCTTTTCCCTCTGTACCTGTGAGCAACGGGGGGTGCTCCCTCCTGCGGGTCAGTCTGAGGACCTGAAGCAATAAAAGCACTGCAAGATGTGGGAAACAAATGCCAGGGGAAGGCCAAATGTCCTAGCTCAGGGGCTGGCAATAATTCACCCCGTAGGCATTCCCAGGAGCCCGGCCATGCCGGGCATGAGATGGCTCTGAGCTGTGCTGCTGGCAGGGCGCACACTAACAGGGCTTGGCTGGAGCGACCCTTAGACATCCTGAGGCTTTTACATCTCAGAATGTACCTCTACTCTGCTCTACCCTCTGCTGCTGCAGCATCTCCGAAGCAACACAACGGCAACAGATAACACCACGGAGCAGCAGCGGGCGAAAAACAATTGCGCAAGAAGCCCGAGGAGCAATCCTGCCACGTGAGGGACTTTGGAAGCCGATAACAATCCTGGCTGTGTGTGACCAGCAGGTGCCACTGCAGCCCCAGGAACGGGGGCTGGCACTGCGGCACAGGGACATCTGGTGGCCTTCTGGGTGCTCTTCAGCTCATGACACACGAGGGGTAAAATCACCTTGCTGCAGGATTAACTCTTAGGCAGAGAGCACTCTTCCTATTGAGGACTCTGGGAAGTTTGGTTTTCCTGCTCGCCCTTGCCTTATGGTAGAAGGGAGATCCATCGAGGTGTTTCTGCCCCACATCAAGGGGTGCAATTAATATTTCTTTCCAGGTTTCTGTTGTTTTGGACCCAGCAAGCACTGGAGGTTTCTGCCACCACAGGTGTTTTTAGCAACCTGGTTTAGTGGAAGGTGTCCCTGCCCATGGCAGGCGGTTGGAATGGGATGCTTTAAGGTCCTCTCCAATATAGCTACCTGCCCCTCCAAACCAATATATTCCCTTTTGAAGCAGCTAGTCCCCATTATCAAGCCTTGAAGATCTCAAGTCATGACCTGCACATTCCCAAAAATTAAATCCACCCCAAAATTTTGGCTTTAGCGAAGTAGTTCTGTGTAATAGTTCTTTGTTATTTTATTTGTCACTTCGCGTTTTTTTATTTGTAATTTCAAGCCCTTTGATGCAGGCAAGTTGTATTGTCAGTCTTTACTGTGCAGCTGAGAGGAAGGGAGATACACCTTGATGAAGTGGAAGGTGAGGTTCGTGACTGACTGCATGAATAGAAGAAAGAAATAAAAATACACAGTACCTGTAGACTTGTATCAGAAGTTGTGGCAGTTTTTCAAGGGTTTGATTAAACTGAATTGAAGTCAAGATCTTCCTTCCTCCAAAAGAAAGCACGCAAGTGCATTTAACAAGGGAAGAGTAATGCAGTTTAAATGGAGCTTCTTTTTTATAGGTGGATCTTGAAAAATCATTTGTGGGTTCTTCTAAACTGATTATGCTAATGTGGTTGTTTCTGTAATTTAATTACCTCTGCCCTCAATGAGAACAAGTTAATCAAAGGTCTCTTCTTTTGTTGGCTGAGACATATTAGTTTTTTTTGCTTGGAGCTTCATGACTTTTGTTTGCTCCCCTTGTTATAGGCTGGTTTTGTTCATCACAGCTGTCATTTCTATTCCATAATAACTCAGTATAGCTGGCTTTATAGCTCTTTCCTTTTCTAGGCTGGGCAAAATTACCTCTGGGGATTAGCAAATGTAGGTCAGTAGTGTAAAAACACAAGTCCCGCTCCTGTATTAAAGTTTGCTCCCAAGTGGGAAATGGGTTTTGCTTCTGTGCCTTCAGCAGGTTGGATTGCAGGTGCTTTGATGCTAGGAGGCTGAATGTGTGTGCAGGGAAATTGCTGGGCTTCCAAGTGCAGTCCCAGCAGCCTGGGTTGGGAAATGGGGCTTTGTTTAGAACCAGAAAGGGTTTTAGTTTAGAAAGCTTCTGAGAGATGAGCTTAACCTTGGGCTGTGGTAATGCCAGGACAGAGTGGGGCTGGGTACAGTTTGGAGCTGACACACTTCCTCCTGGGTATGAATGCCACAGCACGCTGGTAGAAGGTGCTGGGTGCTCTGGGAGTCCTTCAGTCCAAAGCACTGGATTTGTCCAGGTCATTAGGCATCCCTGGGCAGAGCATGGCTTTGCTGGGCCCTCCTGACTAACTCTGACTCCAGCCAGCTCCCTCCCTGGGCACTTCCAAGCAGTCAGGGTTCATCCTGTGCTCTGCTTTCTTGCTAAAGTGCTGCAGATCTGTAATGTTGGTCCAGAATAGCTGGTGCTTCTTAAAGGAGAACCTTCATGGGGACACTCACATATTTTTTACATGGAGAAACCTTGAGCTTTGCAGTTTCCTGAGGACCTACCCCGTCTTGTGATAGCGCTGAATGTGTGTCCTTGGGTATCTGTTCCCCAGAGTGACCCCCTCCTCATGTCCCAGTGAATGCCAGGGCGTTCCTGCCAGGAGAGGAGTGAAACATTTGCACTATAACTGGCAGGTGAGCCCCATGCCAAGGCCAGTGTGGCTTGAGGGTGTTGCATCACCTCTGTGCTAGAATGTTATTTATGGGCAATGGCTTTAAACTTGGCTAGAGATGCTGGTGGTCAGAGAAGTCTCCTTCCTGACCTGCAGACCTTTCCTAGTTTTAGGAATTGCAAGCTGTGAATTGATGAGGATGGAAGAGGGAAAATTCAGAAATCAGAAATGGCCAGTTGTCCTCCTGAAGCCCTGGACAGCTTTCTAGATCTGCACCTCCTGTAACTTCCCATCTGTGTGGGTTCTTGGTGGTTCAGGAGATGTCTTTTCCAGCAAGTTTCATGTTTTTAATTAAGAATATTTTAAACAAGTATTTCTTATGCATTGTGTATTATACTCTGTCAGCTCTGACTTTTGTTTGATCTGGAATTTTTTGGGAATACCCAAGCATGAAGGAAATGTCTGTTCTTTAGAGAGGAGTAGCTATCTTCATCCTTCCCTAGAATTTCTCTGGAAACTAAGGTGACTGCCATGCCAGTGTTTGATTACAATACTCTGGAAGATTTCATTCTTAGCATGCTTTGGATGTTAGTCAGTGACCATCCAGAACATGCTTAATCAGAGATTTTAAAGGCTCCACTCCATTTCTAGGATGAGATGTGAGCAGTTAGTAAGGCTTTGGCAGCAACAGGAGTCTTGTCTTAACCCACTTACTAACTCAATACCTGGAAAACTCCTCAAAGCTCTCGGGTTCAGTATTGCTTTTAAGTGGATACCTGCAATAATATTTGTAGCTCACCCTGATTCCATGCTGTGCTTGTTCTGCCCTCCCTTTAAGGGCCTGATCCAAAACCAATTTTGAAATAAGTGGAAAGTCTTCCATTGATGTTGTGCTTTGGAGCAGATCCTGGAAGGAGCTGCAGAGGAAGCGATAACATAGTGGTGGGTCATGTGTCTTGTGTCTGCAGGACTGGGGAGCCGATGTCATATTTATTAGAAGCCAAGATCAGAGTTCACAGGCTCAGGAAATGTCTGCAGAGTTTAGGAATGGTTTGTAACTTCTATCCCAATGACAGGTTTATTTGGCACTTTTTGATAAGTGGCCTGTTTGAAATTTCCTCTCCAAGTAAGCAATTTGTAATTCCCACTTGAAAGGGCTACTGTGGGGGATGGTGATGGGGCCGTATTTGAAAACCATTTATGGTTGCTAACATCCTGGCATCTGTCATCCAGGAGTCCTGGGCCTTTATTGTTTTGATCTGTCCAAAGTGACTTCTTTATATAGAAACTGGAAAGCTCTCTTTGTGTCCTGAGTACCAATAAAAATATTTATGGTCCCTTAAAGCATATAAATAGTCTTGGTGACTAAGCTAAAAGATCATTAGAAATAGTTCCACTATTTTCCTATAATGGAATTTGCTTGCTTGTTTTGGTCACCTTGTCTCATTCAACTTTACAGTGTGTTTTGCTCCATTCTCCACCAAAATACTGCCATGGTGGCACCCAAAATCTGCCAAATCTGACCCGTTGCACCGATTCCCAATCCTCATATCCTGAGTCTGGCTTCTGCTTCCTTGAGCAACAATGCAGTTTTTTGGTAGGTATTGAGCACTGAGGCTTCTATTGGCTCCTGAGAAAAGTTGGAAGAACTCTTGTAGTGGTGGTGTAGATGCTGTACTTAAGGGATATTAAATATTTAAAGTACTTAAATAATTGGGATTGTTCAGCCTGCAAAGTCTTAGAGATGACCTAATTGTGGCCTTCCAGTACCTGGAGGGAGCCTGCAATAAACATGGAGAGAGACTTTTTACAAGGGCCTGGACTGACAGGACAAGGAACAATTACTTCAAACTGAAAGGGAGTAAGTTTAGATTGGATATTAGGAAAAGGTTCTTTGCTGTGAGGGTGGGCAGGCCCTGGCACAGGTTGCCCAGGGAAGCTGTGGATGCCCCATCCTGGGAAGTGTCCAAGACCAGGCTGGGTGGAGCTCTGAGCAGCCTGGTGTAGTGAAAGGGAGTTGGAACAAGGTGAGCTTTAAGGTCCCTTCCAACCCAAACCATTCCATGATACTGCAACCAGGAAATAAAGTTTACTGGGAGAGGTAGCAGCTTTTCTTAAACTGGCTTATGTATTTGGAAAGAGGAAACAAATAGAACTCGGGGGATCTGATAGAGTGAATTTGGGCCCAAAAGTTTGTTATATCTTTCTAAGTTTGTTGGATAATTCTCATTTACCTTGTGAGCTTCAACAGAATTGTCAATTTGTTGATGGGAAAGGCTTGTCATTTTGTGCTTTTAGGTTTGTGTTTAGATCCTGGAACTAACTAGAATTATAACAGTGCTTCTTTTTTAATGATAATTGGGATTTGTGAGCTTTTTAATGTGTACAATTACCCTTCTGAGGCAAAGGGGTATGAGGAACAGGTGCCTACTAAGAGTGAAAATTGTGCACTTACCTTTGACTCCTTTTTCCTTTGTCTCTGGAACCAATCTGGTACATCAGACCTAAACTTGGGATGCAACTACACTGATTTTTATTTTGAGAATTAGAGCAAGTGTTTAGGGAGGTGTTACCAAAACAGAAGCTCTTAGTTAGGCTGTTATCAGAGTTCCTGGGATGCTCAGGTCAGGCGAGGGCCTGTAGGCTTCTTTTGGAATTGGAATACTTATCTTCTTTAGATGTGCAACACTTGGAAATAAATCCCAGACTCCCCTGTCATTTGTGTGCTCTGGAAAGCTCTTCAGCTTTTTGGGGTAAGGTCGAGGTGGGCAGTGTCTTTGCCGTTTTGATGCTTTCACAGTCTAAAGAGATGGAAGAGAGGTGATTTGCTTGCAGACACGCTGAGGGCAAGCAGCGAGGCTGAGAGGACAACCTGGATGCCATTCCATGCTGCTGCCCTGCTCACTGGGCCTTGGGGTCACCATTTAGGGTTACCTTGAATCGCATGCAAACTGATTTCTGCTCATCAGAGGTTCATACATCAAATATCCTCTGTGCTCATCCGAGCTAAAGCAGACAGGATTATCCAAAAGGCCCTGCATCCTCGTGCTGATTTGGGTCTGTTCTGGGCTTCCTGTTCAGACCATTCCTTGTTGTGTTGGGGCCGTCCCAGAATCCCGGGGAAGGCGCTGCAGTTCAGCGTTACAGGCTGACTCTGGTTCCTGCCAGCAGAGGACATTGTTGTTCAATAAATTCTCTGAATCTGTCTTCTGGCATTTGCTGTGGCTTTCCAGCCTGGTGTTTTATAGTTTTGATGAACAATTTGTGACTCTTACAAAGCCTGTTTTTGTTAGAGAGTGAAAACTCCAGAGACTTTAGAAGACATTGCAATGGAATTATCACCCAGGTCCTGGAAGCAGAGAGCTTGTTGTCATGCCAGTTTTCAGCCAGGAAAGCACTGAAACTGAGGAGGGATTTAAAACTGGTGATTTTTGTGAGGGTGAATCTCGATGGCAGCAGTACCTGATGCTGCTGCAAAAAGTTCGGGGAGGGGGGAAATTGTGTTTGTTGAGCCATTCCCTGATACCAGGTGTGGGGGTGGGAGCTGGGGAATCAACCTGCTCATAGAAAGGGCCAACAAGAGACATGGGAGTTCCTGCACATGGAGAGCAGCCCTAAGTCACCTATGGAAGAAAGAAGGGAGGTGCTCCGAGGTGTTGCTGAACCTGGAAAGCAGCCCTTGTTTGCCAGCAGCTTTCCTTGAGCTGAGAGTATATGTCTAGTCAAGTATCTGCTGTAGGAGATGAGTCCCAAAATTTGGAGGAGACTTGGAGGGCAAAAATATCTTGTTTGTCAAAACTAGCCAAAAAACCAATCCAAAAAATCCAACCCCCCTCTACAGGCAAAAAGACAAATTTAGTGCTTTTTTATTTTAACTGAGATTTCACTTCAGTTTTGCAAAATTGTTTTCTGAACAAAAGCAATGTGAAAGCAGATATTTAGTGTTTTATAAAGGCTTCTAATGGTGACTGTAGTAGAAAATTCATTAATTTAAGCTTTAAAGTTAAACGGGAGGGAAGGTTTTAAACTGGTTTCAGTTGAAGTGTTTCCTGGCTTCTGTGACTGTTGAGCTCTCTGGTGAACCCAATGAACATCCTATTTGTCCTGCATCTCCTTCAGCCCTTCCAATGCCTACCATCACCCATGGCTTGGAATGAAAATGCCCTGATGCCACTGGGACCTTCTACTCCAGGCATGCAAACAGGGCAATGCCATTCCCTTCTCTGTGTCTTAGGGAAGATACTCTGCCTCAGCAATCTTGGAAAGGATTGTGGTGGCACTGGGATGTCTTTGACAAGCCTTGCTCTATCAGCTTCAGTTGCACCATGGTTATATCAGCTGTGGCTTTGAGTTCTGATTTTAGGTTGGTCGAGTCAGAAAAACTAAGTTTATCTGTTGTGATGCCTTTTTTTACTATTATTTTTATTTGCATGGAACCTGAGTGTTGGAGATAGGTCTTTAAGCAAAAAATACGAGGCCAAAAAGGGAAAAAAAAAAACCAACCAAAAAAAACCCCCCAAAACCCCTAAATCTCCTTTGACAGAGAAAAGAAAATCACAGGCTTACAAGGAAAGATGTGATGAGCTTCATCTTTGCAGCTTCCCTTTGCCACTCCCCCCCCTCCCCGCAGAAGTTCAAGAGGTCTGCAAAACCTCAGGTTCCACAAAACATGGCCATCCCTAATTATAAGGTTTAAGTATGAATATTGCAGAGAGCAATGGGAAGTGTGAGGAGGAAGTACTTCTCCTTTGGCTGAGCACCCCCTTTTAAATAAAAATAGCAAAAGCAAAACTTGTATTAGGAAGTGTGAAAGTCCCATGAGCCTCAGCTCATGAGCCCTCTGAAGTAATTTCTTCCACTTCTGGGTAGTCAGCTTCCTATTTATTCAGCAACACTGTACCATCTGTGGGACAGAGGACTCCAGGCTGGAATGTGTGGCCTCCTCAGCTGAACCTCAGGGGAAAAAGCGACAAATTCCCTGGCACTGCTTTTTCAGGTTGGATTTAACACTTGCACAAGCCTGGCAGTGGCCAAGGGAGAAAGAGGCAGCTGGGAGTACTGAAACCCAAGAGTTGGCAGCTTCTGTGCTGGTTTTAGGGTGGGAGCCACTGTCCTTGGCCCTGTTTGGGACAGGTAGCAGGGCTGGGCTGGCACCTCTCCCTGGGGCAGAGCCCCAGGTAAAGTCAGTAGGTTTTGGCTGATTAGGGACAGGCTTTGAGAGGTTGAAATGGGTGTTACAGTTCAGGAACTGAGTAGAATTAAAACTCCTTATACTGATTTAGTTAGTGAACTTCATTATGTCACAGAGACTGGCTCATGTCCTTCCTTGCATGGGCAAGAAGGCAGAAGGCAGTAAGTTCTTGAATTCCCAGTGTCCTTGAGCTTTCTGGGCTGAGTGGTTTATTGGGTGGCCCAAGGCACAGGACGGCTCTTGTTTCCAGCTCTGGTGGAAGTGACAAGTTACAGATGACACACTTTTTTTTGATGGAATCGATGTGTTCTCCCTGTTCACTGGAAAGGGCTAGGAGGCACACTGGTACCTGATTGAGCTTAAGAGACTGGTTTCTCTATAACCAATGGGCACTTACACCCTTGCCTGAGCAAATACCAGTTCCATCACTTTGGGGTCTATAAAACCAACTGTGGTGGGTCTGGCGGAGGAGGCAGGGAAAGTATTCCTTCCCTGTTCCTAAAACTGAGTCTTTACCCCAAGGTAGTGACCTATAATTCAAATATTCATTTGCTTAGTGGTCTTATTTAGCTTTGTCTTGCAGGTCTGTCCAGTCTCTCTGTGTGAGACGCTCCTGGCCCCTCTGTCCTGTCTCCCACCTCCCTGCTGACAGCGTGGACATTTGAAACATCTCAGCTTTCCTCCAAATTCCCCAGCTGCCCCTGCTTCCAGCCACCCACATCTGGCATTTGTTAGTGACAGTCTCTGGCATCACAGATCTCTGGCCATCCACAAACACAGCCCTGTGCTATGGCTCTGTCCCCTCAAGATCTGAGCTGGTGGATCCTGATGCAGAAAGCACCAAGTCCCCTTCTTGTGTCTTAAACTGATTTCTGTTTGAGACTAAACCAGCCAAATGGAAGTTTAAGAACAGCATTCTCAAGGTTGTTGAAGTCTTTCTCATAAATTAGCTCTAATAAGTTTGAATTTGTGAAGCTGGGTCCTTAAAATGGCAGAAGGAAGAACTGTGAATGGGGCTGAACCTGAGTGGTTTGTTTTCAGAGTGAAGGACAAGTAGCTCCCACCGGCTCAGTGGAGGTTATGGAGAGCCCAGAGCTGCTGAGAATTGGACTGGGTCTCCAGTTCATCCAGGGCTTTTAAGTACACGTTGAGCTCTAATCCTGGGAATGATGCTGTGCAATGGCCAGGTATAAGTCAAGAGGGTGTTGCTTGAGTTTTTAAATGAGTTTATCCCTGGGTTATGTATAGGTGACATTTCCAACTCTTGGGTGACCACTGTGCATCAGAGCATTCCATTCTGGAGCTAATTGCTCATGCAGGCAAGTCAGTCTTGCACATTCATGTGCCCATGTGCAAAGGTAGGACAGACAGAGGTGGATTTTGTGCAAATTCAGGATCTTCAGTTGAAAGTCAGCCCTTCACGTGAATTGCTTTGGGAAGGAACTCAAAGCAGCTTCACCTCCAGTTTTGCTGAACTTGAGTCTTCTGCGCCAGCCTTTCTGGTGTGGTTGTCTTGCCTTTTATTTACCACCAGATAGAACATATTTGCTCTTGTTCTTCAAGGCAGGTCACAGAACTGGTTTGGTGTTAGTGCACATGTGTAGTCAGAACTGGAGGTATAATGTGGATGTGTGTGTGTATGTGTCAGATTTTAGAAAATTATTGGAAGCAGCTGTGGGTGGAAGAGAAACAAAGCCGTGGCTCTGTGAGCCAAACAATTAACATAGGAGTGGAATACTGTAGTTACATCAGTCTTTCTTTAAAAAGCCTGAATTTCTCCTTTATTCCCAAAAGGACAATATTAATTCTCTTGGCATGTAGCACAGCAAAATGACTGCATTTATGAACTTGACTACTTCTTTTAACAAGTTCCAATAACTGCTTCCTAAACCTTGTGTTTTTATATCAATTACATACAGTAAGCATTGAAATCAACCAAAGAGAACTGCTGAGGCCAAGAAGGGTTATTTATGTTAAATGGGGATTGCCAACTGCCAAAAGTAAAATGTGGATATAATTTTATAACACCATTTTATAATTAAAGTCATAAGTGAGGTTTCCTGCTATTGTTTAAAAATGTGTCACTATAAATTTAAATCAAGGATGAAGGCACAGGAGGGGCTACTAAAGAACACATCGATACAACAAAGATGGTACAGCGAACATGTCTGTTGCAAAAGGAAAACATGTGCTAACAATTTTAGTGAAATAATTATATTTATTGCATATAGATTCTGTTTTAAGAACTATAACCACTTAGGAACTGTTTTCATTCATGTCAGATTGAGGTTAATTTGTTGTTACTGTATGTCTATAGATAGATTTTACTGTCAGAGAAATTCAATATGTTGGTTTAATGATAAGGCAGCCTTCTAGCCAGACCAGATTTTTTTTTTTTTAAAGGCCAAGAAATCCAGAAAAATTTAATAATTTTGCCCAATACTTACATGTCCCCAGCATTTTCAAGTTAATATTGTATCAATGAAGAAAATAAAACTTTGGCAAGCAAGTACCCAGATTGAGAAAAATATTTAAGCACACGCTTAACTCCAACAATTTCGGTGGGATGTTGATTTTTAATAGGAGTTAAGCACATGCCTAAGGATTTCTGTAGGAATTCTTTTATCAGTTGTGGCCTGAACTTGAAGAAGAAATACCTTCAAACTGCCAAAGTGAACAGGAATAATAACAGCCCTTTGGTTTCCTTTACTTCTTGTCCAAATATACAACTTTGCCCATGTACTGCCCAAACTCTTCTGAAGGGTTCGGGGCTGACCCTATGGGTGGCTGATAAGGCTCCCTCTCTTCCCAGAAAGAAGGGGCTTAACTCCCATCTTACATCCCTAAGAGTTAATCTCTAGAACATTCCTGACTTTGGTAAGTCATGTTCATGGAATAGGTAGGTAATTTCCAATGGCTCATTTCATCCATGGCTTGGCTAATAGAGCCCATGTGTTTTGTATCAGCACCGAGGGGACATTAATCAGTGCACACCACTCCTGCCAGACGTGCTCCGTGCAAGTCCCTCGTTACATCTCAAATGTCAATATGTGGGAAAAGATGAATAATAAAATGCAATAGATATCATTTGTTACACATGCCATTTGTGAGTTCCTTGTAAAACACATCCCAGAGAAGGAGCTGATGGTAATACAACGTTGAAGTTATGAAGCTCCCAGAGGAATGAAATGCCAGAGCCCGGCATATCCTCGTAATTCTGCTGCCTCCTGCACACGCATTGTTGTCATGCAGGCTTTAACTAGAGGACCACAGCTTATTTCTCCAGTGGCACAATGTTTTATCCAAACTGCAAAAACCCTGGATGCTGCACTGTACAGGAATTCTACCTCATACCTAGAAAAATCTCAGCCAAAAAGTCTCTTTAAGTTGTTTGTGACTCTGGAAATGAAGGGTGCTGCAATGGAAGCACCTATGTAACCACAGCATAAGAGGGCACCTTAGCCACTGGCCTAATAAAGGCTGAAAAATGTTCTCATTAGTAGTGACACTAATTCTGTATTAATTCCTCACTCACTGGAGGCAGAGTTCTTTAAAGGCTGATTTCCTGCTGCCCATCCTGGAATGGGATGGGGAAGAAGTGGTGCAAGGCAGAGATTGTGAGGGGAGGGGGAGTGGAATGGGGTGTCAGGTACAAGAGGAGATGCTGGGGGCTGGAAGGCATACCTGTAGTCAAGTTAATAATTAGCCCAAACCGCTCTGACGGGGACTAGAATTCTGTGAGAGGTGATTTTACAGACTCTCCAAGTAACTGTTTCTTAACTTTGAAACAGCTTTTTGACCTCTCAACTGAATTTCTTTTGGGTTTAAGATTTAGCCCTTCATCTTGCCCTGTCCTTGTGGGGAGAAGAGAACAAATAATTGACTTCTCCCTACTCTCTAACCTTCTGATTTTTTTAAAAAGCCAGTTATCTTGTAAATTGTTCTGTTCCATGTATCCAAGGTATTTCTTAGTGCCTTTTTTGTCCTAGGGGTTCTGTTCAGGTCTATATACTGAGCTAAATGTCCCCAGCTGTTCCTTATCTCTTAAAGCTCACCTTTCTGGTCTCCTGGAGTTCCATGTGTATTTTCAGTGAGCACCAGGAATGGCTCAGAGACCTTAATCTGTCTTCACAAGTGCTCTGAAGTTATCATGTGTGGCTGAGCTGGATATATTTAACTATTAAAAGTATTTTTTAACATGTTTTCTTCCCATAGTCTGGACTGTGTGCTTACTCTGTTGCTATTGAGCTCAGCTTTAAGTTTCTGATCTCAATTAACCTCCTTTTAAAAGTGAAGCAGGAAAGGCCGTGTTTAAGCCATCTAGATGTTATAGATAATCAGGAAAAGCATCACAGGTGCCCTCTCCTATTAAGCAGTTTACTTTCAATAGCCTGAGAAGGCAAACATGGAAATGTCTTGGAACATTTAGAGAAAAAGACTCCGCTACTGGGAGGGGGTCGGGGGTTTACGCTGCCAGAAAGCTCAAATATTTGTGGATTACTCAATGTGAGAGCAGATGACTGAGCTGAAATCACAGCCTCCTGCCTTTAACAGCAGCAGGAAGCATTTTGTTGTGCTACTTCCCTGGGTGCTCTCTAATGACAGAAAAATTGCACATATCTGTCTGGTGAAATTCAGTCAGAATCCTTGAGAGCTGGACAGAAATGAGGCTGGACAGAGCTGCTTAGCATGGTTTGCATTACACACTGGCTGCACATACTGCCTTGAGGAGGGCATGCACACGGAATATTTTGTCCTAATTGAGTCCAGTCTGTGTCACCAAGGGCTTTCTAATCTTTGTCCTCTAAGGTAACTTGTTTAAAAGAACACAAGACTTCTCCACATATCTTCTTATATAGATACAGAAAGGTTTTGAGGAACAAGGAAATGCAGATGACAATGTTTAAAGTGAAGTAAAAGGGAGTGTAAGGTCAGTCCAGATTTGTATAGTGAAAAGGACCTGGAATTTGGTGGCTCTGCTGCTTCTGTAGTTGAAAGAATAAAGGTAATTTCTGCAAATCTGTGTTTGCAGACCAGGGTGTCAGACCGTCAGCTGGTCTGTTGCCAAACAGGCTTCTCCAGGCCCTGCTGGGGAGAGTCTACATGTGAATTCTTCACTCAATTAGAAACAAAAATGATTGGTCTTTCATTGCTCAGAGGTGACTGCCACGTGCTGTTGTATGTTTTGACAGCGCTGGTGAGAAACGTTGGAGTTTGACTCCTCCTTGGTGAGGGACAGGAAGTGTTTGTGTTCCCTGTTCTTCTTCCACTGAAGCACCAGAAAGTCTTGAAAGCTTCTGTGACTTTAAAGCTTCTTTCCAGGACTTCCATGAGGTGGGAAGTCTCAGTCACCTGGGAAATGAGGATATAGAGCACAAACAAACTAACTTGTGTGGGAACGGTGGGACTGAGCAAAACGCTGACCCCAGCTTTCAGCAGCACAATTGTTTTCTGGAGCTTTTAATCTTCCTTTAAAAAGCAGCCTTAAAAGCCACTCCAGGAGCATTCCAGGGGATATGTGGCAGTTTGGAGTGTCTCTCTCTGTGCAGAAATTGTATCCTGGATCCAAGTGCATCAGTGTCAGTATTGATTTTTGCAACAGTGTTTTACAATCAAAAGAAATAAAAGTGAAAAATGAGCCAGTACCTATTTGTTACAGGAGGTCAGTGCTGCTCTGAACAGCTCTTCTCTTGCTCTTACTGGCCCTTGGAGCTCTGGCCTACATGTTGGTGAATAACTCTGGTCCCCTGGGCCTGCTGGGTGTTCTAATCTGGTTGTCACAGCTTTCCTCAACATCTTGTACAACTCTCCTGTGGGTCTTGTGTGTCATGAGGTTGGTGGCAAAATTGTCAAGTGATGTGGAGCTAGAATGAAGGAAAGCGTTCCCAAAAAGCTCCTCGGAAACTTGCCTGGTTTCATGGTTCATTAGAGACTTTAAACTCCTGCCATGCACGTTGAAAGATTGGCTTAGGTCAATGAAGTCTTTTGGGTGAACCTCATCAGGCAAAATTGGTGGTTCCATGGAGAATCCAGAAGGACGTACCAGTTTCAAACAGCTTTTGCTCTGAGACTTCTTTGATTCATTTGGAGCCGACACAGTAGAGCTGTGGAGCAACATGAGACAAAATACTTAAATGATCTACAAAGCAAAACCACAGAGTTTTGTGAAGTTATCATTAGAGCTGCGTTGAAAACTAGATGGTTTTCTGAAAGGAGCAGGGAAATATGACACTAAAGGTCTGCAAAATTGCCTTACTGTGATTGCCACAGTAAGGAGCTCAAACCCTGGAAACTTCACCAGCTGCTTGGTCTCATCAGGGAACTTGGACCAGCCATTATCCCATTATTCCATGTACAACCTCCCAGTGAAAGCAGAGCTGGACCCTGTGTGAGGAGATACACAGTGGAGCACTCCTTGTCCTGGAAGGCTGAGTGGGCCCACCCAAACTTCACTGAAAATCATTTGTGCTTCTAAACCACTTGGAAAATCTTAGTGGCAGGAGTCTGATGACATCCAATAGATAAAAATGAGAGTGGTCTGAGAAAATGGGGGATCAAAATGGGCTTTAGCTACAGACAGACCTCCTCAGACATTTCCTTTGGATCCTCCCTTCCAAGCTGTGCCTGCAGTGCTCCTAATGCTGTAATTTTATTGCAGTCACAGTCTTCTGAAGGTTTTTCATAGATTCCAACAGTGGTTCTTCTGTATTATTTGGATTGTGCTGTATCAGTGCCCATGTGGTCCCACTGAGCAGACTTGTCTAACCAGATGTCCATAGAGAACCACACTGGGAGATTCCCAAGAGGCCTGTGCTGTTCTTTTCCTTGGGAGCAGACAGTGGTACGTGCTGAGAGCTTTCACCAAACCAAAGGTGGCTGTGACAGAGGAGTGTTGGGGTAGGAGAGAACTGAATTACAACACCTGGAGTACTGGAGTGGCCTTTTCAAATGGGTGTACAACTGGCTTTAGCTTTTTTCCTCCCTTCTCCAAAAGGAAGTTACCTTTTCTGTGGAGGAAGCCCATCTCTCAGCCTGCTGCACCCCAACAGACACATTTAGTAAAGGTGTTTTACTCTGGGAGTGATTCTGACCCACAGGATGGTGGCAGCTCGCTTCAGTTTGCTTCCTTTTCACTCAGAATTGTGTCACCCCTTTCCTTCAGTGTCTGAGAGCAAGAGCAGTTTAATAAAGCTCCTGCTGTTTGCTGTCCCTGTTAGGGAAACACACCCCTCAGGATCCCATTCAGAATTTGGATCCCACAGGATTTAATTCTTAAGTGTCCAGTTTTCCCCCTGAGTTGTTCCCCACCTCCCAGGGAAGTCCATGGAGGCAGAGCAGGGCTCAGGGTGCTCTGCTCCTGCCACAACCTCTGAACACAGAGCCCTGTCTGATATCACCAGAACACACCCTAAAATCCCTCTGAAATGAACCCAATTTCCTCTGAGATGTTAAAGGGCCGCGCTGATTTCAACTTCATCAAAACAGATGTTTTCCAAAGGCATCAAGCAGGATGGAGAAAATGGGGCAGTTGAGTGCAGATTCAAAGGCAAATTCCTCACAACCACCACGAAACCGTGGCTGTTGGCTGGGCTTTGGAAGTGCCACTTGCTTCTTCTGCACACAGGTGTCCTCCTGCAGACTTGTTTAAAACTGAGTTATACACAGCATTAAAGGTGTTTGGCCAAATCTTGGCTTTGGGGACATAATAGAATCTTGCCAATTCCTTAAATAGATCCAGGATCAGATCTAATTCCTTTGTCAGAGCAAGACATTGTAACATATATTTTGTCTTCTATTTTGGAAGCTTTGCTCTTAAATTCAGGCATTTTGCACAAAAGAGTGATATAAATGGAATTAAACTGTGGAGTTTGTGTCAGTGTTTGCAGGTTCTTTGAATCTGTATTTGATCAGACCTATTTCTAACCCTGAACTTCAGTACAAATCAGAACCAAAAGAGACTTCCTTTATTCCTTCTGCTTCAAACACTGCGGTAAAAGAAAGGCTTTTTAGTCCACACCATCTGTGTGGGTACCTGCCATTGAGGGAGCTGAATAAGTCCAGTTATGCAATAATATTTTAGTAGGGGATGAGTCAGTCTGAATCCCTCTCTTAAAGTCTCTCCTGTGTGCACTAAGGGATCAGGTAGAGCAAAGTTGAAGTGCAAGAAGAAGTCTTGGTACTTCAGTCAATATTACACCTGGCCTGCAGTTTTGCTCTTTTTGTTGATCTTTATTGGAATTTAATGATTCTGACGTGACCTGATGGAGTAGAATTTGATTGCTCTCAGCATTTTTAGAAAGAAACGAGAAAAACTGAGGAGTTTGGGGTTTCTGGTTTTAAGAATGGAGACTCCACAGACTCTTTGGACAACCTATCTCAGTGTTTGACCACTCTCACAACAACAACAAAAAAATAGCTATTTTTCCTGTGGTTAGATGAAGCTTCCTGTGTTTGTTTGTGCCTTTTGCCTCTCGTGCTGTCACTGGGCTCCAGTGAGAAGGCCCTGGCTGCCTCTTCTTCATTCTCTCCTGACAGCTATTTATTTCTCTCAGGTAATAAGCTCTCCTGACCCCTCTCTTTCCTAGGCTGAACCGTCCCAGTTCTCCTTGTCTCTCCTCCTGTGAAAGATGCTCCAGTGCCTTAATCATCTCTGTGGCACTTCACTGCGCTCACAGCAGCAAACCCATGGGGTTTGTGTGCTGGGGAGCCCAGAACTGGGTGGAAATGTTCCTGATCATTCTTTTAGGCTGTTTTCTTTCTATCACAGCTAAAGTCTTTTGTCCTAGTTCATCTCTTGTGCAGATCCAATATTCTTCACTTTTCTGTTCAAAGCTGCATTGCTTTGGGACACCATTAAAAGCTTGGCACTGCTGAGCAGGCTTTTCCTTTTTTCCTACAGGCCAAATTGTAAGAGTTTTTGGAAGCACAGACCGTGAAATGTGATATACTTTTCTATTGCTCTGTTCTACCAAAAACATCGCCCTAAGTAGTGTGACAGTATTCAGTGTTTATTAGGATCTGTGAAGAATTTCTTTTAGCACAGATAAATGGAGAGAACTAATGGGCCATGGGATGAAATCCCTTTCGTCTGTGTAGAAGGACTTTGGCATTTGGCACAGGAGGGATTCAGGTTTTATCCAGATACAATATAATCCAGTATAGCTCAGGAGTGACCGTGAGTCCTGCCTCCCCCAGCTACTGTCAGGGTCCTTTCTCACCTAAAGCCTTCTGGAGATGTGGACTGAAGTCACCCAAGAGCTGATGAAGGAATGTTGTCCAATCCTGGTATAAATGGGAAGTGATGTTCCAGAGCATTCTACCCTGCGTTGCACTCCTCGACTGGTGCTGCTTGAAGGGCAGAACAGTTTAGGTTGGAAGGGCTCTCTGGAGGTCGCCCGGTCCAACCTTTAACCTCATCTTTGTAGAGGAAGGAAAATCACTTGTTTAAACTTCCAGCGATAACCACTTGCAGTTGTTTAGCCCCATGTGCCTCCAGGCACCCACATTTAAATGTTTAATGTGCACACTTGCTGTATCAGTTCCTTAATGGCAAATTAAGGACTAAATGAATGGATTCCAAACCAAACACAAACCAGACCAGACACACATCCAACCAAGCATCTACAGTGCCTGTATAATCCAGACCACATTTATGAATAAATGGGTACGTTCTCTTTGGTGATTTTGATAATATGTTGTACTGAGTAGCAAATTCTAATTAGGGCTCTTTGATTCTCTGTAGCTGGGGGAGAAAACAACCTTCCCCTTGCATTTTTGCATGTTTGGTTTTCTGGTTTGGAACAAGGAATCCAAAAGGAGCATCTGTTTTCCTTGTGGAATCATCTATGTTTTGTGAATTTGCGGTCAGGAAAATGGAAATGCATTCAAGGAACACTCACATATTTGACTGGACAGTTCCATACAAGCACAAATTGGGTTTACTTTTGGGTTTCTTAATTTTTTTAATAAGTTCTGTGCACCTAGTGAAGGTTTATATGGTACCAGCACACTGGAGGCCAGGAAGTTGTGCTCTGTCTTGTGTAGCAGGGAGGCTTGTAATTACATTAAATGGTTAAATTATGAAAGAAAAATAATCAGGTATTAAAAAAATATACAAACCACACTTTTGTACAATGTGCCTTTGGAATGTCCTTTGGAGTATCTTTGGAAGTCACTGCTGCTGATCCGTGGTGCAGTTGGGGAGATATTAAGAATCCAAATCAGCTTTGCTGCTTGTGTGCATAAAAAGAATACTAGGGGTGATTTTAATAAAAATGAAGTGCTTTAGGCTCTTCCATCCGTGCCTGTGGCAGCGACCTTTCACCTCCCGGTGGGTCTGGGTGACTGTCTGAGCTGGGGGCTCCTCCAGGGTGTCACTTTCTGCCTTTGCGTTTGTGTTGAGCTCCAAAGTCCCAGCCCTCGGTAAAGCAGTAGGTGGCACTGCAGCCTCTCTGTTCGTGGGGTGACTTTCCACAGCATTGTCCCGTGCCAGCTCGCCCCGAACAAGCGCCCGTGGTTCCAAAAATAACAAGGTTTGTTCCAAGTTTTCTTGAAATATACGCAGGGCTGGTTAGTCATTCATACTTCTTTGCAAACACTGGGGATATTTTACATCAGAGCAGCACGTCAGAAACGGGAGTTTTGCAGGAATTCCCAATGTTGTGGGAAGGAGTCCCTGAAATGGTTTTTTCTGGCAGCGGGGGCGGCGAGTCCTGCATCAGTGACTGAGCTGCAGCAGGTTCCCTGCTCTCCTCCTGAGGCTCCAGCACTGTCTGCCCAGGGGGAGAGCATGGGGACGGGATGGAGGCTGCTCCTGTTGTCTGCAGGGTCCTTGGGCCAGCTGGAGTTGTCCTGCTGCCTTCTGCACGGCCAGCCCCTGGTGAATGAGGAGAGAGAGGGAAGGAATGGCTGTTGGGAATCACTGGGGTTTGCTAATTCTGTGCATGACATCAATACTGGGCCTTGAGCCTCGTGCACCAGTTCTGCCTCGTGACCTGCACTGGGTTTATTTTACTAGAAGTGCAAGGTCTGATTATACAACAGGTGCCTAAGCCAGGGCAGGTGTGTTGCTGAATGAGTGAAAACACTGCCAGGGTTCTTCAGAGTGAAGGATGTGGAAGACAGGAAAGCAGGATAGGCCAGGCTGGATGGGGCTCTGAGTGGAAGGGTTCACTGCCCATGACAGGGGATTGTAATGAGATGATCTTTAAGGTCCCTTCCAACCCAAACCGTTCTGTGATTCTGTATCATTCTTGATTCTGGTGCAGGCCTGGCTCTGTGGGACTGGCCTGAAGTGCCTCAGCAAGAAGCAATAAGAAGTTCACAAGTCGATGGAGAGGCTTCAGAGGTGTTTTGGAGTAATTATCCCTTTTTCCCAGAGACTTGTGAGCACTGCTGGCTACATCTAAGGAAGCTGTGCAGCCTCAGTGCCAGGGGTGTGGGCAGGAGGTTGGTGTGAGAGGGACCTTGCTCTTGTGGGGCTGAAACAGTGACTGGGGCCACGTTCTGCTCGTGTCAGAGGACACACCTGAACCAAAGTTGCTGCACACTCTTGCCCAATGCCTTTGCTCAGGTCCTGCAGACTGGACTACTTCCTGTGCTAAAAACTTATGACCAAACATGCCATGGTTTGGATTTCCTGCTGCTGAGATCTGTCTGCTGGCGTTCCCATGTGGGACAGGTTCGTACTAAATCTTCCTGGGCCTTTGGGCTTTGTCTTCTCTTCCTCCTTCCCTTCTCCTCCACCAACGTGGCTCACCTGCCCATCATGTCTTGGCTCTTGCAGCCTGATTCCCAAACCCTCTGTTCCATCTGTAATCCAGGGAAGTACGTAAGCACCTGCTTTTGACAGGTGATTAAAAGCAGCTGGTAATAAAGGAATTAATGGGACATGTGGCTATACAAAGAGGGCTCTGAGCTACTGGGTACCTGAAGTGGTATAAAGAACCATGTGGATTATTTTTGTTGCCTGCACTGCTGCAAATGTGATTGCCATTTTTAATTTGATTTTTTTTTTGTGAAGATGTGGGCTATTTTTCTTTGCTGTCCAAGAACTCATGGTGTGAAGGAAGAACAATAAATAAAGATGGGAACAGCACAGGGAAACTACAGCCTAAGATGGAGCAATGTTCATGACTTTTTTTTTCTTTTTCCCTGCTGAAAAAGCAAGTATTTGATTATGTTTCTCTTTGTTTAGACTCTGTATTGAGAGATCAGCCTAAGAAAGCCTGAATCAATTAGAAAACAAAGAAAAGTTGTCAAAAGGCTGTATAATGAGTGTGTTTGAGGAATCCCAGTACCAGTGGGTTGCTTTGAGCCTGCATGTGTGAGGGGCACAGCCCCTGCCCCTCAGGTGCTTGTCTGGGGTCCTGCACTCGCTGAATCCCCATGGAGACCTGGGGGCTGCAGCTCTTCTTCATCCTCAGAGGAACCTCCCCTCCTCTCTCCAGTGAATTATGGGCTTTAAGGTCGTATTTCCCCCATTTTCCAAACTTGTCCTGCAGACTGGAGGCTGCTTGGCTTGTGTGCTGTCATGCTGTTCCCTTCAGCACCTCAGACACGCTGGCGATCCTAATAAATGGGAGCTGACTGGGATTGTCTGCTCGCAGACAGGCACTGGCTCTCCAGAGGAACACATCCTACTCCTCTGGGAATGCTTCCTGGGAGAGAGCTGAGATTTAGGTGCAAAATCAGCCACATACCCACTGGGCAGGGGACAAAAGTCAGTCCCTTCTGGCTGTGCTTTGGCAGGGAATTAAATTCCTGTGACTGGATTTTGCACACGTGGGTTAAAGCCCCTCTCCAAAGGCCGCTGTGTCCTGCCGTGTCTATTCCAACCCCTCCCGTGTGCTTTCCCTGTTGGGCTCCAGTGTAAATACAGCTGCTGTCACAGGTCACTGCTGCCTGGCAGATCTTTGTTACTGTAAAACTACAGTTGTCCAGCGTGAGGGGAATGGTCTCTTTCACCCGCTTGTGCTCATGTTGTCTTTCTCTTCCCCTCTCAAAAAGGGAAAAAAAAAAAAAAGAATTTGGGTGGTCTTAAGCCCATATTCATATAATTCTAAAGACCAAGAGTCAGGCTAGCCAGGAGGCCCTGGGAATCTTTTTATTCCACAGCTGTGCTGTCACAAAGGCGTTGCCTTCCTTGAACTTACAACTTAAGGCACTTTAAATAGGGGTTTGAGGAACTTCTTGAAGTTGTTATTTATTTCTTGACTTTTGTCATGAAAATGCTGCTTTGGCAGAGACAACAGCTGCCCAGAGCTGGGCTGTGCTGAAAGGTAGCAGGGGATCCAGGCTGGGATCGTCTGAAGTCACAGGAATGAACTTTGGGAAGTGTGGAAAAGAAGGTGCAATGTGATAATGTTGGGGCAGGGCAGGCTCTGGACATATACAATAATTAGTTTACCTTCTCAACTATCAGCTTGTCTGAGGTTATGGTCTGGGGTCAGTTAAGCCAGGAACAAAAATAAATTGATCCTTTCCAATGCTCTGCTTTTAAAAGTGCACCAAAGATTTTGCACTTCTTTAAAAGCCAAGCTGAAACTAAAGGTGCTTGGAAAGTTTAAATAAAAACTTATATATTCCATGCATAAAGAGTTTGTTCAGTGTATGTATTGAAAAAACCTCATGTTGTAGGGGATTATCCCTAGGAAAAATATTGAAAGCCTGGGAAATTGGAGATAATGATGTCCTGAAAAAAACCCTCTTAGCATGGTAATATGAGCAATTGCAGAATCTAAATAGTCTGGACTCTACATAGGAGATGACCCTTTATTAGGACTTCTAGAGCCATTGAGCACCTTTGGTTCTAAGCTAGCCAGTGGAAAACGTGAATGTGCAGTACTGGAGGCTCAGGGAGACTTGTGTGTTCCTCTGTGGTCACTGTTTCCTCCCTGGGAGAGATTTTAGTGCAGGAGCTCAGCAGGGAAAAGCTGGGCCACGATGGGGTTCCCTCTTCACCACCTCTGTCCATCCTCTGTGCTGGGCTCTCCTGCAGGTCTGTGCCCACCCCCAGGCAGAGCTGAGCACAGCAGCCAGTGGCTCCACAATCCTGCCTTTATTTGCTGTACAACGAGCATGGAATTTTCTTTTCATTCCTACATCATTCATGACCTGGCATGGTGGCTCCAAGAATCACATAACCTTATCCTGCACCCCCCCTTGGCATGAATGGTTTAAATCAACATTTCTGCTGGGGGAAATTGTTGGTTGGGAAACGGGGAGCATCCTGCGTGCTGGTATGTTTTTCCTGCTGAGTCTCTCCCTGGATTCAGATACCTGTGTAAATAGAGGTCCTTAACACAAGCCATGCTGTTGTGGTGGGGTGGGCAGTGGGTTTGCATCGCTCCATCATGACCTGCAGCACCAATCTGATGTTCTGCTGGAGATTTCTGCAGCAGGAGAGCTCTGCTCTGCACACTCAGTGGTACCACAGTCACAAAAGGTGAGAGTCAATTCAAAATGGGGTAAAGGCTCGATTTTTAGCGGGGATGAGGTTCCTAAATATACAAGAAGCTGGGCCTTTATCTCTGTCTCTAGCCTGGAGCTGCTTATTGCCCCACTGGCTGCTCTGTAAGACACTGTGATGTTACAGGGAGTGAGGCTGTGAGAGAGGTAAGGTTCATGGTGCAGTATTTTGGAAGAGCTGTTATTATTATTTTATATTTTTTTAGTATAGAAGAGACAGCATTTGCAAGCGTAGTCTTGTGGAGAGGTCGGCATACAGAAAGCATTCTATTTTGGGATATTGAGATGATAAAGATGTTTAGTGTGTCTAGTGAAGTGTCAGTGTGTGACACTGGCAACTGCTGTTTGCAAGATGAGGATAATAAAGATAACTGTCTTTTAGGTAAATCTGTCTTGGAATTTGCCTGATAAAGCTATACCACTGCTCTTGCATCAGGCAGTAACAGTGATAGCGGTAAAATTTCATTTTCAAACACCAACCTTTGTCTACCAGCAACACGGTTTGGAAAATGGATCATTTTGATCATTCTAAAAGCAATTTGTTCAGTTCTTTTCAAGCACATAATCCTGCCACAATGCAAGGATTTTTGTTTGGGCATTTTTCAATTCAGACGGAACAAAAGCACAGACCACTTGGAGGTTGAATTATCACTTGCAGCTGCACTGATAAAAGAGCAAACACTAAATGCCTCTACAGTTCTGAATGCTTTAGGAGCAGGGAAGTTTCTCTAAAGCAGCTGCTTTCTTCCCTGTTATCTGGTCTCATTGAGAGCAGTATCTCCCTCCTTCCTGGGGCATTCCTGCATCTGTCTTATGCACGTAACACAGGCCTGGCTCAACGCTGGGGACAACATCAGGTTAGGGCCTGGTATCTGTTCCCATTTTGACATCCTGCTGCTATCATCAGGCTCTGGCCTCTGGATCAAGTGTATTCAAATCAAGTTATCTGCTGTCATTCGGTGTTTGGTCTGGGGTTATGGGCTTTCAGGCTCTTTGTTCTGAATAGTAAATACAGAATATGTCTGTATGGAAAAAGGGTACTCGTGAAAGAAGAGCCAAATGCATGACAAATGGGCAACTTCCCTGCTTTCACTGATGCTTGGAACAAGTCATAAGAGCGTTTTCTGGGGTCTGTCTGGAGTCTTGATCTGAAATCCATCAGTTTTCATTTAGTGTTCTTTATTTCCCCCTTCGTGGCCACCCCACAGATGGAGATAATGCACTAAACAGGCCCCTGTGAACTCAACCTCCAGGACTGTCTGTGGTGAAGATCTCGATGTTCAGGGGAGAGGACCCCTCAGCAATCGGGGGCGCGGTGTTTCCCTACAAGAAGCAGGAGGATCTGTGCCTCTGCTCCACCGCCATTCCCTTTCACCTCGCTGCTGACAGTCGCTATCTGCAGCCTGGAGGTGAGCCAACACCAGGGCCACTTTGTGAGTCAAGTGTCAGGACATGGCACGGAGCGATAGCGCCTGAAATGCTCCTGGGCCCTTGGAGATAACAAAGCCAGGTGCTCCCGAGAGCCAGAGTTCAATAATCCCTGTCACCCTCTGCCAGGCCTGCGGTCTCGGGAGGGCGAGCGCAGAGGCTGCGTGTGTTGACAGCCCAGAGGAGGGGTTTGCTCTGGGCATTGACTTTCTGAGGAGCAGGAGGAGGCTGGCTCTATGCACACACTTGCTCCAGACTAGTCCTACATGTGTAGCTGCTTTGAAGGGCCCACTTTGGGGCTATCTGGGCCCTGTAAGCCCTAGTGGTCACAGATAGGGAGCACCCGGAGCCAGGCTCCCTGTGGATGTGAATCCCAGGCAGGCGGAGCTGGGACCCTGCTGGGACACAAGCACAGAGCCATGGAGGGTTTAATCAGCATTTAGAGCTCTCATTAGCACCCTCCACATGGCAAACCCTTCTCATAGCAGGGCTGCTCTGTCGTGTCTCCCAGTGTGTTGTGTCTGATCAGCTATTGATGAAGGGCTGATGCTGAAATTGCCAATATTATTGTTGCAGACAGGTAAAACAAATAGTGGCTCCCCTGGTTCCTTTGCTGAAAAACCAGACTCGGTTCAACTCAAACTGTTTGCAGCCAACCCTGTCGAGCTTGGCAAACAATTTCAGCCCAACTTTCCCACCCTGGAAAAGAGAGAGTGAAGTGAAAGCTGTCACTTCAGTGTGTTTCACATGAAATGTTCAGGCTTTGTTTTGAAATGGGGTTCCGAGATTAGGCTCGATTCAACGTCATGAAAAAATAAAATTGTAGAAGTGTAGAAATAGAAAAGACCACTTTCCATTTGTGAACGTAACGAAACGCTTCTTTCCGTCTGAAATGCATTTTCTGCCACATTTCCTGAACAAAACACAAACGTTTTGGTCTTAGAGTGACCCTAAGCAACTCGAGAGAACAACCTGGGGCAGAGACCAGGCCCATGTGCTGGTGCTGATGGGTGAGGTTTTGGAGCAGGGCTGGGACAGGCATGTGGTGCTGCCTCTTCTTCATGTCCCCTTTGTTTATGTCTTGCAGGAGGGAGTGAGGGTGGCCACGACGTGGGACAAAGGAGGGGAAGTGGAAGAAAGGAACATTTACAGCCCATCACCACGGCAGAAACTTGCCTCAGTGCAAATGAGGCCCGAGAGACACATATAAAAATAACTTTGGATATGTTTAGTTAAAATAAGACTAAATCTCAGCATTTTGGCCAAGCAAAGTGGAGGAATCAGATCCTAACTGCACATCTGCAGCCAGAAATATTTTGGACGTGGACCTGTTAAGTGATCAAATGCGTGTTATGTGCGGAACCTTGTTTAAATCTGGATGTTAATCCCACTCAGAAGATTTACAGAAACTGTTTGGTTCTTAATACCTCTTCTGAAGATATATCTCCACAATCCAAGTGTGTTTATTGCTCCATAATAAACAGTGTCGACAGGAAACTCACACAGGATAAACACGATCCTTATGTTTTACTTCTGTGTTTTCACAGGAGGTCAATGCCCTGCTACAACTTCTCCAAATTCTTAGTCGTTCAGTTTAGATGTTTCCTCAGTGATATGTGTCATCAAAGAGTAGGAAAGGTTTAATTTAGTGCTACAGCTTTTAGGCCTGTGAAATATTTAACAGGTAAAGAAGTCTGTAGAAACACCTTCTACAAACAGACATTGTTGTTATTATTCTTAGCTCTAATTCAATTCCTCTGCTGGTAATAGTTCTTGTACAAACTGTTTTCCTCTAATATGTTAAGTGTTATGCTCCTTAAAGTTAGATAAAACTAGCTCAGTGAAGTCAGATAAAATTAAATATTGGCAGTATATCTTGTTCACATCTCCTGTTCAAAATAGTTGTGATGAAAGATGAACTTTTTACTACATCATAAACAACGCTTTTCTTGCTTTTTCATTAAAAGTAGAGATGTTAATCTGTTGGAGTTTTGATATTTTTGTTCTGCCTCTTTTTGTCCTTTATTGATACTGGATGCAATAGAACAAGGGCAGTAAAAAGTTGCAGAAGATGAAAGAAAGTCTAGAAGACTTTTTAAAAAAACCCAAAACAATGTAAAAAAAAAAAGCTGAACTAGAAAAGCAGGAAAGAGATAATCAGCAACAGTGATGTGAGACATGATTTGGAACAATAAGAAAGGACAAAAAAGTAACATCCTTCCATGTTTTTGAAAATAGTAAATATTTTATGTTAAGGTTTAATTTTGATAAGAAATGCTATTTTGTGGACATTTAAACCAAAAATTAGTTCCATTATTGAATCTAAATTGCTTCAGAATCCCCAGCCTCTGTCTAGAATTTTTGTGTATCATGGACTTCCAACATCTTTGTCAGGACTTGGGAAATTGGTGTTTAACTGGGGAGATTGTTTTTCCCTCTTTTGTCTTTTTGCTATTAACCAAAACGTTTTTCTTTTCAATTTTTAATTGCAGCACCATGAGTTTTGTAGAGTCTGGGAATGAAATAAGACTCATTTCCACCCTGTGTCCTGCTGGAATTCCTTGGACCCTGAAGAACAGCAATGTAAGTTGTAGGCACCTCTTGATAAGATCCACAACTCAGGATCGTGATTTATATTTCAATTTCTTGTATCTCTGAGCTTTGAGGAACAGAAGATTCCTGACTTTTTTTTTTTTAGACAAAAAATGTATTTCCTGAGAAAGAATTCGGGTTCTGTGCCTGAGCCTGCTTTGTGATGGATGGGAACCAAAGCACAGCAAATGAAGATGACTGAAAGATTTGTTTCAGGAACATCCTGGTGATTTGCATTAAAATTTTAGCATAAACCCACCCAAATTAGTTGGAAACAGGAAAGAAACTTCCTTTCAGTCATCTCTGTGATGAATTTGGTTCCTCTCAGCTGCAGACTGGTGGGTTTAGGGTAACACTGAAGCTGCAGAAGTCAGGAATATGGTTTTTCGTAGAACTCTCTTCTTCCTATTTTTGAAGAAGGGCGGTCTGTCTATGAATTTTTGTCCTCTGTGTTTGCTCACTTGCCAATAAAAGGAGCACTAAGTCATCACAGAAAAGTCAGAGTAAATGTCAACCTAATCTGGTGTGGGGTAGCTGTAGCTTGGGGACTTGCAAGTCCTTTCCCAAGTGATGGAAGGTCACCAGCCAGAGGGTGCACAGCTCTGCAGTCATGGGATCTGCTGCATGTTTGTTGTAATTTATTGTCAGCAGCAGCTCCTGTGTGAGCTCAGGGAGAGGGGGAGGGCACAGCTCCTTCAGTTAATGAGCTAAGGGCGTGTGTTTAGAAATGCTGCTTTATTTGTGTACTCACATGTACCTGCTCCACTCACTCGTGAGGCCGGGATGGTCAGACACAACACAGGTAAAACCTCCTGGCAGCAACAGCTCTGCACCCTCCCAGTTTCCTTCCTGCCCTGTGAGAAACTCTGGGGGTCATGGCTCTGTCTAATCATGAGAGGCAGCATTTCCAGGAGCCTCATCCCTCTATGCTCCTTCTCTTACCAGCACAGTGCTTTGCAGGGCCCTCTGGGCGCTCTTTGATCCTGGCAGCCCTTGGGCATCTCCTGCTGTCAGCCCAAAGGTGCTCAGCAGAGGTGGTCTTTCCTTTGAAGAAGTAAAGAATTCCTTGGTGTGGATGATGGGTAAGAAATAAGGATATGAAGTGTTGGCCATGGCATTTGCCTCCCCCAGCTGATTGCTTCCAGCACATGCTGTGCCATCCCATGGAAGGAGAGCCTGTGCACTGGTCTTCAGGGATTTCCAAAAGAAATAGAAGGGTTTTCTAATTTACTATACAGTCATTTTGTCATCCTTACCTTGTTTACTTTAGGTTTCAGTGCATAATTGTAAAGGTTTTGAATTGCTGAAACAATTACCTGCTGGTCACCTTTAACATATTTGCTGGTTTTTTGCACTAGAGGGGCTAAATATCATTACCTCTCACTGGTACATATTTCTTTCCCCACAAGAAATGCTGAAAGCATTTCTAGAAAAAAAAGGGGCCTGGCAACACTTAGAGGCACTTATTATTCAAATCTATTTTTAACTAACTAATACCTTTCTACAAAAAAAAAAAAGGCCCTCAACTTTTGGAAGGAATTTTATTTTTTCCACTCTGTAGTGGATTTATGCTGGGAAAAGGTGTGACAGGCTCTGGACAGCCAACCATGCAATTAGCTGATTCCTTGAGCTGTCTGAGGTGAGTGCAGTTCCCAACACCCCCTCAAATAAACGGTGTCTGCTTGAGAGTGAGCTGGTTCAGGTTTAGTGTCTTTTGCAAGGGATTTGAGTTCTGGCCTGTTTCTGCTGCTCTGGTGGGTGAGTTCATCAATGTGAATGTTTTCTGACAGGTAACTAAGTTGAAGGTGTGCTCTCTGGGGTGTTATCAGAAGTGGTGGAGCTGAAAACCCCCTCAATCCTTCTGTGTGAGATACAGGGATTGTGCTGGAGCTCTGAGTGCTCAGGTCAGTCCTGGCCTTATTACAGCCAGTGGCAACGTTCCCATTGACCTCAACAGAGCCAGGATGTCACCCTTTGTTTCTATAATTCCTTTAGGAGATCTTGAGGGAAGGGAGGAAGGAAAGCACGGCTTTAATGCTGGTGAGAGGAACCTGGGCTCAGCAGAGGATGGAAGCCTGGCCCATTCCAAATGGGATGTGAGGGTAGGGCATGGAGTCAAGTTACTTGCTCAGGGGGCTCTCTGCAGAAGGTTATCAGAGGGAATGGCTTGAGGAAGACAGGACAGCCAAAGGTGGTGGTGGCATATTCAGGGCATGAAGAGGTTGTTGTAGGTGATAAGATGGAAAAAAGGGGTTATCAAACACAAAATAACAGAGAACCCATAGTGACCTCAATAGGATCAGGAACCTGGAGTGGCTGTGACACTGGATGCACTGTGTTCATGACAAGTTGCTTTAAAAGTGCAAGGAACACATAAAACAAGTCAGTACAGATGGAATTATAGCACAGACTGGGTGCTGCTGGGAGGGGTGCAGGTCATACTGTGGAGCCACTCTGCTTAGCATCCAGAAATACTGGGCTGAAATTCCCCAAAGAGGGAATTCTGTGCAAATCCTTGATCTGCTGTGTGACTCCCTTACCCTTGCCAGGCCGTGCAATGTGCCGATCTCAGTATGAAGCCTTTTTATTCTCTGAAATTCAAGACTGGCCTATGCAAACATATAAATGGGATTAATGAATGCAGCTCATTACCGGCTCTTGATTGAGACCACACATGATGATAATCAATCACTCTGGAGTGCTAATGGCTTTGGGTGAGTGACCCCTAACCCAGGCTTTGATGGCCATCTTGTCGGGGACACTGAGCAGAGGGCTCTGGACAGCATCCACTGCTCTGCAAAGCAGGCCAAGAAGCCCTGGCCAGATGCACGTGTTGACTGGAGGAATGATCTATGCTCCGTGGGACAAATTGCCTCCACACTCAGCTTTTTCTTCCCCTGGTGATAGAAGACCAGCTTGGGTTGGGCCAAGGAGATTTGGATGAGGAGGCCCTGTGAAGAAAGAGATAGGAATTGCGTAAAGGGAGGGTGTCAGGGGAAAAGTCCAGCTGGATTTCCCTCTGCGGCAGGATCTGGTGGAGGTGTCGGAGAGCTCCTTCAGATGGCAGTTCCCTGGTGTCACACTGAGCAAGGATGGCAGGGGAAGGCTCTGGGGGCTGTGTCCCTGTCCCCCCACGGTGCCAGGGGCTGTGTCCCGGGGCAGCTGGTGGTGCAGGAGCTGTTTGCTGGGCAGTGCTGAGAGGGGCACGGCTCGGCCAGGCTGTGCTGAAGAGTCACAGTCACGCTGTCTCCACCTGCAGTCGACTTCCAGGAGCACAGCATACATTCCCATGCTGTCCTGGCTCTGTGTGTCCTGCTCAGGTACAGCAAGGCTGAAAAATACCTGCTCCCTTTAGGGTTGATAAATCCTCGTGCCTGCTTTCAGTTGGCTGTAATGAAAACGAGCAGATGGAATATTTTTTGTTGTCCCAGACAAAAATCCAGGAGTATCTCATTAAGATAATTTAGACAGCACCTGATCTGAAGTGGGATAGTGCTGGACTCTGAGGAAAGAACTGTGGAGAAAGATTTGCCATGGAAGCCTGTGGTGGACCCTCTCATCAAGGGAATGAGGTTGTACAGAGGCCACTGCAGGGGACTCTGGCCTTTCTTCTCAGCTGAGGGTCCCCGGTTCCTGCTGATCCTTGATCCTGACTGCTGTGCTGGTCACTTCTGCAGCAGCTGAGGGTGAGGCAGATTTCCCCTACTCCCTCCACGCTGGCCCCAAAATATAGAGCCTTTTGTTTGGACTAAAAATTACAAATTCAAGTGGTTCATTTTTGAATAGCAAGGTAAATTAAAGCCAGCTGGTCCTGGAATGGCTGAAATGAGTCAGGTTCCCGGAGCATTTGTATTCATGGCTGGCAGTGGGGCTTTGGAGGGTCCTCTGAGCGAGGTCTGCTGCACTGCAGGGGTTGGGTGTCGTGGTGACAGCCAGTGGTTTGCAGCAGTTGCCTCTTTGCTGCTGAGACCTTGCTGCCATTCAGCTGGAATAGGAATTCACCTGTGGAAGGATGCTGAACCCCAGACTTCAGTGCAGCTCTGCTCACCTGACCTCAGTAGAGAAATTCAGACTCTATGCCCCCAAAACCTGCTGCTTTTCCCTAGTGCTGCTCTTCCAGTGAACCTCCCACCTTGTCGGCCTTCCTCAGCTCTCTGCCATCTCTGGATGTTCCCCCTGTACCATCTGTACTATTGATTCTCTCTGGATCCTAAATCTGGGTGATTGCCAGGGGCTGGACATGTTGGTTCACCTATTAAAATGCTGCCAGGAAGGGTTATACCTGGTGTAGACTATGGACCAGCAGTGTGCAAGGGTTAGGAGATGGATTTTGATAGCCTTGCTCACGTTCAGTTCTATGAAATAATTCTTGGAGGTAGAGGTTGTGGCTGTGATGTGGAGAGAGGCACGAGTGTGACTGATGGAGGAACTGCTCTGTCTCAGTATTGGCAATTCTTCCTTTGGTCTCTCCTGTGATATTTTGACATTTTGGCTCAGTTTTCACCCAGCAAGAGATGTCCAAAAGGGGGTTGTGTGTTCAAGGCAGTAAGGATTGTGTTATCCTGATTAGGGCAGGGCAGGAACTGGTGTGCCTGCACATAATTAAGGAGCACCACAGAGCGTGCAGTGCAGAAAAGACTATTCCCAAAACAACTCCATGCCTTACATCTCATGGATTCTGGGCCTTTGATATTGCTTTGGCTATCTCTTGCTGTGGGTTTCCTTCAGCAACGGGCTTGGATGCTCAGTTTTGACAAGCAGCCAGACGTTTTCAGTTCTCTCAGAAAGGTCACTGAAAGTTGGGCTGGATATCTGACTGGAAATCTCATGACTCGGGGTCTTCTCAGGAGGTTTCCTATTCTCCAGGTTTTCACTTGGCCGGTTGGAACTGTTAACAGCTGACTGTGTTTCTTTACTTCTGGACCTGGACCAGACACAGAAACAGAGGTGTGTGTGCTGCAGAAAACTGTAATTGTGGTGTGTGATCCATGTCTTGTGATTTGCCAGCTTTAGCTTGTAGTATCAGGCACTTCTCTAGGAGCTGCAACTGCAAAAGATGCTTCAAAGCAAGAAAATTTCAGCATCTATTAAGGAAGAAAGAGTGGGGCAGGTTGTTCACAGTCTGCTGGTTAAAGAGTTAAAAGATGTGAGTAAAGCAAAGAAAATACCCCAAACTCAAACCCCAGACCTGCTTGAGAGTCTTGTCCCAAAATAACATCGGCTGGCAAGGGACTTTAAAGCAACTGAAAGGTCCAATCAGCAGCTTATTGTTGTGATGTAAAAGGCCACCATTTCCATTATGCTTTGGTGGTTTTATCAAGTGGATACTGTGGATTAGTCAGTCAGGAATATAATAACTAAATATTTGAAGGGCAGAAGGTCAAGGCACAGGCTGCAAGTTGAGCTTTATCTATGATTTTTCTAATTGCCAGCAGGATAAAAGAGGAAGAAGCTTTAAACCAGTGAAATTGTCAGCAATACATTGTTTAAAACCTGGAATAAGAGTGGAAGGTGGGGATCAGAGAAGGCTCCACTGCACACACCTGTTCAAATAACCTTACAGAGATGAGTGTGTAAGGTTTTGATTAGGTTCTTCTGCTGTCTTGGTTTTCTGTGAAGACTGTACATTTTTTGTAGTTGCACATTTCATAGAAAAGGGAATAATGAAATCAGGCAAAAGTCTCTTTATGACTGCCAAACCCTGAAGAATATTCCCAGCTTCTGGTTTGGGTGACAGATTTAAGGAGAAATTTTCAGAAAAAAAAAGATTTAGTTATGATAATGGTTTCACAGGTTTATATCACTTTTGCCAAATTGTTCTATGAAAAAAGATCAGGTAGATCTTGAAATCTAACAGTTCAAGTGCTTGTGTTTCAAAATTGCCTGTTTAACACTTCAAAACTGAAATACAGTAGTCCCTTCAGGTCAGGTTAATGCTTAGTTTGGACACAAACAAGGTCATTACAATTTTCTGCTTTGTCAGAATTTCTGAAGGACCTTTGGCTTGGGAAGACCCAAAGAAAGCAGTGCTCTCTGGTTTTCAGAGACTGCTGCACAGTCAGAATCAGTTATTTCCACAGTTCAGCTCCTGAACCTGGTCCTGGCCTTGCTCAAAGCAACGGGAATCCTGGATCTGACATCACGTGCTAGGAGTTCTCTGGGATTTTCCTTCCACAGCAGGCAATATTTTGAATAAGGGGGACACCTTTCCTGCTGCCAGCAGGCAGAGCCATGAAGTGGAATGCCAGCTCTTCCAGCTTCCTGGCAACGTCCTTGCTTTGTTTCACTGGATCAGTGAATCTCGACCTGTCCCCATGGTTCTGGTGTGCTTTCTGACCCTAACAAACATTTCCCATTCCCACAGCTCAGTCTCACCGTGCCCAGAGCAGGCAGGGCTGTGTGTTTGCACCGTCCCTGCGGTCCTGTCCCGTGGCTGGGGCCCAGCCAGCAGGCACTTGAATGTGCAGTCCCAACCCCTGTGTGGTTGCAGAGTCCTGAACCCCTTTGCCTCCATCCAAGGGCCTGCTGTGGTGCTTGGAGTGCCCTGCTCCAAGGCCCTCTGGAAGCAGGGAGATTCCCTAGGGAGCAACCACGGGTGCTGCCAACCTCTGCCTTACTTGTCTTGCCAGTAAATGTCATTAAGACTTTTTTATGAAACAAGTTTAATTAATTCCCTTGGATTTAATGGCCACACTGCAGTAGTCTGTCACCCATTTACAGCGTTGGGTTCTGAATGTACACAGCCCTTTTAAAAGATGAGAGCTGCCTTTGCTAGATCAAGTTGTCATTAGGTTTAACTAGGTCTTTAATTATAACCAGATGGATGAATTATTTTAATCGCTGCTATATATCTTAACAGTAGTTTGTACATTGACACAAAGTTGAGAACATCAAACAGAAATTAAATGCTAGAGCAGGAAAGCTGCCAACCTCTAAGGGAAGCAGTTGATCAGAACCTGTCATCTTGAAAGGCTCAAAGAATGCAAAACAAACAGTCAGGATTAGTGTACTAAATATGGCTTATCAGCCCCGCTCTCTTCTCTGATAATTCATCTATATCATTTATTTTAATACTTTGCTGTGCATATCTCAGACTCTGTAATTAGAGAGCTCCAGGTATTCACTCCTTCCTGCCTTTGAAATGGTTTGCTTTGAGGCTCTTCAGAGAAAACGATACAATTATTACTGGGCTATTTGATGCACAAAAGCATTTCCACACAGAACTGTCCCTTTGTGTGCAGCAATCGACTGGAGTTCCCACTGGCCCTGTCCGGGATCTCTGCCTTTCCCAGCAGGAGGGTGGAAACCGAGGGAAGGCCTTCCAGGCTGAGAGGGTGGTCAAGCTTTTGCATATACCATGTGTTACAAGAAACCTGCCTGCACTGGGTGCTGACTGAAGGTGCTTGGGAGCCTGAGCTTCCACACCATGAATGCAGGAGATCCCTCACCCAGCTGGGCAAGGCTTAGATAGACCCTTTCCCCTTCATTAGCTCCTCTTTTCTGCTTCCCCTGCAGTCTGCCCCTGGCTGAAGGTGGGCTGTGGGGTTCAGGAGGGAGGATGGGCAGTGGCATTCCCCTGGGTCGGTGCTGCTGTCAGAGGGCAGGGATGGGCTGGGGTGAGGCACGGCCTGGTGCTGCATTTCTGCATCTCCCCTCTCACTGTGAGCAAGGAATTAGGAAGGGGGCTCAGGCAGCCTCAGCACTGTCACCGTGTGAATAAACCCTCCAAAGGCAGCGGAATTAAACTGACACCGGGTGATTTTGTTAGAAACACCGAGGGTGATTTTTTCTGTTTGATGTCTGATTATACAGCAATTACTTTCTAATTACGGTGTTGATTTGAATGAGATTATTGTGCTCTTGATCAAATGCAAGTGCTCTGATAAAACCCACTGCATTTGTCTGTTTTCTTGCCAAGTAATGGTGATGTATTAAGTAGGATTATATTATCTTTTAAGAATGTTTTGCATGTATCAGTTATGGTCTTATGGCCTTTATTGTTTAAAACAGTGATCAGGTGTCTCTGAAAATCAGTGAAGTTATAATATTCCAGTTTCATTTTCTCTTGATTTTGAATTATCTTACTCTGATAAATGAAAGCAATAATTTATACTTATGTCAAGCAATATTTTACCTGTAAAAAGCCCTCAAGTGCAGTATGCTTTTCATTCAGAAATCTGTCTCTCCAGCCAGAGCCAAAGTGACCTTTGCTGCAGAGTCCCACAAACATTTTCCCCCTAGAAACTTAGGAAGTTCAGAAAATGTTGGTACTCAGGAGCTTCTTTACCTACCCCATAACAGACTTCCTTCAAGATACTGGATGAGTCTGTGACAGTTCCAAAGGGTATTCCAGGGACTATAAATACCTTTTGGACCTGCTGCCCACACTCTGTGCTTAACTTCCCACACTGGATAAGCTCATGAAGTGATCAGGCAGTATAATTGTTCAGGTGGGAATCATAATTATATCTCAGATAGGCAAAATGCTCTTTTTTCTTCACTCTCTTGCTGTTTCCAACTTTTCCAATGGCAGTGGTGGCTGCAGTGGGGTTTGGAAGGTGCCAGGAGCGAGGCTGCTGTGCAGGTGGCTGTGACAAACCTGGAGAGCCCAGCTGGGCTGAGAGGAGGGGGGAACACCCAGGCAGCATGGCCAGAGTGAACCCACACATGTCAGGGGGCTTATCTAGAAATGCATCTCTCTAATGGACAGGTTAAAAGCACCCAGAGCTGAGCATGCAGGAACTTGCAGGTTTGACTACTAACTCCTGAAAACTGAAAGCTGCTTGCCTTTCCAAAGGGTATTGCAAACGCTTTCTTTCACTCAGTCCTCCTTTTTCTGTTCTGGTAGTTTGTCCACACCTGAAAGGAGAACAGGCTCAGAATGCCTTGCTTGATACAGAACACTGAAGCAAATATCAGCTAGAGTGCCTGGAAAGGAGAGGAGACATTAATCAGCTTTTATTTGCTGCCTTCCAGAAATCAGCAGGAGAGAAGAGGATTTCCATTCAGAGCTGCTTTCCAGTGTTTACTGACATATTTACCTTCACAGCATCAAAGACTAATGAGAGTTGGGAGCAGCCTCTGTGTGTCCCCAGGCCCACCCCTGTGCTCAGGAGGGCCACTTTCACCATTAGGTCTTTTTGGTTAAGAGTCAAAGTTTACATACCTTTAAGTCTGATGGTTTATATCTATGAAAGGAAAGGGAATAAAAAGGTCAGAAAAAAGCCACTTTGATCAAGGAATGATGAAATATTCATGATCAAAGTAGAATATCGTTGACATTCTTAAATTGAGACACTTCATTAGAATCTGTTTGACAATAAAATGCATCTGCCTTTGATGCCATGGCCTTGGATCAGAGGTAGTGCCAGCTGCTGATGCTTCGTTTTTCCTGCTGGGCCATGCATTCTGAGTTACATATCTGAAAATATTCCTTCTTCCCTCCTGTCTTGCAATCATAACTATGCAGTTTTTCTAAAATTAAATGTCTGCTCTCGCCAGTCTCTGGTGCTACTTTGATCTTTCATGACTCTTCCAGACTCGCACGGGAGCTCCCCCGTCTCCCTCCTCCTGTGTGTGCACTGGCAGTGCTGGGCAGTCAAGGAGACTGCCTTGGCACGATTATTGTTTGGGAGAGATGTTTCTGTTCAAAGCCAGAGACTCTCATAATCCATTCCTACACCTTCTGTTAGGTAATTGTGGTGGATGGAAAGCCCTTGGTCTTTCATGGAAAGGTGGATGCCTGAGTGCTTGTTGTACCCGACAGCAGGGAGTGCCTGGCTTAGACAACTCCTGCGAGGGAGCAGTGTGGAAATGGATCAGGTGCAGAGATTTTCCAGGTCAGACTTGGAAGCTAGTTTCATTTGTGATGGCATTGATGCCGCTGCTAAAGGAAAGCAGCTTTGAGACTGCCTGTTTTCACAGGCATTTATCCTTGTGATGAAGAAGAGCTTGTAGAATCACACATGGGGAAAAAGGAAAGCCCCGTCCCTTGTGCAGTGCTTGTGGATGGTGGTCAGTGTGTTGTAATGCCCCAAAGGGCAGGCTCTGTGTTTGCTCACCTGCAGAGCACCCTGCGCTTTCACACCTCCAGGCCCCAGTGTGCCTGTTGGATGGTGATGATGATGATGGTGGTGGTGGCTTCCTTATGTCTTCAGTCCTGTTGTGCTTTTAGCTGTTCCTGGAACCGGCTGGATTTGCACACTCCACAAGGTACATTAAGGCAGGGGGACAAAGGAGCTCCTCCTGTGAGCTGGGCCAAAAAAAGAAAGTTAAATAAAACCTCCATTCATGGGCTGGAGGACGATGAAAGGCGGAGAGGGAAGATGACACAAAGCTGACAGCTGTGGCACACGTCTCCTCTCTGAGCCAGGGAAGCTGACAAGTAGATTGCTCGGGACAGGCACTTACAGGTTACCCTGTCAGCTACTTGAATGCCTTGTCTTTTATCTGCCACCTTCCTAGGAAAGAACAGAGGGAGCCTGTGCCCATCTGATGAGCTGGTTCCTACTGGCACATCATCAGCTTTAGCAACGCACGAACACAACATAGTCCAAAAGCTGCTCTTGGGTTACTCAAATCTCTCCCCTCGCCTTTCTTGCATGCGTGAAGACACGTACCTGCCCAGGCAGCTGTATGCCCTTGAAAAGTCCTATTCATAGAAGCAAAACTGCCCCTTCTGTCAGAATCAGTCTCTTTTTTGTCTCAGAGAGCCCCACTCCAGTAGTCCCTGCACTGGCTTCCTCTGTGTCGGGTAACTCCTGCAGTGCTCGGAGCTCCTTTGGGCTGAGTGTGCTTTTTTCAGTGCTTTTGCCTTCTTTTTGTCTCTACCAGAAGGGAGGACAGTGAGGACTAGGACTGCTTTCTCCTAACACTGGCCTTGAGTTTCATATAAAGGAAAGAATTTTTGTGTCTAATCTCAAACGAGGGAGAAAGACAGGAAACCTCCTTTTGCCTGTTCCTGGTGTAGCAGTTGGGAGTTGGGGGAAGTGTGTGACCTTCTCATAAAATACATCCTAGTTAAAACCAAACAGAACTTGCCCAAACAGCACAAATCCCCACATTTCCTAACTTCAGTGGTTGGTGTTGCCATCTCAAATGTTGGCTTAAGATGGGATATATGTTAGGTGTGACAAAGATACCCTAAAATTCAATTTCAGCTTATGATTGTCTTCTTTTTTAAGTCAGCCACACTCAAATTCCAGCTATTTCTGGCCATGATCATGACAAAGTTATTTGACCTGGCAGCACATTCTCTAGTCCTTGTTTACAGAACTGATTTAATGCTCTGTCTGAAAAATTCAGCCTGAGATCAATGTAGAATTTGGACATGGTCAACCCTAACAGCTGCAGCTGCTTCAGCCATACCCTGACCAAGGGTGTGCCAGGCAGGGTTCCTGATGCCTAAAATCTAGAAAATCTACAAAATACACTAAAATCTTTAGGCATCCATCAAGCAAGGCAGACAATGAGTGCCACTGGAGGGATCATGTTAGAGTGCTGCCTAGAACCTGATGGAAATCAGGGTTTGAGCTGCATCATAGAACTGAGAGGGGTCCCTGTTGACTCTCAGGATTCTGCAGAAGTTAACAAAAATAAATGCCAAGCCATGAGTATTTCAGGGAATGTAGTAAAGTCTCTAACGCATCATCCTCTCTCCTTTTCTTCTCCAGAACTGTGCGGTCAGTGTTTATAGAAGACTAAACATGCTGTGTGGTACAAGAGCTTATAGATTAATTAGTAAACAATTATGTTACACTTTGAAGAGGAGAAGGGTTGACTATGATTATGATAGAGATACATTTGTGGGCCATGGGCCATTCAGAGTATTGCCAGTAATTAAAGATGCGTTCTGTGCTGCTTCAGTAACTCTTTTAATTGCCTTGTATAAATGGATATATCTGTGGTATCATCAAGCAATTTCCTCGAGCACACGGGATTTGTTGTTATAGATGGAGATGATTGCATACAATGTGTTTTGTGGTTGCTCGTGGAAGGAGTTTAGCTGCCTACACCCCCGATTGTTATAAATCAATGTCACCCCGGGCCCAGGGAGCTGATTCACACCAGGGAGAGCTGAATTCCATGGGGTTTTCTGGATGTCAGGACCTTCTGGGGTCAGGCCGAGAGACGGTGCCCCTTTCCCAGAAAGAAAGAGGCACCGATTTCCTTGGGGTCTCAGTCCTGTGTACTTTCCAGATGTCATGCTGCTGATGGATAACATTTACTGATTAGAATATTCCACAGCAAAACAGATCAAGTGTGTCTCAGGAAGCCTTGGTTCCAACTCCATCCCTTTTATTGCCCTGCCCAAGCAACTCATTCACAGTCCAAGAAAACTGATCTGTGTTTGGAGCGGTTTGGTTGGTCAGGAGTGCTCATAAATAATGACCCCAAAGCTGTGCTCCTTGAGGAAAACAACACATGGATGAGGCAAAACAGGGAAAGTGGGTTTTTATTGGGAAGTCAAGGCTCCTGCCTGGCTTTGCTGGCTGAGGTCTGTGGAGTAGGTGCAACCTGTCCGAGGAGAGAAAAGCAAGATTCATTTATTGAAGCATTTAGTGGAAAAATGTGAACCCCTGCCAAGGAGCAAGAATTTAGATGACCTTGGCTGCAATAAGAATATATTGTTCACATTCAAGAGAGAACAGGAACGAGGAGCTGTGCTCACTCCAATGTCAGGAAAAAAATGGTTTTGTTCAGAGCATTGGAGAAACATACAGAAATAGGTCACCTTAGTGAAGACATTACTTCTGGACTATTACCAAGGTTAGCAAGACCCTGACTTATCAATTCTGTTAACATTCACATAAACTCAAGCTGTCAAACACTAAGTTGTCCAACTGAGATATTAGCAAAGACTCTCATCTATGTCTCCCTTCTCTGTGTTTCTTTCCTTTTTGCACTTCCATCCTGATGTTGCAGTTTAGAGGTTCAGCCTGTGGCAAGACAGGACTTCAAGGCTTTAGATTTCCTCGGCCTTAAATGAGGCAGAAAAGGGGGATTCTGCTTAAATGATACTTGAAATACTACACAATTCCCCAAAAGTCCTCCGAGTGTAGCCATGTCTGTGAGCAGGGTATCAGTGTCTTAACAAGGAGCTGTGGGATAACCACTGCTGTAGTTGTTGTTCTGGTGAGTGAGGGCAATGGTGAGGATTCAGCACAAGGCATGTAATTCCCTAGAAAAGCATAATGCACAAAGCAATCGGGTCTGTCCTTTCCTTAAAGCTTCAAGAACTGCTTTGTCACGTGGGGAAGAGATAATAAACAACTCACACTTTCCTTTCTTTGTTTCTCTCTCTGTTTCTTACTGCTTTAGAACAATAACTACATATATCTGAGGGCCTGATAAGGAATGAGGAGCCCAGGGGCACTGGTGACATTTCACAGGATGAAGTTAAGAGATAGCTGACCTAATGTGACAAGTGTCTTTTTTCAAGTCTTTGCTAATAGCAGTAACCACTTAGACTCCTTAGGTGTGTGTCAAATGCCATGGGCAGTCAACTGAATCATGTCAAAAGGCTGCCTCTTGTGACTGAATAGTCTCATATCAGCACAAAGCCCTGTAAATCCACCAGGTGGACTTTAATCATCCTGCTTTCAATGGATTTTGGTTAGCAAAAAGTGACTGAGAGGCTAATATTTCATCCTCTGTGCCTGGGAGTATTTCATTACAGCTCAGTGCTGCTGCCTGTCCTTTTAGCTGGGCAGCCTGCCTTGGTTTTCCCTTGTTTGTCCTTTGAGCACCTGAGCTGACAACAAAACTGGGGGAATTTTCGGCTGATTTGCACAGGTCTTTAGTCATTCTTGACCAACACTGAATTTCGAAGCACTTTGTAGTTGAAATCCTGTTTGGAAGAGTCGGGGGGTATGACAAGTAAAGTGAAAGCAGAGCAGCCTCGAGTTTGTGCCTATGAAGTTCAAGTGTTGTATTGTCAGTCTTTTATTTTCTGTGCTCAGACTCAATAGCCAATCCCAGACCCGTTTCTCTTGGTTCTCTACAAGCACATTACGAGAAGAGTCCCAGGGGATTCTAGTCTATTGGTGATAAGTACAGACACAGGCAGGTTTTATTCTAGGAGCAGAAAGAAACTCACATTAAAGAAATGGGAGTGTGACGAGAAGTTGCAGCTCACTGTGCAGGATTATGCTTCAAAGTGAAACCAGCAAGGAATAGTGAAAAGCTGGAAATATCTTAAAAAATTCTGCAGTATAAACATAAAAATATATGTCTCAGATATTAATATAAGTGCTATGGGAAATCATTCCTTTACTGCTTTCTCCTCCTCCTTTCCCAGCTGCCAGTCTTTCCCCTACAGCCTTGCAGCCCTTCCAACTTCCCCTGGAGGAGGAATGATGCTCAAGAAAACCCTGAGCAGTTTTCTGCTGTTCCCCAAAAGAGATAAGTCAGTCTGTGCCACTGTGGGGGTTGTGCCCTTTAGGGGACACGGTGGTGGCCACTGCAGAGCAAGAGGTGACCTCACTTTTAGTCTGCTCTTTTTCTTTCCTTCCTTCTCTGTTTTTTCTTTTCCTTAAAGATTCATCATTAGAAAAACTTAACTACATGGGCAGGAAAAAAGCCAACCCCTTTCTTTGACAAATTGGAAATCTCCAAAGACTTACAAACCAGTATGAAAGATTGACTTAATGGAGCAGGATATTTTTGATACTGCAAGGAGCCTCCCAATCCTCTGATTAGACTGATAGAGATTTTCTAGAGATTAGCAAAATCTGAAATGCATTTAAAAAAAAAAATCCAGTGTGACAAAACAGTTTTGACAGCACAAATGAAACCTAAAGCAATGTAAAATATAATTACTGCAGCTATCCCTGTGACCCTTGGTGTGCACTGCCTTGCTCTGCCCTCGGGAGAGCTGGGCTTATTTTCCACCTATTTACTTTTCTACGTGTTTGACAAGGATATTTTTAGTCTAATCATTTGCTTTTCCTTAGTACCCAATTTCTGGTTCCTCTGTATGCCAAGGTGGGTTTTGGTGGAAAGATTACAAAAACAAATAAATAAGGGGTTGGAAGGTTATGAGGAGGGTACAGGAAGTTCAAAGACAAACCGGACTGGATCCCTTACTGCCTTGCCATGTGCTTTAGTGGAGGGGCTGTGCCAGTGCTTTATTTCACCTGCAGAGGTCCAGGAGAAGTCGTGGGGTTTATTTACATTCCAGTGGACTGGAGGGGCCCTCGCTGGCACTGGGATTGCCTAGTGCTGGGGTCTGTGCACCTGTGTAGTGGCAGAAACCAAGTCACCGTGAGATGGGAGAGGAGGAAAAAGGCTTGGCAGGCCTGATGTGCCCTTGTCTTCCCAGCCACTGTCACAGCAGGGAAGGCCAACGGAGTCAGTCAGCAGAGAGCTCCAGATGCTAAAATATGTCCTTTAAAAATAACCCCAGGATCAGTGATTTGGTGTTTTGGAGAGGAATCGTAGCTGGAAATGTTATGTGGCTCTTGGACAGAATATATCTGAGGTATCTGTATGGCTTCCATTACCATGGGGTCCAAGGAACCTCGTACTGCTCCTTGTTCACAGGAATTGCTGGTCCTCTTGGCACAAGGAAACCTCCCACTGCTCCTGTGGTATTAGGTGGAAACTAAACCCCAGGTTCCCCCTGGGTTTGTGACCTCCAGGAAGCTGGAAGCCCTGTGGGTCCTTGGGCCTCGCTGCCCCTTCCATCCCCATGCGAGCACAGCTTTTAGTTAAAACTGCCCTTCCTTGTGGATTGGTTGTGGCACAGAAAATTTAGTGCTGCGATATTTTGAACAAGTTGCTTGTTGTGTCTCTACCTCACTTACGGCTTCTGATGGAGGTTTTGCAGGAAAGAAAACTGTGTGTCCGTCCCTGTCTTGCATGATGGGTTTCCTGTGCTGGTGTCAGTGGGTTCAGATCACTTTTGTAAGTACTTTTACAATAACATATGATTATAACAACTACACCAGGAATTTAGTTGAGAACCCAAAGGTAACCAGAGCCCGCAGCAACTGGCAACACGAGCTGAGTTTTACATACTTTCACATTTATGTCTCTTCACACAGTCACAGTGGTTTTTATCACCCTGGAATTTAATGCATTTTAGATTTGCTAAGCTCTAAAATCTATACATCAGTTTAGTCAAAGGATTAAGGTTTCTTTAGTAAATCAAAAATATACCGCTCAATTAAGTCAATCTTTCACATCAGCTTATAAGCCTTTGGAGATTTTTAACCTGTAAAAGGAGATTTTTCAAGTAGGATTTAAACTTTGATAACAATGCAGGAAAACAGAAAGAAATGCAAAATCAATACACGTTACAATGAAGTAATGCCCGTGGAAAGAGGCAGGTTTTTGGGTCAAAGTCAGTAGTTTGTGGACACGCTGATGCTATAGGTGAGGCCCAATGAATTCGTAGGGGCTTGTGGGCTTTATCCTAGAATTTTTACTAAAATAGATTCTGGCTAGTGGGAACTGAGGCAGGAGCTCATGGTTGTCAATGCCTTTCTTTCCCCCAAACCTTTCAGCTGTAGGGTCAGTTTAATCTCTTAACTTTAGAGGCTGAGAACTGAGGCACAGAGTCCTGTACACTTGTGGGTACTCAAACACTTCAAAGCTCTTGGGCAGAAACGGCCCAGAGCGTGACAAAGGGGAGAAGTGAACAGTAGCACCCAGGCAGGGTGTTGCTAAGTTGGACTGCAGTGCCTTAGGAAAATGAATTTGCTCTGCAGCCCCTGTGTAACAATTATTGTAAAGGCTGAGTTCTAACCCCCACTCCTGGCTAATAACTTTTTGCTAATAACTTTCTCAAATTCCTCTTGCTCTGAAATGTTCTGTGCTCGGTGTTAGCCCCAAGGTGAAGTTTTCGGAGAGTCTGAGAGGGTTTTGAATTATGACAGCATGAGCACAAATACGTTTTTCCTGCTCGTATTTTAATGAAACTTTGCCATTCTGCAAAGCCTCTGAAGGTGGGAGCTTCAGGTTTGTTTTGTAGCCCTGAGTAAGGAAAGCAAGCAGCATAATTGATGTCTGCAGAATATCCTGGGTCACGGAACCGCACGCGCTGTGGTGACTGTGTGTGGTCACAGCAGCTTTAGAGATGAAGGATGACATTCCCAAAAGTGTCTAATGGTTTAGGCCCATTTCAAAAGCAACATTGACATTTAGGAGATTAAATGTCATAGAATCTCCTAGCACTGAGGCATCTGTGTTGCCTCTTGAATGTAAAAACCTGTTTTAATAGAGCTGGGCGAGGGGTGTTTCTCTTTTCATGAAGTGTGGGGTTATTTTGATCCCCATGTTGGGTCAGGAATCTTCTAACACCACAGTTATGGAGCTCCCAGGATGTTCCACACAGATAACCACTGGAAATGTGTAGTGAGGGCTTTCCCCTCTGTGCAGGGATGGGGGCCCTCAGCTCCAGTTCCTGTGCTTTACGGCCTGAAGGGCTGAGGACACTGTTTGAAATGTTCTGTGTCTTTACAAAAAATTGAGCCACACTGATCCCATCGACACCTCTGAGTCGGAGTTTTGACCATTAATCTTGAAGGTGATGGATGAATAAAACAAAACCAATTTTAAGCAAATCTTTTCCATGGGAAAGTGTTGCAGTCTGTACCTGGCTCTATTACATTGATAAGCATGGTTTTGTTTTGATGGCAATGGTGTCTCAAAGGGCTTCAGCTGAGGTTTTTAAAAGACGTGTGGATGTGGCACTCAGGGACATGGTTTAGTGGTGAGCTTGGCAGGGTTTGCAGTTAGACTCCGTCATCTGAAAGGTCTTTTCCACTCTAAAGGGTTCTGTGATCCTGTGAAATCAGTTTGAGCTTGTCTGTTCAAACCCTCGGATGACTCCAGTATGAGAAGCACAAAAATGCTGCTTCAGTGGCTCCTACGGCCTTTCCACAGTCTGAAAAGTCTTTCCCATGTTACAGGAACAAATCTGTGCCTAAGCAGACTTACTCCCCTGCATCTCCTGCTTCCTTTCACTATCCTGTTGTCACTTTGTGTTTCTCCAGGAAAGATCTGTTGGTGAATGCTCTTAGAGGAGCTGAACTTCCACCAAGGAACTTGGCTCCCAAGTGCAAGATGCCTTGGGCTGTTAATGATGCCCAGGAGAAGGTTTTTGGAGTTCAAAAAATGTTTCCTTTACTGGCGCCTCCCTCAGAGCTGCAGTAGGTGTTGATTCCTAAAACATGGTACCTTTACAGGGAATGAAAGAAGTCATTGAGATTTTGCAGCTCTTAGAAATCCCCCTGTGCTTTGAATAATTGCAAAATCAGCGGTGGGATGATGTGAAAGCTGCAGAGTGCAAGGTTCAGAGCAGGGGGTCTGGAAGGTGTGGTTTGTGTCACTGCCTCAGCCATGGTGCACATACAGCCTGAGACTAGAAGGCATTTTCCACTTCAGTTGTACTTACTAAATATAACATGTTACTGTTTGTTATTTAATCTGTGCTCTGCAATATACAGGATGTATAACGGGGCTGAATTAACACTGTAGCTGGCAAGGTCAGTATGGGAATTCTTTTGCCTTTCTGGCCTCTTTTTTTTTTTCTTTTAACCTGCACATAGTAACAACTTTTACATTTTCATCTCCATCATATGCAAAAGCCTTTGACTGTGTTTGAGTCTTTTGTTTTTGACTATATCAGAGTCTTTTGGTTTTTTCCTCATTTGGAGTGATTTTTTTTTAAACCAATGCCACCTTTGCTTCTTTCTCAGCAGACCTCTTCCTGTAAAATTTTAGTACAGAACACATTCCTTTCCTTGCATTTCTAGGACCCTTTATGTCCATTTAGGCTTTGAAATCCTGGGCTTTTTTATTTTTCTTAGGCCCATTTCCCCCAGGACCTTGAGTCTGGTGTGCATCATAGCTGCCATGTGCTAAGCAGCTAAATTGCATTAGGAACTGAGGGAATAATTATCAGGCTCAGCTTATGGCATTATTAACGCCTTGGTACTGATAACTCTCAGCAGTTCACAAGCCCATCAAATGTTTTCCTTTTAATACCGGCTCGGATTTTTCAGCGGGTGCTGGAGATCACTTGACAGCCCCATAGAGGTTGATGTATGTGTCTGGAGAGGGGGAAGGAAAAAAGGTTGTGATCCTCCAGTCAAACCAATGTCTTTAATGGCTTCCCTAGATTAAAATAATCCCTATGGGAAATCCACTATGACAACAGTTCTTACACAGATTTTCCAATTTTCCAGTCACTGCTTCTGTGCCACAACCATTCTTTGAAACTGTTTATGTTAGTGAAAGGCCACATTCTCAGAGACTTTTTTTTCTCTTTAAAGAATGTGTTTTAACTCCATTAAGAAGAGCTTGAAGTTGTCCCTTTCTTCCTTGGGCATTAGTGTGCCTATTAGTCCTGTACCTTGTGGATGTTTGACAACGTGAAGAAATGTAGAGGTCAGTTCTGACTCTTGTGTTGAAGGTCACCAGTGTTTGCACTTCAGTACAGTATTTATAACATGGGTGAGCTCAGCCCTCGGGGGCATTGAAGAATGAGGCTGCCTGACAGAAGGCCAGGCAGTAACAGGGCCGAAACATGTACCTGGTGTTGATTTAGAACCAAAGGGAGAGAGCAGATTGGCACTCTTGAGATCAGGCCCACTTACCTCTGTACAGATGGAGCTGCAATGCAAATGTAGCACTGAACAGCCTCTTTTCAAAAACAAGGCCAGTCTTAACATGGGCAACATTTTAATGAGCCCAAGTTAATTCAGCAGTTGGAGGGAAATGCAAGTTTTGATAATGACAGGGATTGAAAGCTACTGGGGAATGGGGAAGTTTCAGACTGCTGTGGGAGGGAGATCCACGAGAGTGAGTGTGCCAAAGCCTGGTGTATTTCTGTGGGTGTCCCCTGAGACCCAAGATCTTCTGTTTGTGGCACTGCTGCACTTAACCTTTGTACCTCTGCTTCAGGTTTTGTGCTCAGCCAGAGAACTGGGCATGTGAATGAGGTCCCACTGTGGTTTGTGTCCCTGCCACTGAAACAGTGCTGGAGCACATTGCCGTGGGCACAGGTCAGGGATTGTCAAAGTAAAAGAGACTATTAGACTTTTCCTGCTCTCCACCAGTAGTGTGGAGCTTCTGGCTGTTAAATGGTCCTTTAAGTAGCAGTTTCTCTTAGTCCCAGTTTGATCTGGTGAATCAGTTAAATGAATGGGGCTGATTCCCTTGTGTGTCTGTGCAATAAGTAGCTCTGCAGCACTTTGCAGGATTTCTGTTGTGTATTTGTTATTGCAGCACCCTCCACTGGCTCATCTGCCTCTTTTGCCTCTTGCAAAGATTAATCCTGATGTATGTCATGTGAAAAGCATCTTTATTCCCAATTTAGTGGGTGTCTCAGGCACCATGCAAATATTAGTGTTGTATTAAGGATTAACTGTAATTAAGCACATTTTCCTAAAAATAATAATGCTTCAAGACCCAAATTTGTTATCAAAGGCTGCATAGTATGAGACACTTCAGAGATTTAGTAAAAGTAAGTAGTTCAGCCCGAAGGAAGAGAGAGGTGGGGGTGAATGGGGTGGTGTAGAATCACAGAATAATTTGGGTTGGAGGGCAATTCAAAGATCATCCCATTCCACTCCCCTGCCATGGGCAGGGACACCTTCCACCAGCCCAGGTTGCTCCAAACCCAATCCAACCTGGCCTTGGACACTTCCAGGGATGGGGCAGCCGCAGCTTCTCTGGGCACCCTCTGCCAGGGCCTGCCCACCCTCCCAGAGAAGGATTTATCCCTGAGATCCATTCTAAACCTACTCTGTGTCAGTGTGAGGCCATTCCCCCTTGTCCTGGCACTCCAGACCCTCCACAGTGGGGTGGAGATGAAAGCTGGGGGTCTCTCGGTCCTGTGTCTTGTGCTCTTGTAGTCAAACTGCTGCTCTGGGTTTTCCATGGAGAAGGGAAATCAAACCACCTTCGAGGGGCTAAGCTGTAGTTTGTTGTGACACTTTGAAAAGGGAAAGTCAGAGTTCCCCCAGTTTCAATGAGGGTCAGCCCTGGGTGTGGTGACCTTTCTGCTCTGACCACTCCCCAGCTGGAAGTTCAACTGCCTTGGTACAGCCTCGGGGGTGTTTACATGGTGGGCTGTAAAAACAGTGTTGCTCCAGCGAGTTTTCACACTTCAATTTGTTTTAAGAGCTAGAAAAAAAAAATAAATCAGCATTTCATGAATTCTTTTTCTCACAGACAGGTCTCTCCGAATGAAACAAGCGGTCCCACAACTTTATTTAAAGCTGCTTTTCCTGTTTCCCACACACTGCAGTCAGCAACCTTTGCCCAGGGCAGGGTGACCGTTGATTAATATGGAATACCTGAGTCCTGCCTGTAGCAGGAGGGATGCTCCAGCAAATAGGATGTTTGTTCCACTTGCAGGCCAAGGAGAAAGGAATTTCTGGAATGATCTGGATAAAAAATAACTGTTTCTTTTGGCAGTCTCACTTGGACAGTCCTTGAGCTGTTGTGTGGTGGTTCTATTTACACCAAGGAAACCCAAGCAAACAGGCTGCCCTGGGCTATCAGGATGGCTGAAGTTTCCAACATATTTTCCCTGCGTATCAAAAGCCTGGATCTTTGCCACACACTCATTTTATGGAACTGGGAGTGGAAAGCACTCCAGTTGTGGTCAGTCTGTTTTCTAAGCTCTCCAACCGCTGCTTTTCCAGGAATGGTCAGTGCAGCCTCCCATCAAAGGAAATATCTCTAAATTTGGCCTTTCTTGATTTAATTCTTTACAAACAACTGCCCTTCTGAGCTGTTGGTATTGCTTGCAGTGCTGTTGTGTCCATTTAATCCTTGCCCACTCTCACCTGTACAATTCCACAGTAAGGACAGGGCTCCATTTGATGAGGAATTAGGGGGAGAACATTCTAATTGTCTTTGAGTGTGCCAACAGACACTCAGTGATAGCATATATGGGGATATTGTAGTTCCAGGAATCCTCTCCAAGCTTTATTTATCGGGGAAATAGCAAAAGAGTTGCTCATGTTGCCCATAAACAGGTTCTCGGTGCTTCAGATGTTTGTATGTTCTGTTTACACTGTGTTTAAATCAAAAATTAAAGTCTGAGATGTAAATCTGCTGCTGAGTCTCCCTTGCCACGTTCAGAGCTGGGCAGCTGGATGAGAGAGCACGGGGCAGTGCCTTGGACCCGTGCCTGGCTGTTCCCAGCTCTTCTTCCAGCCGGGAATGACCTTAGCCGAGCCGTGTTCCCTGTGCCGCTGTTTCCACGTGTGTGCAAAGTCAGCCTGTCGTGGGCCTGGCCCTTTTTTTGTTCCTTCTTTTCCAAGTGTTTTGACCCCTGCTGCTGAAAGGAGCCAGACACTGCTCTTCGTGATTTGCCCAGGTGCACGGGATGAAAACAGGCTGCCTGGGAGGAACAGGCTCCTGGTTCGGGCAGCGCGGTGCTGCTGGGGGTGCACGGCTCTCTGAAGTGTTTACATCCAGGCCTTCTGAAGTCATATCTGTAGGCCATCACTCTGGGTTGAAAATTGATTTTATTAGGTGAAAATGAAAATGAACTGAAGAAAAGGAGTGCGAGCCACATTGCTGGGCTCGCACGCGGCGTTACCCGGCCCGATGTGCCCGGATGTAATGAATACACAGAGACCACCTACTTGGAGCACTCCTCTCATTCTGCAGTTTCTTTAAAGTCTAATAATATTGGCCGTGCAGGATGAAAGCAATTGTGAAAAGTGAAAAAGTCCTTGTTTGCCTATCCTGTCATCTGGGCTCTGTTTCACTGAAGCTGAAAATGAAGGTAACTTGCCTTAATGCTGTAGGACAGCTTTTAGTCTAATTGAACCCTGCATCGGCCAGAACCCGGTATTGAGCCTTCAGTCCGGGTTAATCCCTTTTATTGGCTTGGGTGCAGGTTATCATCCCTTCTTATCAAACAAGGACCCCTTTCTTCTCGCTCGGGATCAGAACTAAAAGCCAGTTTAGAAAGAAATGACAAATTCAAAGCTTTAAGCCTCCCCCCTTCCCCAAACCCACCCCGTGGATCCAGGAGGTGTTCTGGGGCACACACACTTTGGCTGGGAGGCTCGGGTGCATTGCATTGTTCTTGCTGGGAAGCTCCCTCCCCTTTCAGCTGTGGTTTTGGGAGAAGCAGCGGCTTCAAAGTGTGTGGACTTGGTTCAATTGTTTGGCCCAGCGTTGGCTGAGCAAGTGTCAGATTCAATTTATGGGCAGTGGACTGGTGCTTGGGATTTGAGCACCTGCTCCAGCCCCCTCCTCTGGCACAGCTCTGGGAGCAGAGGTATGCTAGAGTCACCGAGAGCCACAGTGTAATGTGGGTCAGTAGCATCTTCTAGGCAGAATAAAGAGGGCTTTGGGGAAAGAAATGATGAAGTTATTTAGTTTGAGGCAGCTAGACAAACCCCTGGGTCAGAATTGTCCTTTCTGACCTTAAACTCCAGGCGTAAACTAATACGACTAAAAATCCCCTACACTTATCAGCAAACTGTTTTATTGTGATTAGTGGTCAAATCACCAAAAAGCAAATAAAAACTTATCCTCTGCATATTTTAAATACAGGCAAAGATTTTTAAATTAAATTATATGAGATCTCCGCCAAAAATTATCCCATGTATCCTCCAAATTTATCCTGTACTGGTTTTCGAGAGTCAATTACTCTGGTGTGGTATTATTTAAAAGTGGTATAAACCCACCAAAAAATAAATCCATGCTCAGTGCCCTGGTCACGTGAAACAGCTTCTCCATTGCGAGCAATATCTTAACAGGTTGTGTGACAATGAGGAGAAATCAAGCTTATTAAAGGTCAGGACAGTTTGGTAGGAGATGGAATTAAGTAAGATCTTAAAAAACTCTCTTTCCCCCATATTTTTCTTTGGTAAAAGTGTAGCGTGGCTGGGATTATTTTTTCATGCAAACCAGTCCAATGCCTGCTAGCCTGGGCATCCAAAATATAGTTTTATTGTTGTGGAAGGGCCTTAATGAGGAAGAAAAAAACCCTCCTATTTAATAAAGTGCATCAAGTGCCCTTGGGAAAAATTAGCACACAATGACTTCTTGTGCCACCAATTGAAACGGCAGATTGGAGCAGTGATAGGCTTTACAGGAAATATTAAAAAAGCACAGATGGCTCAAGTTTACATGTTTACAGTGGAGCTGGAACAGCAGCTAAAACCTTCCCGTGTAGTATAATTTACTAGAAGGTCATAGACCCAGTGGTTAGGGGAGAACCTGAAGACTCTTGTAAACACGCTGTTAGGGTTTGTAGAGGTTTAATCCCTGCGCTTCCCGTTCCGTTCTGCAGCATTAGAAGCAATTGGCTGCAGCCTAAGTGAAAAGAGATACCTCAAGCATGGAAAAATGTGACATTCCTCGGGTGAGCAGGGAGCTGGGAGGAGGTTATGCAATGGCTACTGTTAATGTGTAATTAGAGGCTCTTTGACACTAATCTGTGGCTCAGCTCAGAAAAAGAAGCACCGAAAAATATAAGTACAAACGAGGTGCTTCAGCACTCGCAGGAGTATCTGCTGTGCCGCCCCAGTGTCCTGGTTCACCACCCTGGGGGAGAGAGACACCCCGGGCAGCTGGGTTTATGTCCTTGCTCTGCCACGAGCTTTCTAGAAGGCCTTGGTCAAACCAGTCAGGATGGTTTCTTATTTAAGTAACTAATGAAATGTTAATAATTTTAAAAAATTATTTCCTTTTTTTTTAGTTTGTTGCATTCTGCAGAAATGCGAGCACAGCAGACAGTGGGGTGCTCTGCAGGGATGCTTCTGTCTCCCTGGGCAGGCTTTTCATCCTCTGCCTGACAGTGGCAAATGTTACCTCTTTTACTCTTCCTCCTCTTTGTTCAAGCTGTCAGCTCTTCAGGGCACAAAGAAAGTGGGTTTCAGAAAGGCTGTTCCAGGCTGCAGTGTGAGGGGATAAATGGGCTCACCAGAGGAAAAGGACTGCCTGCCTTTAGTGGCAGGTGTCCTTTGGTTTTGTGGCTTGTCCCCTGTGGAATCTGGCAGCCTTGGTCAGTCAGCTCAGGGACATTTTAATGTGGAACCATGTTCTGCCTCCCCTGCAGCTGGAGCTATTTTATGTCCTTAAAATGATCCCTAACCCACAGAAGGAGGGCAAGCAGCTAAGCTGGCCCAAGAGCTGAGTACACCTGGAGCAAGGAAAAGCCCTAAACAAAGATAAAACAAAATCTGGCTCATGTATTTGCCTGCATGACTTGGGAGAACAGTTCAGGATTGTTATCCCCTTCCAAGAGATGGGCTGATTGAGGCACCAAGAGGTGCAGTGATTTACCAGAAATGTGATAAAGTTTGGACTCGGATGGGTGTCCTGATTTCCCAGCCCGCTGTTCTGTCCTTTGGAGCAGAACTGCCAGGCTGTGCTTTGTGTAGCCTTTGCATTTCCCTGGATATGGTGGCTTTCCCCGTGTGGCCAAGTGTCACCGACTCAAACAAGGCATCATTCCAATTGCTGCCAGCCCAGGAGCAGCCTTTTTTTTTGGTGTTCTTTTTTTCCCTTGCACATGTACATGCAAACGTGAATGGCGTTGTTTTCCCTTAACAAGCTCCTGTAATATCATTGGAATCGCTTGATAATTAAGTCATGTTCAATTAAAACTGGCGGCTGCCGCCGCGTCATCACAATCAGCAGCACAATAGGCACATTATTAAGTGGATATTTACTTTGCAGACATTTATCTTCCTCATCAGCAAGTTGACTTCACTGGGGAATGTTGAAGTAGGTGAGTTGAAGCTGGAGCTCTCAGCTAATCTGGTGCTGATCTAGATGGCAATATCTCCATGTGAGTTTTACCAAATGAAACCTGCATGACTCACTCCAGAAAAATCTCCACCAATAACATGAGCTCATTAAACACAAATCAATCACCACAGCAACTAAACCCACAACATGGCAAGGAGTACTTCAAAAAGGTGCAAATTTGGGTGAAAGTGCCCACCATAGCCAGCTTTCTAAGCTGAGCTCTGTGCTGGTGATGATTATGGAACAGAGAAGGTGCTGAGGACACAGCCTGTGGCAAGTGTGGTGATTTTCTGAAAAATCCACATTTTGTTCACTACACAACCTGTTCCAGCCCCTTGCAGCAGAACTTGCTTCAGGAGCCACAAGCCTGGGAGCAACCCGTGATATTTAACATCTGGTGGCATTTTACACCTCTCTGCTTCTCCACCGGAGATGGTGCGTGCCTGGAATTCTCTGCCAGGCTCTGAGGTCCACACACAAGGAGAGGAGTGGGGTGCAGCACATTGCCCTCACCCAGGTCGGAAGGATGGAATCCAATTTCAGGACCCCCAAATTAAGGTCAGGAGCCAAATGCCCTCTGGTTATTGCAGCAAGGGCAGGAACCTGTGATGATGCTGAGCACAAAAGGGAGACCTTTGGGTCGAGCCCAGCGCTGCTTTGGCCTCACGCAGCCTTTCTGTGCTTGCCCTCAGCTTGCTCTGGGAATTGTGCCAACCAAAATTCCCTGCTCGCTGTGTGAGTAGCTTTTTCAACATCTCAGCCTCATCTCGGGGTGTAGTGTGCCACCATTGCAGTTAATGACCTTTGGTGAAGCCCAGGTTCTGGACACGTTTCAAGGTGAGTGTCTTGCAGTTGAATAAGGCTTTCTCTCTGGATGCTCCCTCTCCCAGTGGGAATGATGGGGCAGGTGCTAGAGAATTCCCTGAGCCAAAGCCAAATAGTTGCTCAGTCAGCAGCATCAGCCCTGGTGATTTTCACAGAATCACAGGGTGGTTTGGGTTGAAAGGGACCTCAAAGATCATTTCATTCTGCTCCCTGCCATAGGCAGGGACACCTTCCATTACTCTTGGTTTTCCAAGCCCTATCCAGCCTGGCCCTGAACATTTCCAGGGATGGGGCAGCCACTGCTTCTCTTGACAACCTGTGTCAGGACTTGCCCACCCTCACAGTAATGAATTTCTTCTTAATATCTCATCTAAACTGCCTCTCACTTTGTCCACTATGTGTTTTTCCCAGTTGGTTGAAAATTGCGTTTCAGTTGATCTGCATGGAATTGATTTAGTTTCCCCTTGTGGGTGCATCTGAGAGGAGAAGCATCTCGATGATGTGCTGTGATTCTCCTGCTCACTTCCCTGCGGGAGGAAAGTTTAGCACCCAATTCCTCCTGTGGTGTCCCACGTGAGACAGTTCACCTCACCAAGGTCTCCTTGGCTGTCTGAGCCCCATTTCCCAGCTGGCTCCCAGTGGCTGATGTTCCCAGCCTGCCTGAGGTTGGAGAGCTTCCACCCTGATGGGTACAGTGCTAATGACTGCAAGAGAAGGAATGCAGAGGCAGGATTTCTGTTGGAAAGCTCGCAGGGAGTGACAGATCTTCAGCTTTGACCAGATCAAGCTGAGGCTGCTGCTGAGCAGTTGTGAATCAACCTGTGGGACAATTCCCAGTTTCCCAGAGCCGCAGCTCAGTGCCATGCACACACATCCATGTGGTAACACACAGACACACTTGGGTGAGCCCATAACCCCCTTTTCCTGGGAGTTTATGGAGACAGCCTGAATAGGCACAGCCTGGCCTTCTCCAGGTCTGTATGTTTACACGGGCCAGCGTTCCCTGTGGTGTAAATCAGTGATAGCCATTCAGTTCAGCGATGGATTTGAGCTGGGGCCGGACTGCCTCTATTTACAGCACAAGCCCTGCTGTGTTGGATGTTTGGATAAGAGCCTAAAATAAATTACAGGGGGAAAAGGAGCTAGAGCTGCTCAGCAGAGAGACTTCTTAGGCAGAAAACACCTGTGTTAAAAGTGTTTTAATTTCTGAGAAGAAAGTGCAACAGGGAGGCACTGGGATTTGGAACTGACCTCAGCAAATTCAAACGAGGAGTAGAATGCTGTTAAAATAAAATATTAGTTAGAGGGAGGTCAGGCAAACTGTCCAGGGGAAGAGTGGATTCTCCATGTGAAATGATTTCTTCAGGAATGAATTAATCTTTTTGGAAAATAGACTCAAGCCAAACACAAGTTAGTGGAATACATGTAGAAAACCTGACTTGTGTTGAACAAGAGATCAGCATTAAATGTTCTAAATCATCCCTTCTGGCCCTTAGTCTGGCCTAGGAATCTTACTGTGTGTTTACATAAATCCTGGCACAATGAGTTCTTGAGCTCAGCTGTGACTTTGTGGTATAATAATTAAAATGGAAATACACTCTAATAAATTCCAAAAGTGAATTTTTGTCTCCATATATAAGAATGAAGGAAAAATTCTTGGTGTTAGCTGTAGGTATGAACACAAAATGAGGTCGTTGGCCTGCTTTAAACTGGTGGTGAACGAGCCATTTCAGAAATAAAAGACACTTTAATTTAATTTTGGAAGTGAAAGAAGGCAAATCCATCTGAGGTCACAAACTACAGTTAAAAAACCCCTTCCTATGTTCAAATTAGACTCCAAATTAATGTCCTCAAGTTGTCCCCATGTAGGCAAGTCTGTGCTCATGGGACTCCTGTTGTGCCTCTCAGAGTCTCCACATGGGAGCCGTTTCCTCATCTCTCTTTGCTGATGAGAACTCTGTCCTTTATCTCCACGTGACTCTTATGTTAAATGCAGAATACATCAAATTGGATGCCTTTCAGTTGGGATGAAATTTATTACTTGAGGGCTTAACATTTCATCTTGGCTTATGATTAGGAGGATGAATGCTGATAGAATGTTGTCTTCATACTCCAGGAATGCCGAAGAGGTAAATCCAGTGCCTTGCTGAGCACGGTTTAGACCACACGAGTTGCTGCTGCTACCATATATTTTTATCTTTTTGAGAGAGAAATCTGCTCCTGGAAGCACAAGTGTTAAACTGGGGACAGAAACATGGCAGGGGGACAGTGACACAGGGTGGGCACAAGGACTAACCAGGCCTGGCACAGCATGGTCTGCACCTTTGGAATCTGTCGTGGATGTTGCTCCAGGGTATTAGTGTACGCAGGTATAGGTTGGATGATTTAGGGCTATTGTATTTGTGTTTCAAGGCTGAGTTCTTTTGCTGTCATAAACTTCCTGCGTGGCATAGGGAATGTTAATCCTGCCCAAATCCTGCTAAAATTCAGGAGAAATTGGCTGTCAGATCTATGGATACTGTTACCTGGTTTGACCAGAGGAGAGAGACGATCTCTCACGATGTGTGTGTGCAATGCATGAAAGATGAGAGTGTAAAAAGAGGGGCTCTCAGCTGACCTGCCTCTTACAGCTCTTCATGCCTGTGGCTTTCACTGTCTAAGGAAAGAGTGTCTGACTAAAAATCCATGGGAATAAATGCATCCTGTCAGGAAAGGAGAGGCATTTTGGTTTTGTTTTATTTTTATTGCTGAGGCAAACTCCATCCTGGCTTCAGAGGAATCACATTGGGAACAGAATTGTTTCAGTGGTTACAAACAGGTGACACTGGTGGGCTGTGATACCTGTGAATTGCCCAGTGCTCTCTAAAGGAGTTCAGTGCCTTTAGCAGATTCTGTTCCTCGTGTTTCATGCAAAGATGTTGAAACATCACCTTGAACACTCAGGGATCAGCAGATGTCACCTGTTGTTCTGGCCCCTGGGTTGTACTACATTCTATTGCCTCACTAGATTATATTTCAGTCCTTTCTTTAGAAGAATCATATTAACTTGCCTCAAGAGACAGGAAAAATCGAGAATAAAAATCCACCCAGAGTGTTTGATGCAAAGGCACCATCTGTGGCTCACGAAGTTCACAAATCACGAATGCACAGCCGGAGGAGTATCCTGGATCAACACCACCGTGTGTGCCCTGGATATTTACTGGTCAGGTACCTGCCAGTGGCCTGAGACAGAGCTGGGGGTTACAGGGACTTTGCAGTCCTTACTTTAATCATCTCCCCTTGCGGTCCCCACTGCGGTCCCAGGTGCTGCACAAGTCTCTGTAACAGCAGCCTTGGAGCCAAAGGGCGGGGCCTTCATCTGAAGGCTGGAGAGCAGAAGTGCTTGCACCACTAAATCCCTAAGACACTCATAAATCTCTCTTTCCCAATACACAAGGCAAAAAGTACAGTGGGAAAGGAAAAGAGAGGAAAACAGGAGTGAAGGGATTTACCTGGTGTCCCAAAGCAGCTCTTGGCACAGCCAGGCATGGAATTCAGGGGGGTTTTTCAGCCTTTCTCCTGTGCAGTGGACAATTCCTCCAACCCCCCACTGTCCTTTCATGGAAATGCTGTTGTAAAACCAAGTTCTTCAAAAGCTTTGATTCAAATGCTTCCTCTCTCCAAGCAGCAGGTGATGACTCCGAAGAGTAAGCTGTCATTTCCATCCCTAAATCCTGCTTGTTCTGGCAGTTCCAATATGAAAGACAATAGCTTGGGACAAGTAGTTGCAGTTATTTCCATTCTTGACCACTTTTCCTCACTTTGGTGATCAGAGGTGTCCTCTTTAACCCTGGCTCAGCCCCTGAACATTCCCTGCTCTTTGTAATAGCGTTCGGTGCGTGCTGAAGCTGCTTTGAAGGCACGATTGAGTTAAATCACCTATAAATCCTACCTGACACAGTATCTGTTTCAGGGTAGGGGGATATACACTTAACAGCATCATTCTGAATCATTAACTGGTGCTGGGAGAGAGGAAGCATTTCAGTCAAAGCTTACAAGCATTTTGTCTGACTTGAACTTTTTGACGAGACCCCAAGGGGCCAACTTCTGTCTTGTTGGTGTCAGAGACATCACACAGGACTCAGAAGTCAGGGTGAAACATTCACCTGTAAGAAAGATTTCTCAGAAATCCTAGATGCAGTGGGATAGATGGAACTGGAGACATTCAGTCCAGGTAAGCAGTGGCTGGATGTTTAGCTCCAGGGAGGAAGAGCTTAGTCCATATATGTTGCCCATACAGAGTAGACAGAGTGTAGTTCTTTCAGTAATTTGTATGAGTTACCAGCTCTCAGTCATTGTGTCCTGATGTTAAGTGTATTCCTTAGAAGCCTGTTCCTTGCATTTTTGCTGTTAGTCCATAAATAGTTTAGTGCTGTTGGATAATCTGCTTTGACCTTCTAAATAGCAGCAGGGAATCATTCTCCCGAGGTGATTCTGCCACAAAGCCAGTCATTCTTCTTGAAAATGGAGCATACTTATAAAAGAACTATAATTTGTAAAGATCTAATCAGAGGGTTTGCCAACAAACCACCGTTTCTAGGTGTAGGATTTTTGGGTCAGGACCACTGTTTTAGTATCTTGTACCGTGCTGAGCCCTCTGCTGGTGCTGAGCACAAACACCCCACAGCGCGGAGGCTGCCCGAGCGAGCCAAACTTCTCCCTGGTGCAATGGCCTTGAGGCCATTCGGGATGAGCAGGAAGGGATTGTCCCTCTTGGAGAGCGGGGAATAACCAGCCCTCTCTTGCGCCTCGAAGCACCTGGGTGTGCTCCTTCTGCATCACTCAAACAGTAGCTGTGATGAGGGAGGGGCACAGACCCATTGTTTGCCACCTTCTCCTAATCTTCTTTGTTCAGTATATTTAAAAAGAAATCTTTGAAGAACTTTGCAGTTATCACACAGCTGTCATGGAGCTGGGCTGAGGCTCCTTGCTAGCCCTGAGTGTTCAATCTCCTGTCCTTGCTTCTCTGTCAGAGTGAGAACAACTGAAACAGATTAACTGCCCTTCTTTTTGGTAAGATACAGCTGGGAAATCCTTATCTGATGCTATCTGGGGACAGTTCCCTACGTCTTTCTTATGGTGCAGGACCAATTTAAACATGACTGTTAGAGATCAGTATGTACCAGTATCAGTGTGTGAGCTTACAACAAAGTCTGAACATGCTGCTGCTCATAGACTTGTTTGCAGTGGAGAAAACTGAAAAGAAGGAAGTTGGAAGCAGGGAAACAATAGTCTGGGGAATGCTGATGACTGAGAAGAGATGATAAAAACTTACATCAATGTCTCTTGCATGCAACTTTATGTTGAGTTTGCAGATTTGGAAGTTTCACTGATTGTAATATTGCACCATTCTGTCAAATGAGGGCAGAAGATTCATCTTAAAAGGCCTGTCTGGTGTGGGTGGCTCCAGGAAACCAGAGACACTAATCCATGTGTACAGGGGTCCCTGCCTGGGCCCTGCAGTGCTTAGAGCTCCCCTGGTTCTTTATTAACAACTGTCAGTAAAACCTCCCTCTCCTCAGTGCCACGTTTGAATGTGGTTACTCAGAATTTGGATTGTGTGCCGGGCAGGCTGTTGCTGTGAGACACCTCTGTGCACCTGTCCACTTAGAAGGCTGATCTTATATCGGTCTTTACTTCAGGAAGTGCCTGTTATTAATAATTTATTGAGTGCTGACAGCCTGTTCTTCTCTGTCCAAAATACCTCCTCCCTGCAAAGGCTGCGTACTGAGTAAGGCAGCCAGTGCCCTATAAATCATCATCAAATAGAGCCATGCTGCGCTGATCCAATATGTGATTCATTTAAGGTTGGAGGGGAGGAGGAGAGATGGGAAGAGATGGGATGAAAGCACTTTTCCTGAAGAATGCTAAGTGTAGATCACAGATTATTTTCAATTAGATTTGCTGGGGTGAGGTTTATGCATGCAGGCAGGAACTGGTCGTCATGTGAACTGTCTGCTTTATTCACAGGAGCAATGCTTAGATGTCCTTCTCAGGAGCTACTTAAAAAGCAGGGCTGTTTATCTGTAAAGGGAAGAATTATACATGTTGCTCTGCTTTTCAGCCCTAAGGTTATGTCTATTCTCACCAAGTTCTTGCTAAGCATTTGTTCTTGAATCAAAAGGTACTTTCAATTGATGAAAGCAATTAAATGATTTGACAGTGGCTGTCTGTGTTAGGTCTGTCTTGAAGGATTTTGGTGTCTCAGAAATTCTACACTGAAGGTTTCTGATGTGCGTCAAAGAACTTGATTTAAACTCCGGTTCTGGGGCAGGGTGTGTGTGTGTGTAATGACACAGGAAAGGAAGTCTGTCTTTCAGTTCTCTGTCTGAAGAGGTGTTCAGAAGACTCTGCAGCTTTTGTCAGACTTGCTTTCTTGTGTGAATGACTTCAGAGTTCAAAGAAATGGTTCCACAGACCTACCTGGGAGTGCCTGGCCTCCCTCAGGAGTGTCAGCCGTCAGCCTCCGGAGATGCTGGCTGAGTGACCCTGCCAGGGAGCGCAGGAGGAGTCAGTGGGACCACTGTGAAAGGGGCTGCATAGCAGAGGAGATGCAAGGCTCCAAGTCTGACCCCAGGTTGTGTCCCAGGAATATTTTAACCCCAAAGCATCCAGCTCTGGAGAGATGCGGAAACAAGGTACAACATTACCAAAGTCCAGGGGCTGTCCTGCCGTGGCAAACTCTGTTTTCCCATAGGGAAGGAGTCCTTTGCCCACTGTGCTGGCATTTACTGTCGCTAAAGTGTTTTAAGAGTATAGTCATGATTTAGGAGTCTATAGGTTCTCACTGACACATGATAGTTGAAGATAGTGCCCTTGCTGCTCTGATGGGTATCGGTGTCCTGAGACAGCAGGGTCTGACCTGCTTGGGAATTGCCACCGTTTCCAGCCTGGCATGGTCAAGTTTACCTGTAGTCTGCTTTCTTGGCTTAGTTTTATGTGGCAGTCTGACTGTTAAGGGTCATGCTACGTTTGCTGCTCTGCCAGCCTCTGTCTGAGCCCCCCACACATCCCCTTGCTGGTCTGTGGGACATCAGTGATTATCACATAACTGTGTCTCCATGGGGCTTGCTGGCATGCCAGTGATCCAGGCTGATGGGAATGGCAGCTCTTCTGGATCCCACTGGGGCTCTGTGTGAGGCCCTCGGCCCCCCCTGCCTTCTGTGCAACCACCAGGGAGTGGATTCCTGCCTCTCCAGGGCTATGGCTGAGTCCAGCAGTTCCCTCTGCTCTTTGGCCATGCTGGTGCTGTGCAGGTGTCTGTTCACCATGCCTGGAGGGACATGGGGGGCTTGTCCACAGGCTCTGCAGGGGCCTTCTGTGCAGGTGCCAAGAGGGCATCCCCATCCATGCTGCAGTTTGGGTCGTGCTTGAGCTTTCAAAGTGAATTTTCCTACTGCCACGCACCAGTTCACACCACGGAGTGGTCCTGGACTGCTTTTGGATAAGGGATAACATGTGCACATAACACTCTAAATGCTGACAGGCATTCCATTCATGGGTTAGCGTAGAGGTAGAGTAGCTCTCAACACTGTCTGTATTTTAGATCCTCTTGTGTCACTCCACAGTATCTGCTGATGTCAGGGTAGGCTTAGGCTGGTCTTAAGGATGGCTCTTGGGCTGCTGTGCTCTCTAAAGCCTAAGGCTCTTTTCAAAAGACAGTCTGTTTTCAGATGTACTCCAGAGCAATGTTGCCTCTCATAAACCATGAGAAATCACAAAGTTAGAAAGCAAGAAGGAAAAAAGCAAGAACCACCTCCAAATTCTGCTTGCTAATTCAGGATACAGACCTGAGTGACTCAGAATGACTGGATTCACCTCTCCCCTCTCTTGCACCACATGTGGTATTTCACACCAGCACACACATGGTGGTTCTCAGGTTACCAAAGCACAGTGGTAGAACCTGACCCTGGGCTTGCAGGGATAGGAACAGGCACATCCCTGCAGGATGAGGGGGATCTCAAACAGGCACATCCCCGCAGGATGAGGGGGATCTCAAACAGGTACATCCCCACAGGGTGAGGGGGATCTCAAACAGGCACATCCCCGCAGGATGAGGGGGATCTCAAACAGATACATCCCCTCAGGGTGAGGAGGATCTCAGATACATCCCCGCAGGGTGAGGGGGATCTCAAACACATACATCCCCTCAGGGTGAGGGGGATCTCAGTTGCTGTCAGAGAGGTTTTTCCTTGGGGGGACACATCAAAGTGCTGCCTTGACCCCAGGTCTCTGCAGCATGTTGGGCTGGCAGGTTCATCTCAGGAGGGCAGCAAGGCTTTAGGAGGGCACCTGTGCCCTGAACCTGCTGCCCTTGCTCCCAGTGAGGGTCATTTTGGCCAGTCTGACACCAGTAGGGGGATGCCCAGCTCGCACACCTCAGGTCTGTGCCAGAGCCATCTCTGCGGTGCAGGAAGCTCAGATTAGTCTGTGCTTACACAGAGATGTTAGCAGACTTCAGTGCAGCACTATGGGGAGCCTGTGCAAAACAAACTGTCCACCTTTGTGACTGTGGGTGGACAGGAATCCCCTGCACGGATCTTCCAGCAAGGGAGAGGGCACCCTTAAATTCAAGGCACCAAGAACAACTCTGAAATGGGGAAGTTTCATCTATGAATCACTGGCACATGTCAGCTTGGGGTGCTCTCCCATCTCCAGAAGCCTCCTGGTAGTGAATTCTAGCAACCCTGTGAGTATTGCAGCAAACCAGGGAAAGGTCAGGCACTGCTCGTGTTCTTAACCTACACGTGCAACGTGTAGCGACAGATCCCAGCTGTAAGTGGGAGTCTTTTGAGTTTCCAGCACTCGATATACTTGTCAATACACATTTTTTCTCATTTGACTGGGCTTATGATCTAATTAGGATTTATTAGAAAGTAAACGATCTTCACAGAAAATACAATTTGAACTGATGAGGGTTTTGTATAAACACACATATGTTTGTGTAAGATTCTTACCAAAGTTCTTGCCCTCTTCTGTAGAAGTCAATATTACTATCTTTTTTAGTGAATCAGAGAAAGGAATGGATTATTTTTTCTTTTATTAATCAAAACATATTTTCAGTCAAAATGGTCTGAGCATCACTGGTTATGAACATCAAGGTAATGGCTGTTAGAAAACCAGGCTCTCTGTCAGCAGCCAGAGCCTCAGATGCTTTGTGGGCCATTTCCTAGCCTTTTGAAGAACTGTTGCTGATGGACCAGCCCCTCTGGAGCTCCAAGAGCACGAGGCAGGCTGTGTTTGGGAGTGCTGCTGATATTAGTACTGCTTAAATGACTTAAAAACCCATGAGATATCCCTGGACACCTCTGTGCAGTGTGAACAGGAGGTGGGACAGATTTGGAAACATGCCATGCTCTTACCCTCCTGCATAACCATTCCTTACTCATGATGTGGGTTTGCCCTTCAGCCCCTGGCGAACCAGAGAGCAGATAAGCCACTGGCAGTTCAAGTCAGACCATTCCCATTGCTTTACCTGTCCTTCCCATGTTCTCTTTGATTGTGGGAGCAGCAGGGAAGATGGTCTGGGATGAGAGAAGGGGTGGCTCAGTGAGAAGGGCTGTTCTACACAGGAGAAATGCTTCTCCTAGGCACAGAGCGGGCAGGAGCTCCCTCGCTGTGTCCTTGCTAATGGATTCAACAGTGTGCAGGAATGTTCCTGGGCCGGGAGTGTGACTGCCCATCCCAGAACTGTTAGAACAGTCCCTAGTGAGGTTTTGGTGTGTGCCAGCCAGAGCTGCCCTGGGCAGTTCTTGGTTTGGCAGCAGGGATGTTCCTGGGACCGTCCCCAGTGGGCTGTTTGCATGCAGCCTCCCTGCTGGGAAGGTTAAGGGGGTTTACTGGCGGGGACTCGGGCTGTTCTGTGCCAGCTGGCCTCCATGCCCAGGAATGTTCCCAGGCACACTTCATTTACTTGTATAGATATAACCTAATGTTAACAGTTATCAGCTGTCCCTGAGTCTCACAGCACAGGGCTTTGCACACAGAGTGGTTGCAGGAGTGCCTTCTGAGCACGGGGTGTTAAGGCTTGTGTTATGCACATTTGAAACCAGGTCAGGTTGTCTTCCCTGAGAACCCTGACACGGACAGCAGCTTTGTCCCGGGAATGTTCCTGCTCTAAGGGTTCCAAGCAATGCTGCTGTTGGGACTACATCAGTGAACCCCCCCTTTATGGTAATGCCTTCCAGTTCATCAGCAGTTCAGGTTGCCCTGCAGCATTTCCTTATTTACTTCTCATTAACATTAAGTTTACTTTGGATTTGTTGCTTTTGAAAGGAGGAATCCCAACCCAAGTTAACTGAGTGGAAAATTCTCACTGATTCTATAAGGAATTTCAATAGTTTGGGATGGAAGGGATCTTACCAACCATCTCATTCCAACCCCCTGCCATGGGCAGGGACACCTTCCACCAGCCCAGGTTGCTCCAAGCCCTGTCCAACCTGGCCTTGGACACTTCCAGGGATGGGACAGCCCCAGCTTCTCTGCCCAACCTGTGCCAGGGCCTGCCCACCCTCACAAGGAATGTTTTCCTAATATCCAGTTGAAACCTACTCTGTCAGCATGAAGCCATTCCCCCTTGTCCTGGCACTCCAGGCCCTTGGAGATAGTCTTTATTGCCAGTTTCCTTCAGGTACTGGGAGGTCACAATGTGTTCAGCCCAAAGCCTTCTCTTCCCCAGGCTGACCAGTCCCAGTTCTCTCCACCTTTCCTCATGGGACAGGTGCTCCATCCCTCAGATTGACTTGGTGGCCTGCTCTGGACTTGCTCCAACACGTCATATCCATGAACTCTCTGTATTGCTGCTTATTTTATTTCAGGTGTATTTCTTGTATCCTTTCTACTTATTTTCTTCCAATATCTCTCAGCCTTCTGAGTCCCATTCTACAATTTCTCTTCCTTCTTTGCTGTTCACAGTTCTTTTCCTCTCTGCATCTCCAATCCATTTGAGTATATGAAAAAGTCATCGGTGTGTTCATAATATAGTTACTGAAACTGTATTTACAGAAGTTTAGGGCAGCACAGAGCACAAAAAATATAACATATTTAGTGGAAAAATGTGATTTTTTTCATTACAGCATTTCCTTTTGGATCAATAGCAATGAGCCAAATGTTGGGGTGTCTGGACGGATGTGATTTCTTCATTAATAAGTGGCAGGAAAATAAAATATATTTTAGGATTGGTGTCCACTTTCTATTCAAAGACCAAAGGGATTAGTCCATGTTACATCATTAGTTCAATGATAGGACATCAGATTTGTAGGAAGCTGTTAGTCATAGCTGAGACAGTCACCAGATTTGGGATGTGGGAGTGATGGTGGTAGTTTGTAAATTCTTTATTAGGTGTCTGCAATTACACTTTGCTGAGACCTCTGTCTCTAAGCCAAGGCCAAACAGGCATTTTGTCTTATTTTAGTAGAATTTTTGAATTTAATTTTTATTTTTTTTTGCAACCCTCATAGTGATGTCACCTGCATATAATGGTGGGGTAGCCACTTCCCACAAATGTGGCAGCAGTGAGTTGTGCTGGGGAATACTTATGCTAAAGGTTATTGGCATTATTCCTTAAGATTAAAACAAAACACCCAAACTTTTTCTTGACCTCTGTCTGAGGTGCATCTAAGAGCAGAAGTCAGTGAGCTATCTTACATCTAAAAGGTGGCAGCTCCTTGGACACAGATTTACCACCTTCTCCCTTCAACACTGCCAGAACAGGCCTTTCTATTCCCATATCCTCCCTTTGGATTTATTTTGTGGAGTTGGAAAAAAATCCCCAATTCTTGGATTTGCAGAAGAACTGCTCAGCATGACACAGGTGACTGACGCACAAATAATGGATCTGCAATGATTTGCAGTAAATAAAGGAGCAGGTAGCCCCCCATGGCCTTTAATACTGTTGTTTATATTGAGGAGAGACTGTGGGTTTGAAGGCAAAGCTGCAGGCTGATTTCTCACTGGGAGCTGAGCATCTGAAATGACTATGGAATTAAAACCTCTGACTGCTCCATCTGAGCAAGCACAGTTTCACTGGGATCCAAAACGGCAGTAGTTCAGAACAGATGCTTTCCCCTTGCTTTAAATTCAGCTGTTATATATCCCACCATAATATACATATTAATCTGTGTCTGTTTTGATCCAGTTTTCTAAGCTGCTTTGGTGGATACAACTTCTCAGTAAAGACAGAAGCAGTTTCAAAGGATGCTGCAATCATATCTGCCATGTGTCCTGAAGAGATGCATTGGATTCTCCTCTGGACCACCAGCTCCACAGCCAAATTAGCCACCTCTTTGAGAAGAAAAGGCCAATGGCCTGAGGGAAAGTTTTATAGTTTAATGAAACAGTAAGAAAACAAATATTAAGTTCTTAATGAAAGAAATGAAAATGAAAACACAGTAGTCAGTACTTTATGATCCATGAATTCCTTTCTCTTGCCCTGCAGAAAGCACATGTGTTCTGCAGTGGTTGGGCTGCTCCTGTTGGCAAATCTTTCATTCAATCCCTTGCCAGGGATTTGTGAAGGAAACTGGGAACAGAAAAAGTAGGCGAGCCCTGCTGAGACACCAGTCCAGCTTTCTGCTCTCACGGGCTCTGCACCATAAAATCATTTCCATAAACTTGTTCTGTCGGCTTTATTTGCCCTCACGGCTCCCCTCGGTGGGCTTTTCCAGTGGCTCACCTTCTGCTCATTCTTTGCCCCAGTTAATTCACTGTATTCACTGCAGATGCTGCTTTGCTCACGTCAAAGCTGTTCTCAGCTCCCCTTGCTGCCCTGCTTCCCTCTGACCCCCACGGGGGCAGCAGCGACGCTCCCTCTGCCTTCCATCATCACCCATCACAGCCCAAGCTTCTGTCACCTTGGATTGTGTCTTGTCCCACAATTCCACTTCCTATGGAGGCTGGAAATCCAAAGTAATGATTTCCTAATGATTTTATGGCTTTGCTACGTAAGTCACAGGTACCCAGGTAGGCTCAAATCAAAGTATTTTGAGCTTAGTATGTTTGAGCTAAGCCTTTATTGATGGAAATTGCCATGGAACACGTTTTCTCCTGGAAATTCAATTTTCTACATTTAAGGCTGTATTTCTTGCAGATGAAGTGAGGGTGCTTGTTCATTGTGAAGATAACAATACAGCCAATGAATTGCATATGCCCCAGTAAACTCTAAACACACAAGCCTAACATGGAATATAAATCTAAATGTCTTGCACATGCTATGCAAATTCGAGAGTCTTCAATAGGGCCCTGTTTCACCAAGGAGCTGATTCCAGAAAAGTTTGAAAAAGCAGTGGAATAACTTTAACATTATTAACCCACATAAAGACTCCTGAATATAGTACAAAATCACTCATGTTGATATTGGCTCCCCCCCGGAAAGAAAAAGAGATCAAAGTTTTTTTTTCCCCTGAAAATATTAGCCTTGAGTTTGTTTTCAGATCTTTAATGTAAAATTGCATTTACTTTCTGTGTTTTCAAGACTGAGGCATTATTGTTACTCCAGTTCAGTAGGCTTTTTATAATCAGTTTATACACTCACGTTTCTTTAGCTCCTTCTTCTGAATGGCAAGGAGAGGATTTTCCCTACAAAAAGGGAGGCTCTTTTCAAAGATGGAAATACCTTAAAGAATTGCACCTTTATGATTATTCATTGGTTTGCTTATAGGGTTAGAGCCCCAAAAAGCATTCAGAAGTAATTTAATTGGTAAGTTGACACTGGCTTGAAGTAAATTGCTGCATCCCAATGCTTTGTTCATTTTCTGTTCCAGCATATTGTATTTTTTAGTGCATTGTAATATTGGGTTGCTCAAACAAGATGACAATGTTCATTTCAACAAGAGCAGGACTAAAGCTGGTTCTTTTTTTTTTGAAGAATATTACACGTTGTCTTTTATTGTAACCATTTCAAAATGGTGCCTGTGTATTCCTGTCAAACACAGAGAATTATACTGCATCTTAATGGGGTACATTTGTTTAATGTCTGCAGAGAAAAACCCAAAGTAACCTCCTCTAATGCATCTGGAGTTTTTGTGTTAGATCTTTGTTCTGCCTAGAAGAACCAAAACAGTTCATGTGGGGGGAACGGGGAGAGGCAGGATGGCTTCTCTCTGCCCTTCAAAATTAGGACCCTCTCCTGCAGTCCTGGTGTTAGAGGGGAGGTCTTGCCTGAGTGAGGAATGTGGCACAAAATGAGTTCCTTACACCAGGACGTTAATTGCTGTAGAGAATATTTACCAACGGGCTTCTTTAATGGAGTGATTTGTTGGTCCTAAGAAACTGCTTTATCTCATCGAGTCCACACCACAGGAAATCTAAAGTGAAGGTTTGGTCCCAGCAAAGTATGCTTGGCTTGAAGAAAAGAATCACACTTTGGGAAAAAAAAGGGAATAATGGAATGTTAAATTAGTAATGGCTTTTGCAGCTTGTTTGCAGTTTGATTTTTCTATGCTGTAAAAATTATTTCAGTGTTTGATTTCTGTGGCTTAATTTGTGCCTTTGCTTGGATTATTTTTTAAAGAATTTCTTCTGCTTGGAAGAGTTTGTTTCCTGCAACAGAAGAATAATATTACAATAGATGGTTTGCATTTGGCTGCCAGAAGCCCCAGCTGTTGGTAGGAGAATATTCTGAGCAAGTGTGTAAATAACTGAAACTCCAGGAAAACACCTCTCCCAAGCCTCCAGTCCTCTGTTTGTGCTACCTTCACTTCTGTAGGTCTGTCTACTCCTCTGCTTGGCTGGGTCAGGGTCACACAGCTCTGTCTGTGGGCTGCAGCTCCTGCAAACCTGCTTAAACTGTCTTTGCATGAAGCCTCTTGGCATTGCTGTGGACACGGACACGGGAACCTGGAGCTCAGCGTGTGGTTTGACATTCACTCTTGTACCCCGTTCGTGGGTAATGAACCTTGTTGGACCCATAAAGGGGGAGGGGAAGAGTTCCACCCACTGAGAGGCTGCTGGTGTCTCCATGTATGAGTCTCCTGCTTCAGACATCCCTGGATTGCAGCCCTAGGTTACATACCTGGGCTTACCAAAGGGAAGCTGATATGTGGAGAACTGAAATGGTTTGCAGAGGGTCAGGACTGGTGGAGGTGAAGACTGAATCCAAGGCCCTTGAAACCACGCCAGTAGCTCAACCACAAGGCCACCATTCCTTCGGAGCATGTTTTCCTTTGACTCTAGCAGCTTTTGCAGCTGGCTGCCTTTGGAGAGCAGATCCAAAGCTCACTGAAATCGGTGGGAGTCCACTTACTGATTTCCAGCAGGCTTTGGATCAGTCCCATTTGGTGCTTTTTTGCTATATACTCCAAAGAATACTTCTGTCTTTTAGTGGTCCCTTTACCTGTCCCAGTCGTGTGCTGGGGAAGCTGGACAGTTGGAGATCAGGGTTGTTTATTTGACCTTATAAGAACCCTTGGCAACTGCTTGAAAACACTGATAGAAACCAAGGTTATTGCTCCCATCTCCCCACTGGAAATTTCTGCTCCCTCAGAGCACAGCTACATAAACAGCTGATTTGGCATTTAGCACAAGGGAAGGAATGGAAATGCCTGGCAGGGTGGTGGGAATGAGTTATGGGAGGTGATGGGGGAAGGGCCAGAACCTTGGAGCAGAGCTACTGGCAGTGGAAGAAGCTGTGCTGGATGCTGAATCCACTGTTTGTGTGGCTGCAGCCTCTTTGAAGAGATGGGAACTATCAGATGTGGGTGGGAAGGAATCCCTTGAGCTGCTATGAAATGTGATAATTGGTGTGATCACTGATCGCCCAGTTAACTGACAGCTGTATGAGAAGGTTTCCTGTAGTTCCCCAGGGTCAGCACTATCCTCTGCCATCTCCCCAGACTGCAAAAATGTTAGGTGGCAATTCTCTGTTGTTTTTACATTCCTGGATTTCCCCATGTGAGCTCATACCCATTTTTCTTAGCAGACTTAGCAACTCATGAAGAAGCTGGTCCTGTGCTTTATGGCATTGGTGCCTTCTGTGGCTTGGTTCCCTGAGGTTTTCTCTGTGAGGGAGGGAGAAGGCTGAGCAGAGCTGAACACAAACCTGATGGGCACCAAAACCTGCTAAAACTTTAGTTGAATTTCTGTTGACTGTGTTTGGCTTTTGATCTTACCCAAAGACCATTGAAAGAGTCATTGAGACAAGGTTGTCTACCGCAACTGCAGAACAGTGATTACCTGTATTTAAAATTAGCTACACGGGCTAAAAATGGGCTCCTGACAGGGTTGCTGCTTGTTTGATGATCCTGCTGAGGACCCCAAGTCTGGATTCATCCCAGTTTGCATTAGATTCGTAGTTAATTGTTTAAACTGGAGATCTAACTCCTCTGCGGGCCTGGGAGCCCTCAGTAATCAGTGAAAAAATAGTAAGTCACTTGCAGAAAGCAATTCAGAAATTTAGATGGGATGTGAGTACCTACAGTCTTGTGGTCGTTTCTACTCAGTGTAGTGGCAAGTCAGGGTAGGTGAACTCCTAATCTGAGCATCTTAGTAAAGCGCCTGAAGTTAAATGAGATGGATTTGTGTGCTGGTGACCAGTGACTTCTCATGGACCTCACTAAACTTTGATGGAGCTGCTTAACTACAGATATGTTGTTTAATAAGGAAAAGAGAAACCTGTGGGAAAACAAAGAATATCAATAATCACACGTACTTACATCTGGCAATAAAGTTTTGGGGAAAAAAAATCAGTACAGCAGCTTCTTGCCTTTGAAACTTAATGCTATTAAAATGTACAACATGAAGTTTCTATTTTTAAAATAGCACTTGAAAGAAATGCACAAGATTAATAAGAAGCTAAATTGAAACCATGTTGGTTCATAGGTAACACAGACAAACACCGAGTTAGGGGGGAGGGCTGTGCGTGCGCTCCAGTTTGGGATTCTGCTGGTTTGGTTTTTATTTTGTCTTTCTTAGAAAGCAGAAGGGGGTAGAAATACCAGCCTGTTAAATCTTTTATTTCCCTTTTTAGGCTGTTGTTCAGCTGAGTTTATTAAGGTTTTTGAAACAGCAGCTTATGACAAGTTAAGACATTGTTACCACCCCAATACACAGGGGAGTCTCTGATATAAACTGTTTTACAGCAGGAGTGGACAACAGGTCTGCCCATGGAGAGCCTTAAAGACAAACAAGGGGATGTGAGGGGAGAAGCAATCTGACACAGGTGTCCAAGAGAGCTGTATTTGTTGGACTGGATGAACTCAAGTTCTTGATATGAGATTAAAAAAGGAGTTTGAGCAGGGAAGTAGTGTGTTGGTAGGTTGGACCCTGGAGAAGAGCTTTGGTTTCATTGGCACTGTGACCATTTACAGGATGTCAAAATTGAGCCCCCTGACTGCAGTGGAGTTTGGATGATCCATGGCAGCAACAGAACTGCCCCATATGGCTTTTATTTTCTCCCAGATTATTTATTTTTTTTTAAAGCCCAAAGACTGTGTGGCAATAATAGAAGAATGAGCACTGGAGGACCTTGTCAGTAGTCCGAAGGAGAGTTGTTTGGTTGCTGTTTGATTGTTGGCAGAGGCAGTGAATGGTACCAGCAGGCACTGCATGGATCTGCATATGGAATAACCCGCTGTAAATAGACGGCACAGACCGTCCAGCCTGCATTTACATAAGGGAGACGTCTGTAAGGTATTAAAGTAACAAACGTAGAAAAGAACTAAGAACTTGTTGGAAGGGAAGGACAAGATAAAGCTGGGGCAATTTCTGCCCCGAGGTGCTCTCAGTCAACTCCAGCGATGGCCTCAGGCTCCTTCCATTCCAGTATAATGTCTAGATGTGCTTCCCAAAACCAGGTTTCTGGCTATTCCTCTGAAGATGTTTGATTTTCAGTTGAACCCTGTATGTCCCATAACAAACATTGGGTCTGTTTTGTGGTCATGGTTTGCATTTTATGAATCTTATTTCTTAAATGATGGAGATTGGGATAGAGTCAGTGACGAGTACCTTGGGGAAGGCCAGGATATATGGGAGACATCTGCTAATGCTTAACAACAAAACATGAAATCTTTCCCTCTTTACTGTTATGCTCACTCTGCTTTTATGTAGGAACAAGTTACATAGGTTGCAAAGCTTCAATAACTTAAGCTCTGCAAAACTTCCACATGAATAACCCAAACACAGGTACAAACTGCCCATGGTAGTTTGCTAAATAAATTTGTTTGTTTGTTGATTTTTCTGGCCAAAGTTGTTAAATATTAAAGAAAACCCTCACACTTTTGAATGTTGGAGGAAGCAAACTCATTTTTTTCTGCATTAAACAGATGCCCCATTTTCACAGATGCTGACCTGTTTACTCAAGCACTTCAGAATCTCACAGTGATTGTTTGGGTTTCACATGTTGTTGGTGGGATTGATTGGAAACTAGAACTTCACTGAAACAAAATTCAGAGTTTCCAAATGAGTTTGTGTGCCCCATCAGGAGATCAGGCACTCACTGAGGTCGGAGTGAGTTGGGCACTTGCTGTGCAGGGAATATTCTGAGAAGTTTTACTTTGGAAGCGTCAAAACATTTTGATTATGAAATTTGAAAATATGACGTTCGATAGCAGTGATTTTCTATTATCATATGGCACAGTGTAACAGTGTAATACTCACCAGGGTATAGCAGTATGCACACATGGTATGTATTAACATTTGTTTTCATGCAACGTGTGTATAAGTTGAAACAATGAAACACAGTGATATAGTAAGAATGAAACATACGAGTCAAGATTAACTCAGAAAGTTAAAACATTCAGCTGTGAAACAATTTGGTTTCAAAAAAAGTGGTCTTTATTATGCAAAACTACTACATCAAACTGCTGCTAGCTTTCAACCAAGTTTCATTATTATAAGTGAATCCAGCGATGCCCAACAATTTCCATTGTGGCGGCCTTCAATGCTGTTAAACCCTTGCCATGCATGCTGAAATCAGGGAAAAAGATATTATTCTGCTTACATTAAAATGTTACAGCTGTTTCAGGGAAAAGCATTAAACAGGATACTGGGATGGACTTTTTGCCCCCCAGGTGTCTGCCCTGGTTTGGCCAAGGCGTGAACTTGTGTTCACACGTTTTTGGTGTAGCTTGGCAGCTTTGTTGGGTCTGGTGGGTTTGGTGGAACGAGGGACTGGTGTCTATTTTTTAATTTCACTTTTACTCTTCAAATACATATGTGAGGTTTGGAAGGAACAGCAGCTTTGGGTACCCTGTGTTCTTGATCGATCTCATTAGTTAATGACTCCTTTTTCCTAAGGGAAAACCTTCACTGATGTGCAGAAAAGTGAGTTTGGTACATGGGACACGTGCTGTTCTTTCCCTTCTGCCTTCGGCCTCGGGTCCACAATGTTTCAGGCAGGCTGGAGAGGCGATGCTCCCTGCCGTGCCAGAGATCTAATCAGGTGGTGACACCGAGCACTGCCAGAGATCTTTGTGAACATGGAAAAAGGAGTTCTCCTGGCTCTCCCAGCCAAGGGGCTGGCCAGGAGTGAGGTTTCAATTATAAGCAGGGCTAAAGTACATTTGTGTTAATGACAGATCCATCAGGAGGAGCGCAGATACTCCAACAAGAATACATGTGATGGGATTATGTGCGTGTTGCTAATTCATTTGACACGGCTGCTCACTTGAGTTTGGTTAATGACGATGATGGGCGATGCCTGTTGGCTGGGGAGTGGCATCACTGAGCCCAAAGTTCTGCTAGGAGTGTAAGATTGTTGTGTTTCCTGGGCTGCTGGATGGCAGGTCACCTCCGAGCCCCCGGCTGGGCTCTGTGAGGAAAGGATGGGCGACAGGCTGCAGATGGCACTGCCCGTGTGGAACGGGGTGGGTTTCAGCCACCGCCCTCAGCCCGGCTCCTGTGCAAACCTTCAGGACTCATTTGTGGCTGTTTCTCATTGGTTTGGAACTGCAGCACGGCTGTGGGTGCCTGGGCATCACTCTCCGTGAGGACAGGGGAGAGCTGCCGTGGGCTGTGAGGGGAGAAGGGGACACCGTGAGGGGAGAAGGGGGCTCCGTGAGGGCTGTGAGGGGAGGAGGGGGCACCCTCAGTGCTGTGAGGAGGGGACTCTGAGGGCTGTGAGGGGAGGAGGGGGCACCGTGAGGGCTGTGAGGGGAGGATGGGGCTCGTGAGCGCTGTCAGGTGAAGAGTGGGCTCCGTGAGGGCTGTGAGGGGAGAAGGCGGCTCCATGAGGGCTGTGACTTGAGGAGGGGACCCTGTGAGGGCTGTAAGGTGAGAAAGGGGTTCCTTGAGGGCTGTGAGGGGGGAAGGGGGCTCTGAGAGGGCCGTGAGAAGAGGAAGGGGCTCTCTGCGGGTTGTGAGGGTGGGTTCCCTGAGGGCTGTGAGGGGAAAGAGGGAGCTCCATGAGGGTCATGGGGAGAGAAGGGGGCTCCATGAGAGCTGTGAGGGGAGGAGGGGGCTCCTTGAGGGCTGTGAGGGGAGAAGGGAGCTCCTTGAGGGCTGTGAGGGGAGGAGAGGGCTCCCTTTAGGGGCATGAGGAGAGGAAGGGGCTCTCTGCGGGTTGTGAGATGGGTTCCCTGTGGGCCCTGAGGGGAGGAGGGGGTTTCCTTTAGGGACATGAGGAGAGGAAGGGGCTCTCTGAGGGCTGTGAGGGCAGGAGAGGGCTCCGTGCGGATTGTGATGTGAGGTGTGGGCGCCATGAGGGCTGTGAGGGGAGACGGGGCTCCCTGAGAGCTGTGGGAGAAGGAGGGGGTTCCCTGAGGGACATGAGGGGAGGAGAGGGCTCCGTGAGACCTGTGAGGGGAAAGAGGGAGCTCCGTGAGGGTCATGGGGAGAGGAGGGGGCTCCTTGAGGGCTGTGAGGGGAGGAGGGGGCTCCTTGAGGGCTGTGAGGGGAGGTTTGACTGACCCTGCCAGGCACGGCTGTTCCAGAAGGTTCCAGCCGGCTCCAGCAGCCCCACCACGGGGCTCACCTGTGTGTAGCATATGCACAGAACTAACAATATTTCAGGTACTTTTAATTAATTCCTTCAAATTTTCTCAAAGTTATTGAAATCTCCTGTTGCAAAAAGGTAATAATACTTTGTTTGTTCTATTTTTATTCGCCATTTTTATCTTAACAGTCCACAGTAGGAAAATACTTGCTAGTGACTTCATTTTCCTGAAACCCATGTTCTTCAACCCAGAGTGTCCCGTGGGAGTCTCAGTGCCGCTGGAGCACAAGCTCCTGTCTATAATTCCCGAAGGAAGGATGAGCTCACCTGTCATTTATTTTCAGACTGGTTCCCAGTTTGCCCACATCAGGGATAACTTTCTCCTTTGGGCTCCTGTATTGTCCCAAAGGACCTTTCACTCCTGCCCAGGCTCTCCATGTGGCGTGGAATGTAAAGTGGTGTCCAGGGCAGGCTGCTAATTACAGCTTTAATTTTATTGTACTTAGGAGGAGACAGATAGTCAAGCTTTCCTTACTTGTGAGTATGGATCTGAAGAAAGGCACAACAGCAGATAAGGTGTGCTGACAGACGGGACGGCCCTGATGGCAAACTGCCCATCAGGTGAGGAAAACCTGTGACTGATGAGCCGTATGAAAGGATGATTGTTACTATAACAGTACATGCAGATAGACAAAACTATAGAGCTACATATACATTACACACACACATATATGCATTTGTTTCTATGTGATGTTAACAGCATCAGTTCCAAAAAGGGTGTAGAAAAGAGAAGAAAAGTTATGTTTTATATTATTCCTGTGTATACATTTTCTTACCTAATACATGCTTTAATTCCTTTGGGGACTTCTTAAAGAAGTAACTAATGTATAAGCTGTGCAACTTAAAAGAAACCAACTGGAATCTAAATAGTTTCTTATAATGCCTAAGTTTTGTGGTAACAACTTTGTAACTTGTGATAAGTGAAAATTTGTGGCAGAGAAAAGACCTATTATTTTACCATAGAGGAGATATTGTTTTACAGTAAGGAAATAAAAAAACCTGTAAATACTGCAAAAATAATTTTAATTTTGCAAATGGTAATTTGCTGTGGTTTTGTTAGTTGCAAATTGTTGCAGCTCCATGGCTTTGGAAGAGAAGCAGTTGATATATATATATCAGTTGAAGACCTGTCTGTGCTCTTGATGTTTTATTCAGAATTGTTGGATCACAGTACATTAGAAATTGCTGCAGTAGATTTACCATAAATATTCAGGTTCTGTGGTGCATTACTCTTTGAATAAGCCCATTAATTTCAGAGGCTTAGAAGTACTCAAGAGGACAGATTCCCCTCGAAAGAGGAAAAGCTGATCGGTCTTGAATTATGGTTATGGGGTGTGTTACCACAGCCTGCTTTCCAGTGTGAACTGAATTGCTGTAGCATCAGCTCTGTTCCTTGCTCCATTTGCCAGCTGTGTTGGGTTTAATACAGCACCTTTTGGAATCTGTAGGACCCTTTCCACTGACATCATTGGGCATTGGGTGTTCAGGGATCTTGAACGAGGTCAAATGGCAGCTATTAATGTAGCCTGGCCTTCTTTCAACTTTAGTTTCTGCCTGTGGTGCTTATAGAATGTGTTTGGCACGTAATTTTTGTTCATTTCATAAAACAGAGCATGACTCAGGGCCATGCTGTGCCACTTGGTATTTTTGTTTGTTTATTGTCACTTACCTTTTTATTCAAAGGAGCTAAATCCAACAGCCGTCTAGTTACTGACCCTTTCTATATGTGTTTGTGTACACAAAGGCTACTGTTACATTTATATGACTGGCTGAAAGGATTACAAAAGCTCAAATCCATGTTCAAGCTCTCTTAAAGTGCTCATTTTTCAAAACTGGGAGAGATGTTTGGTGTTGGAAGAAAAAAATGCAAAACCTGGAAGAGTTTTGGTGCTGATTTCAGAAATGGAGCTGGTTGAAATGTTTCTGATTTTAAGATGCTATCAGCCTTTTTTGATATAAATTTTGGGCAAGGGAAAAAATAAAAGAAAATAACTGCAAAAAATATTTCAGTTTAGTGCTTTGCACATTTCTGCACTGTTTTAAGAGCTGAAGAGGAGGAACACAGTTCTTAGGGAGCCAACCAAGTGTCACATGCAGGTGAGTTTGGTATTGTTGGTGCTTTGTGTGTTTTCTGCACTACTGATTGAAGAAGGCAAGGTGTCCACTGTCCAGAGTTTCGGAGCTCTCATCACACCAGGAGTTTTCTCCCGTTGCTCTCTGTTCCCACAGGCAGTTTGTCCAGCTTGCTGTGTTTTTTATCTCTGGATATTTGAACATGGAACAGGTGTTTCCCAGAAAGCCTGAGTGCTTACGGCTCTAATCGCTGTCTCTGGCAAATGGATCTTTTGTGCTGTCTGGAGGATTAATAGAGGGTTAGGTGCTTAAAAAAATAAACAGTGAGTGCAAACAGTGGGAAGGAGTAAAGCCGCATGTGGCTGATGAGCGAGATGATGTCATTTATTTAACAGAGGTGATACAGTAGTCAGCGATGCCGTGAGAGGAGCGGCTCCTCTGAAGGAAGCAGGGCAGTACCCCACGGAGAACTGGTGCCCCCCAGCTGCGAGGCAGTCACAGCTTGGCTGTTGTGGCCAAAGAAAAAAGATTGTTGGGATTGAAGCCTTGGAGCTCAGGTGCAGTGCAAGGGAATAGGGGCTCATTGTTAAGGCAAGGATCAGCGCTCCCTTTTGTTCCTTCCCCTGCCCCCCTCCTCCTTTGGCACTACAATAATAATATCTTGTCACTCCTAAGACTCGCTGGCATAGATCGTGTTCACTGATGGATGTTCAGTCAATGGACGCACTAAAATGGTTTGTTTCTGTTGATGTATGCCTTTGTAGACTCCTCTAATGGGAATGTAAATAAATGAACCCTTCAGCAGTGATTCCTTTCACTGCAGTCCAGTGAAAGCCAGGAAAGTGGCTCTGCCAGGAGCCACTCCAAATGCCTTACTGTCTTACATTGCTACAGGTTTTGCCTTTTTTCTGGAGTTTCATATATTCCATTTGCTGTCCGAGTGCACAAGCAACTGCTATATGTGGATGCAAGTAATTTTTTATAATGAGCATTCAGTAAAACAAGGCTGAGAAATTAGGATGGGCAGTCAAGAAAGGTAAGGACCTAATGTCCACTGATACAGTTAAAGGGATTTCTCATGATTTTCCTGGGAACTCTAGAGGTGATGACAAGCCCTTGAGATTCATTTCTTTTAAGTTGTGTGTAAAATCTGGTTCATGTGAGGTTTTTGGATCATAGAACTGGAACATTTTTTCTGTGGTCAGTTCTCACAAGTAGGTAAACCCTACAGTGATGCTTATCCTTAAGACACTGGAAAACAAAAACATCTTCAGAAAATATCCAGAATGAGTATCTTACATTGATAAACTAAAACCAGATTTTACAGAGAAGATAGACCATAATGTATTTATTCTCTTGAGATCTTTTTTTTCACCATAAGTGTATGGGAAGGAGGGTTAATAGTTTTCACAGCTCTGTTCTTGAGTTTGAAGTGTTTGTACTTGCACGGTTAGTCTACACTGTTGGAAGTGCCATATTCCATAATCCTGCATTTAAAGAACCATTTAATGACCACTGGTCAAATCCTGGTTCTTCAAGTCTCCACTTCCAGAGGCTTCTCCAGAGAAACTCTTACACCAGCAGTAAAGAGCTTCTGGTGAAGATGGAAATGGAAGGTAACAGGCCTAGTGCTGTCAGTGTAATTTCAGCTGCCATTTGGAAAAATTGCAAGACTGGTTGCAGTTTTCTCTCCATTTCCATACTCAGACAGATCAGTCATGGGATAGGACATGCTTACACAGAGAGAGAATGTCACACGGCTACAGAAATGCTCCCCACGTGCAGAGCACTGTCTGATACAATCCCTGTAACCTCCTAACAAATTGGTGTGTTGGGACAACATTTCTGTCATATCATACATCTGGAGCAAAGACAACTAAAACCAGCTTTCTCCCACTTCAGTCTCTGGTATGCAGGAGATGCAAATGCCAGATTGTGCCAGGAGATCCAGCTATTGACAGAGATCATTCCTTCATGAAATGCTTTTGCTAATTCTTGTCTATTCTAGCTGGAGTTTTCAATGCAAATGTACTCACTGGGGGAGAAAATCCTCTTTTTAAAATATGCTGTTTATTTTTCAGCCTATGTGCTTGCTGACCCTGCTAATAAAGTGCTATTTGAAAGCTTCATTCTAGAATGGGGAACATTGTCCCTCCACCCTTCTCCTTTACGTTTATTGTGGTGAAAATGTAAGAACTTTATTGAATGATTGGCTGTGAGGACACTGGAACACAGCATCCAGTATCTCTATAATGTTCCTTCATTATTTATGGTTGCAGCACCAGATGTGAGTAAGAAGAAGGAGGGGTGCAAAAGAGAACTTCGAATGACTGTGATGAATAGTTGAAAGTGAACAGAGGGGCTTTTAAAACTCCTTTAAAGAAAGCCTAATGCTCTGCTTCCCTAAGCAGCAGGCTACTGATGATGGAAAAGTCACAGACATACCTGCAGAGATTTGGGAAGCTCTTGTTTCAGTAGGTCTTTATGGCAGCTAAAAAAAAAATCCTGTGCTCCTGCCAGCTAGTTGGAGTGTCCAGCTTGATTTTCTTCTTGCCATTTTGCTCTGAAGACAACATGTGATGGCTTGGGCAGTGCTGGAATTCAAACTGTGTCTAACCTTAGTCAGCCCCACCAAGACCAGGCCCTACTTGTGCCTGGTACTTTTCCATACAGTAGTGGGGTGGGTGTATTGTGAGTGATGTCATACAGAGGGAAGAATTTTGCTGGGAAAATAGTTATTTGCCATCAAGATTGTTACCAATGAGACTGAATTCAAATTTCATGTGGTCATAACTTTGCTTCCAACTAGGTGAGAAATACAGAGGACTCGAGCAGTGCCACCTCGAGGACTGCTGCTTCCTGGCTGCAGTTCTGATTCTGATGGTGGCATAAAATGCCAGGCCCGGAAAGCCCTGAATGTTCTTTATCTTATTAAAACTAAGTAATGACGTTTTGTTTGACAGGCACAATCTGTGCTTCCCTAATGGCACCCTTGAAGTCCAACATTAGTATAAATCGGGAATGAAGCACTTTCTGTCCTCTTCCTGCATCATGCTGTTTTATAACAAGCTTTCTAAAATATTCTACATTCATACTAAAAATCAGAAAAATGCCCTCAAAGAACTTTAGCTCTTAACACAGTTTTTGTGTGGGTGAGCTAATTGCCAGAGCAGGCCACACCTCTTCACATGGGCGTTTAGGAAATGGTAAAGCAAATAAGCGCAGTGGTGCTGAAATCAGAGTGATGGCTGATGGAGCCCCGATGGGGAGAACAGCCAAACAGGCTGAATGGAATGTCAGTAAGTACGGAAGTTAAAAATACACATCTCAAACCTTGAGGACACTCTGGGGACTAAGAAGCTATATTGATACTAGACTTCAAAAGTTCCAAATAAACAGCAGGATTTTCTCAATGCACAGAAGTACACACTTGTGATGTCAGAGTGATGTTATTTCTGCACTGCAAATCTCAAGGCAAATGCCTTAAAAGCCAGTCCAGATAAGTTGTTCTTTATTTAATTTACATTTATAATTGCTCTTCTTTTATTCTAACTTCTCTTAGAAACTTAGTTTTAGATTCATACTGTAAACACCAAATTACATATTTCTGGAGATAACATGCCTGTAATGCTTTTTTGGGGAAGAGTGCGTGGCTTGTGCGTGAAGAGTGTTTCAGAGCACTAACATTCATCTTGTGTCCATGCTAGATGACCTTGGACAAGTAAAGGAGGAATAGTAACATTGATTTGCTCTGTGAGATACTTTGAGATGAAAAATACCAGAGAAGAGGGAGGTGTTAATCTAAAGCCATACTTTTTCTGAATGCTTCTCATACTAAGTGTTTGGAAGACCAACATGTCCCTATCCCAGTGCAAGTGGCTTCCCAGTTCTCAAAGGCCAGGTCGGCCATGGATTTGTCTCTTTATTATAGACAAATGAGTACTGTAGATGGCATTGCCTGGCTGGGAATTGCTGGAAATAGCTGCAATTCTGGTTTCCCCATCTGTGTTAACGATGGGATTTGCCTTTGTGGATGCATTTTAACTTACTTTGATTTGTCTAAGAGAACATGGAAAGATAGTAAGGTAGGGAGAGAGTATTTTATGTTTGTGTTCTTCTTGGTCTAGTGGTGAAGCTAGGTAGAAGTAAAGGCATGGCAAACACAGACCATGAAAGAAAGTCAAATGTAGTGATTTTTTTAATAGTAGAGAGAGCCTGTGGAATAATATTCCATGATACAAAATCCTTGAATAAGAATTGTAGTCTGAAGCAATTGATGCCTGTAGCCTATGTATAGATCAGACCAGTGAATTGTGACAGTACTCTGAGAGCTGAAAACCCCAAGCACTGATCTAGAGGAAACTGAAGAATTTGTTGTTCTTAGGACAAAGTATATTTGTGATAAATTCCAACCTCCTAACAGGGGACCAAATTACATGTGTTTTTATGAGTTTGTGAGAGTGGCAGTTTTTGTTTCAGGAAGAACAACCACACTCGTGGCAGTACAGTTTGTGCATAGTTTGGTTTGAATTAAAATATCAATGTGCCTATCTTTATGTAAAATCTTAATTCTGAGAACATGGAACTGTTGTTCTCCACATGCAGGGAGCAGCGTTCTCCTCACGAGGGTGGCTCTGGCCATGTCAGTTGTTTTGATCTGAAAGGGAACAGCCATGTCTGAGGGACGAGGAGAAGGCCATTTCAGTGCATTGTATTTTAGAGAACACCACAGTCCTCAGAGCGTGAGGAAAAATGCCCTTTGTAGCCTGATGTGCGTTTTTACCACAACCAAAGTCTTTGTATGAGGACAGAGCTCAGACAGAAGTATTGCTGTGCTTTTCTGTAGGAGTCCCACCTTGCAATTCCCTTAGTTAATCTTCCCACCTCTGTGCTTCAGTAGGATGTGAGGGTTCTGTAGTGCTCCGAGGGGAGCTGCTTTTAGAGCTGGATTTGAGCTCTATTATTGAGAACTCCTCAGAGGGCTGTGTGCTACAAAGTGGGACACTTGAAAGCCAGGTGCTGGGGAGAGGGAAACTGCTGCATGAGCAAGAAGTAAGATTATAAATTAGAATTCAGCTCAGCGCGTTTGGAGCCACATAAATAGCTTAGGGGTTTGTAAAAGAACACCCTCAAGGACTCAGAATTACAGCCAAAAAGGAGGGAAAACATAATGCTTTAGTACCGTGTGATTTATGCACCAAATAAGTTTGAATTAGTCACTAATGGGAAGTGGGTTTGGAAAGATTAATAACCCTTACCCAGCACTTATTGTATGATGATCAGCCATAAATCTTCTTTGAGCAAAGCAGGAAGTAGCCCAATCCTGTCTCTCTGGAGATAGGCAATACTCGTACCATTTTTCAAGGGCAGCACACTGCGAATCTTGGTTTTTGTTTTTTTTTCCCTTGGGGTGAGGGTATGGATCGCTCACAGCAACTTGGGCATTTTCAGTTGGCTTAGAAGATACATACTGTAGATGGGCCTGAGAAGGGATGGGATAACTGTGTGAAAGCATGAACTCCCATTTGCCCGGCTCACGCCATTAGCAGCACACAGTTCACTCCTTAGAATAGGCACATTTGCCCAGAGAGGGAGGAGAACTGATAAAAATGCTGTAGGTTGTAAACTCGTAGTTGCTACTGTTTGTGCTCTGACTACTTTGGTCCTGAATGACTTTTAAACGCTTTTTTCCTACTTGTTGTGGTTGTTTGAAGTGGAAAACTTTCCATTAAGGACTAAAAATCCTGTTCTAGTTGATGCTTTGCCCATTTGTGTTTGTGCCAAAACCAGTATGACTTTTGATTTCTTCTGAGCATCTGTCAGCTGGTGACCCACCACACCTTCTCTTGTGTGGCCTATATAAACCGAAGCTGACTGAAGCTTCAAAGGGTGACTTCCCTCCCTGTAGGACTCTACCTCACACTTATTTCCAATAAACTGCCATCCTCTCAATTTTCCACAAGCAACATGTAATTGAGCAGTAACCACAGTGTAAGAAAATCTGTGTGGCAAATGAAAAAAACATCATTAGACTAGAGGCAGCTGGAGTGCAGTCATGAAGTTTAAAAGGATCAGCTCCCATAGAATCTTTTTAATGGATATATAGAGCTTAAGAGAAAAAAATCTATTCAGCTGCTTGGTGGAGGTGAAATTCTTATCAATTCAGGAAAGAGGTAGAGCTGTTTGAGTAAACAAATTGCTGTTCATCCAAAAAGTAACGAAGATGAGTTACCCATCCCTGTGAGGAGGTCTGGGTAGATCAGCCAAATATGAACCTCCTGGGGTGTTTCACTCTTGTAGGCCAAGTTTGCTTAGGTTGTTGAGGGAGATGTGTCCCAGAAGATGCACTGTCCATAGGACATGGGGAGTCCTCTGCATGGCAATGTCATTAAAAAGTTATCTTTTGCTTGATGCTGTCTTTATTATTTAAAATGAATGTTGAACATTGGTTTGTTACATTTACCTGAACTGACCCAGCTGATATTTACAGCAGCTTTTTGGTGCAAGCTTGTTGCACAAGATGTAGCTGTTCTGCATAAGATATCCTGGTGTACTGAAGCACGAGACTGTGATGGACCTACACTCAGCACTTGTTCTACAAAGTCCATCCTTAGAATTGTCCAAGGCTTCTTTCCCTGACAGTGCACCAAGGAGGTTGTCATGGTTGCTGGGCAGACAGATGTGTGAAGAAGTGATACCTGCTCTTTTCAGCTTACCTGAGCAAGCCTAGAGAGCCAAAGCAATTCCTAAGACAAGGGTCACAGGTGTGTGCCACCACAGCTATTGCCCAAAGAAATTGTTCCACGTGGCTCTTTTCCCTTTTCCAGTGTGGGAGCACTGCCTGTTTGCTTCCCAGAGGACCTTGAAACAAGCTAGAATATCCACATGAAAATCAAGTGAGAATTGTCTCGGTTTAGTCTTACCTGTTCCAAGTCAACATGGAAGTACTTGCAAAGCTGCTCAGTGGATCTTTTCAAGAGTAGATTCCTGGCAGTACTTCTGGGAATAATGGTCATGGAACCAGAACCATAAAAGGCATTAAAATCCCAAGTACACTTACCCCTGTGCACATCTATGGAATGTGATTTTGAAATGCCTCAAATCCACACACAGAATCTGTCATTGTTCCCTGTGACCTTGATCAGGAGCATTTCTCTTAATGCCTGTTATGCTTCCAGATAAGCAGAGCACCTCCCGTTGACCCAGGCAGGTCATTATCCTCTTCCCTTTTATCAGGAATCCTTCAGCCAATTAATCACACACTGCTCTGCAATCTTGAGGCTCAATTATGCCTGGACAAGTGTTGCTCAGCTGTTCCTCCTGCTACAGATGTGCCATATCCTGAGATTAGCTCCGATTCACAGAAGGTCACTGATTCCGTATCAGGCGCTAAGAAAAGCTGGGCTGTCTGGGAGGGAAGTGACACCATCTTAGAAGCATTTTATCACAAAAGTAAGTGTAGATGTCTAAAAAATCCTGCTTGCCACCACCACATCACAGCAAGTCCTTCTCACTCGCTGTTGCCTCTCATCCTGAGGCAATTTACCAGTATTTTCTAGATGGAGATGTCAGCAGACTAATAAACTGTTAGTAGTGCACCGATGACAGACAGTAGCTAGTTCTCCTTTGGGACAGGAGATAGCTTAACTTGGAATCCCTCGGAGAAACCTCCTGTTTTGTGAAAACCTCTTTAATGCACATCAAAAAGTTTATGTTGTTATTTTCATTTTCCTGTTGTTACTAGTCACTTGGAATACCATCGTGAATATGTTGTGTGTGTGAAATAATTTGATGGTATTTTTGATTATTCTAAAAAGTCTACCTTAATTTTTTTTTCCTTCCCAGTAGCTATGGCTTGACATGCTTGCTTGTTTTAAGACTGCCTGGGTCAAAGTATTTTTTTTTGACCCCCAGAAGTACTATGGGGCACCCATTGAAACTGTGAACAAGATACACCTAATCTTGGCAGTGTGATTCTGTGTCTGTGAGGTTGTTCTTTTTGTAACCATTTCCAGCTATACAGAAACTCAGGCAAACATTCAGTAGAGGAGCTTGTAATTCTATAAAATTGTGTTATCCTCTTAGAGAAAATGTCCTTCCTATTTCTGTAGGCAGACCTTGTTAAAAAAATTCTGAGTTTTGAATATTTGACTATGGTTCTTACTGTTTTTATTTTAAAAAAGCTCTTTTTTTGAACAAGATAAGCAGTTGCTGAATGTGTAATTTTTTACTATTTTTTTACTTTTACTATGCAGAATCACTTCCCTTTATCACTTTAACACTTTCAAATAAATTTTCTTAGAAACCCCCATGGAATGGAAGCGTTTGCGTTTCCACTGTGGATGGTGGTGCAGAGAGTCAGGGAGCAGATAGATCTGGTTCTGCAGCGTGCCCCTGGCTGGGGGCTCTTTGCATGCTGGTGTGAATGCAGGATACACAGGGAAGGTAAATAGGATTTGGGGCTGTGGAAGAACAACTGGATTTAACTGGGCCTGAGGCAGCTGCGAGCTCCCAGTAGATCTGTGTGTCAGCTCACAGGGTCAGCCCCTGCCAGTGTGAGAGCTGGAAAACTTCTGTTTCAAAACACCCAGATATTCTGCCTCTCATTTTCTGCAGACAGAGCCACTGCTGTTACTTCTCACACTGGGATCTAAATCTGCAGTCTGGACCAGGACTGCGTGTGGATCAGAGAATTGTACAGAAGCAGAAGCACATGAGCATCTTTTTAGTTGCTCACCAGTCAAGGGAAAAGTGAACCATGTTGTCCAAGGCTGACATAGCTGAAACCCAGCAGGACAAGGAGGAAAACCCAAACTACACTGCCTGCCATGGGAATATTCCCTAGATATTGGTGCTTACACGCAAACAGTTGTAACAGAATTGTGGCCAGTGGTCTCACGTACAGGCTGACACTTCCATTCTACATTGTCTTTTACAGGTTTAAATAAGGTTTAGGGAAGTTGTAAGTGGGCTCTTTCGAATGGCCTTTATTACTCAGATTCTCACATACAAGTTGCTTCTGACTGGTAGGTTCAGGTTGTGGTTGAATTCCACCATGCTAAGACACTGAAAAATGATTTTTTCTTCCAAGTGTGCCTTGCATTCTGAGTGTATGCCTACAGGAGTCTGATGTGATAGATTTGTTACTGTATTTGTGTCTTCTTACCAAACTTTGTGTTTTCAACATACAGAAAACAGAGACTGTAGAAAGGATATTCTCTTGAGACTTGTTATATTTTATTTTAGTTCTCAAAATTACAAGATAATATTTGGGCTTAGCTGCTTATTCAACAGCAAATACTGCAAATGTATCTACTTCCTAGGACACAGTTATTTGATTTACAATATTCTATTGTTTTGACTGCTCAGAAAGTTATTTGGAAGTATGCCAAACTGAACTCCTAATGAAAAAAAATAGTTGCCTAATTGAGGCATTTTATTTGAAAAGTAATTAAAAAGATATTCAAGAAGGAAACTGAACTGAAATGCTGTAGGTGTTCTTCAAGGAAGTATTTTGAGCAAAGGAAGAAAGCATTGTGGTCTGTGAGGACTAAATCCTGAGCTCCCACCTGGCATTGCCAGGGGTGTGGGGCTGGGACTGGGACTGGGACTTCCAGGTCTCCATGTTGTGTTGTGCTCCACGGCACTTGATTTGCTCAGTCAGGCTTATGTGCCCTTTGCAGTGTGTACAGCGTTAGAGCCTCACACAGAGGAGAACAGACACTGCTTCTATTCCTGCAGCTCAGAGCTCTCCAACCTTCCCCTCAGCCTTTTAAAAATAATTAAAAGGGAACCTTAAACTCAAACACATCTCTAAAAAACCAAATAGAGGTGGTCTCGTCTTTAAGATGAAAAAGAGGATTAGAACCAGAGGGAACTGAAGTTATTTTGATGTTTTATAAATAATCTTCCAATTTCCTATCACTTGCCACTTCATCTCTTGTGGGGTTAGTGCTGGATTGTGATACTCCTTTTTGCCAGACTTTCTGCTTTCTGTGCTGATCAGCCATGAGAGTGGAAAAGAAGCTGGAAAGATGAAAGGAGTTATAAACTCCTAGAGAAAGCATAGAAATTTTCTAGGGATGCAGGCAGGACAGGACTGTGCAGTTCAGCTGGGGAAAGCTAATGTGCTGTCAGTCCCCACAGAAACCAGGCACAGCTAAGAATAGAGCAGGCTGGACATCTGGCTTCTGAGTAGGAAGGTAAAGAATGTAAAATTTTTGTATCAAATCAAATATTTTTGTTCTCACTGCTGTCCACTGACAGCTCTTAGATCATTTGGGAAAGACAAGGGCCTGGCAGAGGAATTAATGAGTGATTGTCTAGGACAGCAGGAGCTGGGGGATAGTAATGCAAGAGCTCTCTTCTGGGCTTCTTTGTGGAAAGGACACCTATCCATAAGCAGGAGAAATTCCTGGAAACCTTAATAATAAAAAGTGATACCCAACTTACTGCTCCTCATTTTTCTACCAGTATATTCAAGTGATTTGAAAGGGAGTTCTACTGGCACTGAAAAGCACAGGAAGTTTTCATCTCTGTATTCAGATCTGGATTAAAATTTGCCACATTCCTTCCAACACTGCAATATTTATAAATAATTATGAGAAGATAAAATCAAAGAGCTCTCTCTCAGTTCTTCCCCAAACTTTTCAACGTCTTTGGCTAGAAATTAAAATATCTGGCATATAATCTGGAAGGGATTCTGTAGTGCTGTTTCTCCAGTGTTGAATCTCCAGTGCAGTATCTGCTGCTCTGCTTGGGATCTTGGCAAAAGGAAGAAACGCTGAATGAAGTTTATTTCCTCCGTGGCCAGATTTTATCAGTGTAAAAGCCTGTCCTTTTATTTTACTACCATATGTTCTAAAAGGATCCTTTCCTGCTTAGAGAAAGTTAAATGTTTTTCTTGTTTCATTCGTTTTATAATACAGCTTTACTTACAGTCTTGTCTGTAAAAACACTGACAGGTAGAGCTGTGGACTTGCAGAAGTATGAGGTGAACTGTCCAGGATTATCCTGTAGCTCAGGAGCAGACCCAGATGTTTTTCTGCATAGCCCAGGTAGCATCACCTTTTTTGGGACAGTTAAAATTTAGTTGAATTGGCCAAGGAAAATATTTGTGTTCAGACTCTCCTTGTCTAACAGGTGTGACTGGATGTGATTTAGCACAGGGACATTACTGAGTTAGGAAAAGAAAGACAAACATTGGGATATCTGCGAAGTAATCGTAAACTGCAATAAGCTGAAAACATTTCAGCCAAATATAAAACCAAAACTGAGAGCCTGACCTTGTAATGAGTTATGGTGGTAAAACAGTACTGTGAAGTGAGATGAGATGAGATGAGATGAGATGAGATGAGATGAGATGAGATGAGATGAGATGAGATGAGATGAGATGAGATGGGGCCCTAAACATACAGTGCTTTGGCCAGCTTGAGTCCCCACTAACGTGCCTGTCAGTTTAAGAATCCTATAAATCATCCTGTAACTAACTATACTGTTTTCTTCCATGAAATCTTCTCATGCCTAGGTCCTGCTTCTCTTTCCCTTTTATCCCCGAAGAAATTACAGACTCTGTTGGTGGTGATTGTACTTTGCCTTTCCCAAGTTCCTTGGTTCCGGATGGATGTGGTCCGGATTTCATGAGATTTTAGGTTAATGTCCTGTGAGCAGATGCCAGCACGTGTGTGAGCACTGCTGTATGCTTTTCTCCTCCTCTCATTTATTACCTTGCAGCATCTGAATACAGAGGAAATTAGAGATTCAGATTTGTACTTCTCAAAGAAAAAAAGAAAAGAAAAAAAAGGGAGGGAAAAAGAGAGAAAGAAAAAAGAAAAAGAAAGGGGGAAGGATCCCACCAAAATTGCTTTGTGATTCACTGTGGGGTCGTGACCCTGTCCCGCTGAGGCTGCTGTTCCAAAGTAGTAACTTGGTAGCTGGAGTTTTTTAAAGTGATTGTTGATTGGCTTAGCTGTAAGAAAATCACATTTCCCTGAAACTCTTAGGGATACTTTAAATGGGTGGATTATCCAGCTGCCTGATTAGAAGTTTGGGTTATGTAAACACTGAGTGTTTAGATTTAGGCTTTTCAGTTGAAGTCCAGGCAGCTGTTTGCACTTAACTCCATCAAGAAGCCCAGTTAATCAAAGAGCAGGAAGGATTTTTTACCTTCTTAAACCTGTGTCATTATTTCTGCTGTCCAAACTCTTTGGAGTGAGGCTTGTTGCAATGTAGAACAAGGTATTTTGGATGTTCTGCTGAGGAAACAGGAAAGAATGGATGGGATTTTGGTTAGTGAGATGTGGTGCCTTGTGGATTTTTCCCCCCTTTGCTGTGACATAATAATTTTTCCATTAGTTGTTGCTGAATTCAAACTTGACTTGTTGAGTCTTACTTTACTTGGAGAGCTCCTCAGAACAGAAAGTGGAGGCAGATCCACCTCAAAGCTCTGGCTCACTCCTGTCTCTCTCCTGTACACGCTCCGTGTCCAACCAGGAGGATCTGTGGAACCTCTTTATGCTGGATTTATTTTAGGGCATTCTTGACAGTGTGAATAGATAGCACAGCACAGTAACTGGCTTAACACTTCAGGATCCCAGCAATGAAAGAGTCTTTGTGTAGCACAGAAACAGTCTTTCTTCTTCAGGAAAAAAAAAAGAAAAAAGGAAAGAAAAGAAACTTCTAAAAATTTGATCTTATTTTTCTGTGTTCTCTTTTAAGCCCTGCCAATTTCAAATTTCAGGAGTAAAAAAACAAGTCAAAACATTTTGTGAACCAACTTCTCTCAGTGGCTACCTCTTCATGTTCCTCTGGTGATTATTGTAATAATAACTCTTGTATTTAGTTACAAGTCACCAGTATTACTTGTTGTTTTCTATCTCTGATATTTTAATTTGTTTTCTAAGTCTAGAGGTATCCAGAGGCAAGCAGCGAGTACTTTAATGTGCATCTCTGCCAACATGTGTACTTGGGATTAGCTGAAATGAATTTCTGGTTACTTGATATCATTAAAGTATGCTTCCTTGTCTGTATATGTGCTACCTAAACAATATATAATACAGTACAAATATTTAAAGGAGTAAACCAAGTTAAGCTTTGACAAGCAAAAAATACTAAAACATTTTATTTTTTTCTGAAATCATCTCCTCCAGGTGTTTGAAATTTTCAAGTCTTTTCTAGTTCTGACCACTGACAGTATCACCAGGGAACCCTCATGGTGCTGTTAGCACACAAGTGATGCTCCTGAAGCCATGGAGGGCCCAGCTGTGATATTCTGTGGCCAGAGGGGAGCACCCAGACAACTGTGGTTTCACTATCAGTTTACTGGGTAATAAATCCAAGACCCGTAATTCCTGCCTGAGTTACTAATCAGTGTCATATTGTAATTACAGAAAATGTATTGGGGAATGTTAATGCTCAGTATTGATTTGCTTTTAATCTATAAAACAAACCTTAATTTTTATTTTATAATGTACATGGCTTTCCTTGTAATTAGATTTAATACTGATGATGTTGTTAACTAAGAAAACGTGTGTCAAGTTATCCTGAGGAAACCCTACTGGACATGGACATCATTCTGTCTTGTGCAGTCTGTGGTGCCTGCGGACACATTTATTCCTGTAAGAATTAGAATAAGCCTCACACAAATAATAAGCATATGGAGTTACAATAGTCAGCAAAGGACTCTGGTGAAATATTGGTGTGTCTCTGCTGGCATTTCATAGTGCCACGTGATACTGAGTTATTGATCAATATTTGCAGACAATTATCAGATGGTCCTGACAGGAAGTTTAGGCAGTTGAATGACCTTTTTATGTTTTCCTTCCTTTTATTCACATTGCTCTGCTGATTCACATTTCCTGTACTGGTGTAAGGTGGCAGTTGGATAGCACGCTGTGGGCATATCCACTGAAATGAGGCTAAGTTTTTGTTATTATTGTTCATTTTGGTTATTTTTAGAGATCCATACTTCTAGATGGAATATAATATTGTCACAACCTTTCACACTTCCACATGTATTTATATCTGTGCCTTTCTGATTGCCTCTCTTCCTTGGCAAGACTTGCCTCTGGAAAAGAGCAGACAGCGTTTCAGATCCCTCTTCCCAGGCGATCCTGGGCCACTCACCATTACCAGACATGGAGGGCTCTGCTGTCCCTTCTGTAAAGAACAAGGTGGTACTTGAGGCTTGTTTTGCTTACAGCATGTCATGCTAGAGTAATGTTATAAGGTACTGCCTGGTCTCCTGGGAAATGCTTCCACCTCCTACCTGTGATTAACCCTCCAGGCCACTTTATGTCACTATTGCTCCACTTACAAATGTGTCTGAAGCAGCATTAATTGAGCAGCAGGCCAGGATGCACCTTTAAGTATGCTGTAGCCTTCAGAAATTCAGCCTTCCAGAAATGGGAACTCAGAATTGGTCTTGAATGGATCCTTTTTGTTGGAACATCTCTCTCCGTTGTTTACCACCGAGGGGGCTCTGGTTTCCAAATGCAGGAGATGCCTGGTCACTTGGGTTCCCTGGGTAATTATTTCCTTTCAGATTGTGCTCTTTTGTGGCTTTAACTGGAAGTAAGGCTGAGGTATGATCTCATCAACATTCTCTCTTTTCCTCCAACTTCTGGGACAGTTGCTTAGCAGCCGCTCAGTTGGGAATGGTAGCAAGCCAGTCCTTCCTCTCTGCAGTAAGCCTGTGGCCAATAAGTAAATGTTATGCTTGCCAAGATAAGGGTAATAAAATCTCATGCTTGAGGGCAGAAGGCAATCATGGCAGAAGTCAAGCTGGAATCCCTTCCCAAACATGCTGCAACACTACACGGTTACCTCAGCCAACAGTTCTTGTGAGTTTTCCATAGAGCAACTTCTCTTTACAAGGAAGGTCCCTTCAGACAGTCTGTTCCCCACTTTTGCACCCTGAATCCTCCTTGTAGCTGTTCTAGTGCTTACTTGTGCAAAAAAGTAAAGTTGGAGGTCAGCCAGAACCCCACCTTGATGCCATTCGTGCTGTCGCTGTGTGCTGGTATCTCTTTACCATGGGGGTGCTGTGTTTTTCTCTTTTCCTTGGGAGATATGGCTATGTTGAAGTGGTTTCTGCAAAACTCCTGCTGTTGTGGTGCAGCTGCAAGGGTGCAAGTGCAACTTTAAACCCATTGTGAGTGTTTTCTCCTCTGTATGTTCTAGACTCAGCTTTATATCCAGGCTTGGTGGAAAAGAACTGTGTGCCAGGGAGAAAGTCCTAGAGGTTTAAACCATTGGCTAATATAAATGGGCCTCATTCCATTTCCATTGAGCTGGGCAGTGGGAAGTGCTCAGCCTGGCCCTCCACAAAATGCCTCCCTCCATGGGCATTCAGAGGCAGGAGCGTTCTGGAAACAAGACTTTCCAGTGGGACTTAAAAGAGATGTATGTGAAATGGTGCTTCCTTTTCAGACAAGACACTTTGAGGTCTAATGAATGCTGTGTTTGCACAGGGAATCAGATTCATCACAGAACTAGTGAGCAGCAACAGTGAAGGAGAATCTATAATTATGATTCAGTTGGGAAAATATACAGTGGTCAATAACCCACATAACTCTTCTGTCTGATTATGTGGTGCAGCAATGTAGTGTCAGTGTCCTGAGCTCTAATATGGAATATCTACATATATTGGGATTTCCCAGCACCCTTTGTGTAGTAATCTTAAGAACACAGCCACAGGACCTTTGGATTTTCTCCTTCTGAAGGGAGAAATGCTGCCATGCCCTGTCTCTGTGACAGACTGGAGTGGGAATAGCAATTGCTAGAGCCAGGTGGAGGTTCTGAACCCAAAGAAGTTGATCTTTGACTTTTAAATGTTGTATTTAACTAGCTGATTCACCTCTCACATCCATTGACTTTACTCAATCTTTTGGATAAGTACCTGTGTCAATGGTAAAATTGTTTAGACTAAATAGACTAAAATAATTAGGATTAGTCGTGTGTTATGCTTTTCTTTTTCATTACAAACATTTAATCCTTATATCCTCCAGTGAGGAAACTCAGGCAGGGGATATATTACATATGTATTTATAAATATATATATTTACACATTGGTCAAGAGCTTTTAATAAGTTAACTAAAAGGAAATGAAAAGGGTCTTTAACAGAAATGCTAATCATCCATGGCCATAAAAGTGAACCAAACCCAAAAGTTTTAAAGTTTCCTTTTCCTCTTAGGGGTTACATTATCTGTGTTCCAACACTCCTACAGTAATTAGAGATAACTTTAGCACTCATTAGGATAACTTTAATCTCAGGCAAAAGAAAATCACACCAAATCTAAAAACAAGTTGAAGCAAATTTGAAACAAGTAAGACTATTCTTTCCATCATTTGCAAATAATCTCTTAGATTTCAAACGAAATAAACACTTCCTGTGAATCCAGTTCTTCCTAATTTGCAGCAAAAAAAGTTTACCAACTCTTTTCTGCCTTCTGCAGTGTTTATTTGTTCCCTATGATATTAAATCTTACTGCCAGGTCACACCCCGGCCTTCAGTTGAAGGTCTTTACCTCTTGGATGATGTAAGGCACAACTTTCAGGCTATGTGGATCTAGAAAGTGCTTGGAGTGACTAAAACTATTTATACCTACGTGATATTTTGCCTCACAGGCTGTTACAGCACAAAAGCCAGAGAGAGACAGTGGCACAGTGTAAGAAGTTTTATTTGGCACTCAGAGTGGCATCATTACAAAAAATACCCTGATTTTCTGATACTTTATTAAGGCTTAGTAAAGTGACCTCTGTTTACTCTTTCTTTCTCTTCATTGGTTTCTTAGGATGGTGAGTCCATCTCTATTAAAATCAAACCTGCCTAGTCCTTCCAGTATCTTCTTTTTAGCTGTAGAAAAAAGAAACATGATTGGTTTTTTCAGTAGTTATTTTTCAGTAAATTCACCCACGCAAATAAACCCAAGAAAGCTGGTTCTTTGAGTGGCTGATTCAGTGTCAGGCATCCATCCCATTTTGCCAAGGTATACAGTGCCATGTATTTACTGTAGAGGAGCCTGCTAATAGCAAATAATTCCATCCCCTCATTTTACCCATGGCAGAACCAAGAGGATAACCAGAGGGTAACAGCAGAGGAGCTGTGGAGAGGGAAGTGACCCAAGGTGTTCAGAGTATAAAGATGTGTGTTAGTGCAGGGCTGTAGTCAGCTCTGTGCTCTCCTTGCTACATTGCATTTTCAGCACCAGAGCTTGGCCCTCACTGCTTCCAATTCTGACAGCCAGTTCCTGACCTTTCCCTCTCTTATGATTGCTGCTCGTTTTTGCAAGAAACTTGGTCTCCTTTCTTGTCCAAAAATTTTAAGCAAATGGTGTTGTTAGTATGATTGCCTCTGCAGGATTGGCTTCTAGGAACCAAGAAAAATCTCACATCACCACTGTGTATAATTACATCATCTCAACATCACAGCTGCCAGCTCTCACTCTTGACTGAAGAGTCATTATTTTTGCTTTAAAGAGGCGGAGTGACCTCACGAGCTCCTGAAGAAACCCCAGAGCTGCCTGCCTGCCATATCGACATAATGAAGTGGTCATGTGGGACTTTGGTTGATTAATATTGCTATACAGAAGCACCTGTGCTCATGGCAAGAGATCAGGTCCTCTCCACTGGAGCAGATCCCGAGTCTGAGCTCCTCTTCTGTGTCCTTTTAAAAGTGGTAGGCTGAGAATGGAAAATAATAACTTGTTCGCAGCTAATCTGGAATGTGACGGGATTTAAAAATTAAAAAGGAGAATCTGGCATCAGTTCAAGCTTCGTTTTAAAGCTGAAACAGATCTGAGTGTAATTGAAAACAAGGGCATGCCTAGAAATGTGAATCTGATTCTCATTTACACTGCAGACCCTTTGCACCTCTCCAGCAATATGAAAGGTCTCGGAGCATGGCTCAGTTATTTTTACACTTCCATGAAGGGCCTGTTTATTGACTCGGAGCTCAGAAATATTTATACGACTGCAGGATTTGCCTTTCAGAGCAGTGGAAAGTCAGCACTGTGTGACTCCCGGGCACTGTACTTCGACTTATTAGGGTATCCAGTTGGACAGTTGAGGGGAAAGTTAGGGACTGGACAATGGGTGGGTCAGAGGCTCAGTAATGAAATGCGAAGTATCTCATCAGTAGTTCATTTGTGTGACTCCAGTAGACTCTGGTTATTGGCTCCAAGCGCTGTGGCCTCTCAAGGCCAGGTAAAAGCAAATGGTCTCCGGGCTGTCTAATTGGCCAGATGATCTCATCCCAACTGGCAGCTTTGGACAGACCCACCCTTGTCTGATGCTGCAGCTCTCACTGAGCAACCTAATGATGCTACAAGATAATGAAGTATCCTCGTGTCCTTATGGAGGAAGACCTGCAGGTCAGGGTGCTTGGCATCCTGAGTGGGACAGAGCATGGAAAAGTTTCCTTTGCTGCTGCCTTTTTTGTGACCATTCTGAGGACAAGCAGACATGATCAGGCTCCTGGATGACTGAAAGCTGCCTATTGAAAGCTCAAAATTGCTTAACCTTTACTAAAGGAATGGTAGAAAATGGAGAGAAAAAACGAGAAAGTGAAGGAGTGGTGTGGGAGAAACACAGTCATCATGAATATAACAGGAAAATAAGGGCTTGATTATGTAGCTCCAAGACTGCCCTGCCAAACTGCAGTGCAACAGGAAGAACCTGAGCTGGTGACAGTCCTTTCTTGGGGTGTTGACATCCTGTGTAAGGAAGGTGCTTTCTGCACGGGGCTGAGCGCTGTGGGTTTTCTTCTCCTGCAGTGCCAGCCCTACTCTGCAGCCCAGGACTGTGACTGCTGGGCTGCATGTTCCCTCAGTCAGCTACCCCCAGCTGACCAGGACACAAGCTGTTCTCTAGTGTTCAGGTGATAGTAGAATAAACCAGGGGTGCATCTCCCATACATCTCTTATTTCATGTTTTTTCAGTTGTCGTGGTCTTTCTTAACATATGAACTCGAGGAGTTACAGGACAGTTTACCTTTCCGATTTTAAATGATTGTGGATGAAACCCGGAGAACACCAGATGTTTTAAAGCACATTCAGAGTGAAATGACAAGACACAAAGTCAATGTCTTAAGAAGTTCTGAGCACTCTTTGAGGAACATGGGGGCGGGGGAAAAAGGTGGAGATGTTCAGATTATTGCCAACACAAAGTACTCGACGCTGTTACACAACGTCCAACACAGCAGAGCTTTGCTCAAGTGTATTTTCACATTTTCACTTCACTTTTCAACTTCTGCAGCACTGATATCTAAGTCTGTGCAGCACAGAGGAGGTCAAATGCAAGAACAAGTTCATACCTTCTGACCAAGCCAAGAATGTTTTGAAGTTCTTCCCTCCCCAAAGGAGCCAAACCACTAGCAAAGCACAGCTTCAAAAACATTTGACTAAAGCAGCAGTTTTATGAATCAATATTAATAATAGACCTCCAAAATTGGACCTTAAAAAAAATTAATCCTGCTGCTCTGAATTTCCTGTCACTCTTGGATGTTGTATTAAGTTTTGATATGAAATGTATTTTCCTGAATTGGAATTTGTCCTTAAATTACTTAGGAACAATGAACTCTTTCAAGAAAAATAACTGCTTCCTTATCACAAGAATTAATGCTGTGGTTTTTGCAAGTGAGTTTCTATAGCTTATCAAATCCTTTCGTTCCTCTTAGTTGGAGGGGAACTGAAAAATGTCTATCAGTTAATTCTCTTCAATTTCATGATTTTAAATCAGGTAATATTCAACATTTTACTTTGCTCAAAGTGGCTACAGTCCACTATTCATTCTTGTTCTCCCTTGTAGTATCTTTACCCAGAGAAACTCAGTCTTCTGGTTTTTTTTTCCCCCTTCCACTAATTTTGCAGCTTCTTTGACTAAGGAACCATATTAACACCAAGGCATTTGTACATATGTTCTTTTGCAACTAGCTTGGCTCTGCAGGACCCCAGCGTGGCCGTCGTGTGCCTGTGTTTGCCACTGAAGCACTGCCACCTGTGGGTGAATCCCAGTTGTGATTCCTCATGGCAGGGTGAGTGGAAAGGGAAGAGTGTATAGTGCTTGGTTGATTCCAAGGTAGTCAAAAAAAGGGCTGTTCTGCACCATTTCAAAGCTCCTTCATAGTTATTTAGGAGTGTCGTGTTAGTTTTATGTGCAAAAGTGACATTTTCAACCCTGTGACCTTCAGGTTGACGCTGCATTAGTGTCAATAAGATTAGCTCAAGCTGTAGATAATAAAAAATTAGAATAGCAGACTATACAGATGGAAGGTGCAACCAGTGTCCTTGACTTGTGGCATGCCTTGAGTGGCAGAGCACGAGGGCCTTTTCATATGGACACAGCATGTTACAGGTTTTGCTGGTAGTGCCTTGCAGAGGACGGCGATTTAATGTGGGAACTTGCCACAAGAGCACTGGACGATTTCTGCAATGGTGGCAGTGTAAGAAGAGAAATAGTTCCTGAACACCTGATCCAAACCCAGTGGCAATCAACAGGACTTCTAGTCTTTTCTTCAGTGTGTTCTGGAAGTCCCCCAAGGCCCCAGCGCCCAAGCAACACTAAACTTCATACAATTAAAACCGGCACCAGAGCTTAATCATGTAAACCATTTGATCCCACAAGAAACCTGGGAGTGCAGTGGGAGACACACACCTGCCCTGCTTAGCACTGGTGGTGCTGACAACATATCCCAGAGCATGGTCCGTGTGCTCTGCTGGATGAAGGGGGAGTGGATTTCAAGGGTGTCAGGGTTCAGAGAGGAGGATGAGCAAGGGGTGAGTGGGAAATGGGCAGAGCTTTAATAGACAGGTGGATATAACTTGAGGCACAGTGCTAGTCATGCTGAGTCTTGCTTTTTACAGTACAGGGTTTTATTTGTGCAGTCAACAGTTTCTTGGTGGTGAGCACAATGGGTGATTGGAGGGATATGAAAATCTGACACAAGTGATGAGGAGTCACTTAGTTCTGGAAATATCTGTATTTAAACTCCCTCAAATCCTTAGGAGTGTCAATAAGTACAAAAAATTACAATGTGAAGATCAGCTGAGCTGCACATTTGCAGTTCAGATAATCAATTAAGCACAATTTTATTCGCTTCAGGAACTGCAAGAATACACCCAAAGGTAGTTGTTTCTTCTGCTGGGGCTAACAGCTGTAACTGCATCATTATATATTGTTCATTATTTCCAGCACACTGAGAAATACAGGTATGTGATCAGAGTTAATGTGTATAGTTCCACACAATAATATGTTCTTTGTACTTTCTCTTATGCAAAAAAAAAAATCTTGTTTTTCCTTAATACTATTGAAGTATGTGCCTGAATAAGATGTCATTTTTGAAGCTGAAAGCAGATATCTACAGCAAGTATTTAAAAAAGAAAAATTGGACTTCCTAATTTGTATAAAAGGAAAACCCATTAGAAGGGTACAAAGGATAATGCTCAGATTATTTTTCAAACAATAGACAACTTGCATAATCCCATTATGAGCAGTATACATTTCACAGTCCATCTGGCAGACAATAAACATTGTGTCTCTGTGGGCTTGAAATGCTGGGTATTGTCCTGCCCTAAAGAAAAGCTCTGCACATACGGCACGGGGTGCAAAGGCAGTCATGGCATGTGTCTCCCCAAAACACCCATTACATTTGTTAGTTTTATGCTTTCTGCAAAATAACCTGTATTTAATAACTGCTAAGCAGACCTATCTGAGTATTGGGCGTAAGTGGCAAAGATCTTGGTGCTTTGTCCTGCCACAAAAGTTGCATTTTGTGTGCACAGCCAGGCACTCTTTATAACACCAGGCTAATGAATTGCTCTTGCTGGAGTTGTCTGAGCACTCCTAAAGAGGTTGTGCTTGGAAGAGCCAGTCAGTTGAGGGAAATGCAGAAGCTGGAGTCATCAGAAGATGGCTCCTTAAGTTGTGAAATGTTTTGATGTCCATAAAAACACGTGTGCAATATTACGCTTAGATCTCAGTTTAACCATTGGAAGTCTTGTGTATCAAACTATTGAATGTTGACATCTTCCAAGAGCTAAGGAAAAGTCTTTGTTCCTGTTTTCTTTATCACTGGTCACTTGATTTTTGGACCAAGCTGCACACTAGTTTTCACTGTTACCCTGTCTATGCTTATATGCATTTAGGCTTTTTCTTTCTTTGCAGGCAAAAATAAGTCTTGCTTTTTGACATGGTACTGTGTAATCTCCTAGGATTACACAGTGGAGAGACAAGCCAGCCTTACACCTGTTGGATACATGTCTGTTAGTGCCAGTGCCCTTCCAGGCTGCTCTTCTATGAAAGGTAGTTGCAGGTTTGCTATCCTTCTTCTGTTTGCCATCACAGAAGGGAAATCTGCTGTCCTGGGGCAGCTGGGAATAATGCCTGGCCAGTAAGATTAATGCCAGCCTTGGCTGGGGCTGCCTGTGGTGATGATGAGCCCCCACTGCCACCCCTTCCTGTGTGGTAGCTCCTGAGCACAGCTCAGGGCTGTAACCTCCTAGAAGTTCAGCGTTAGTTCACATCACCTGAGGATGTGACATAAAGTGAGTAACTGTCCACACCTGCAGCTGGCTTCCCAAAACATCTGGATTGTGTTAGACAGAGGCTTTGTGCTAATTTTGATGTGAGAAATAGAAGGTGTGACCCTTTTGAGGGTCCACTATGGGATGGGGTGTGTCAGGTAGTCAGTACTGACACACGTGAGTACCAAGCTTCATTTCAGGTATTTCTGGCCTCCTATTACTTATGCCACCAGGTGTCAAGTTCCTACTCCAGTGTGAGCAAAGAGGAAGCATCTGCAAACATGTTATTTCCACACCCTGAAGAGTTGGAAAACCTGGGGCTTAGCTGAAGAGTTCATGAAAACAGCAGGAAAACTGAGTGTTGTTGTGTTGATGGGATTTTTTCCCTGTGTCTTGACTCATTCAACTCTTGGGGGTGTGTGATGACCAGCAGAACAGGCAGTGCCAAGAAGAAACACATTTCTACACTCAGCTGCCTTTACGTTATGATTAGCATTGCCTGTTGTGCCATTTTTGCAGCAAGATCAGATTACTTGGTTTTACCAATTCCATACTTGTACTCAGAGTGGAAAAAGTAAATTTGAAGTGGATTAAACCCCCATGACTTTTACTCTCTCCTGATTTCATTCTCTTTAAATATTTATGAGTGCTGCAACCCCAGAGTAGCCAAGCCTTCATGATTCCAGCACTGTAGGATTTCTCTGAGGTAGAGAGTTCCCACTCTATTTTGTAGCTGGAGAGCTAAGGCAGGGCAAGGTTCTTCAAGACCTAGTCAGGATTGCGCAGGTACCCTGAGACAGAATCAAACCCCACATTTGCATCTCTCTACTCCTGTTTCACTCATTGACTCAGCTCTCCTGAGGTGCCCTTCCTTTTCGACCCATGTGGGCAGTGCTAGAAGGGCTTTCTGTAGCAAACAAAAGCTAATGAAGCTCAGTAACTCCATGTGGGTATGCATTTGCTTGAGGTGAGACAAGAGTTTTCCAAGAGCCTGAAACTGGCATGCTGATGAAAACAAGCAGAGATTATTTTATAACTAGGAAACTATTTAAATCTTAGCTTTAGTGGAGGAGTTTCAAAGGATTTTCATGAAAGAGTAGGAAGCATGGTTTCCTGCTTCTGTAATTTTGTTGCTCTTTATAGTTGATTAGAAGTTGAAGAGAGATCTGAGAAGTTCGTTGGAGCTTCCTTTATGTGGAGATCCACAGTTGCTTTCTTGTAGGACATCCATTTGCAGCTGCGCTCTCAGCAATAGTGCTGGTGGAAAACTGATATGCTTTTGTCAGATTTAACTTTCTGGAAAAGTCAAGTGTCACTTTGCAAGCTCTGAAATGTTCAAACTCTCTTTTATCATGGCACCTTTGATCTGCAGCTTGTGCCTTCACAGCACAGGCAGGTTGGGTTTTAATAGTTTGTCATACTTTATATTCTCTGTGTGCCATGCAGGACCCCACAGTGAGCTTGGCACTTCTGTCAACAGTGACAGACCTGTGAGTGAGAGTTACAATATGGGCTTTGGATTGGAAGGTAAGGCATTCCAGCCCATCTTGTCCCTTGATGCCATTTTACAGCTCACAGCTTGCATTGAAAACGGGGGACCAGTTCTCTGGTGAGTGCCTTGGTGAGATCTGTGTGGTGATGTAGGATCATTAGGGTGCACGTGCTTTGTACTGTGACTGCTCACACCTAGAGCAGACTAACTCAGGTCCTGGTCACCAGGAGTAGTGATGGTATGTCCTAAGCTCCCTTCTTTGCCAGAAGCTTGAGTGTGAGCTCCTGGAAATACAAAGGTGTCTCATATTGGAGAAAAATCCGTCTTATTTCAGCAAGCCAGTAGGAGGGAAAAACCTTCCATAGATGCTTAAATGGAAAACAGAGGAATTTTTACTGTTCAAGATCAATTATGTCTTTGATTGCAAGTCTGAGCATTAAAAGCCATAAGCAGCTACCAGAGTCCCACATTAAACTCTGAGCAGTTGACAGTGTCCCTCAGATGCCATTGTATCCAAAGGCCATTAATTCTGCCTCCAGACTGTAAAAAAACGCCTCCCTTTTTCTCAGTATTTGAATTGTTCTGTACAAATATATGCAAAATGCTCTTTTCTCTAGTTGGCTGATAAATCCATTTTTCTTCATGTCAAGAGGCAGAAAATGAGGATGACAAATGCTGCCTCCCAGGAGCTCACAAGCAAATGTCTTCCATTCTATTTAGAGAGAGTTTCACATGTGGAAAAGCAGCTGAGTGCACAGCTCCTGCTAGCTCAGGAAAGATAGTAGCCCTTAAAGAATTAAGGGAAGTGGCCTTAAAAGACATTATGTAGTCTTGTGACCGGAGAAAAGCAAATGATCTTTCTAAATCATTCTTCTAATTCAAATCTACTAAAGAAATGGAGTGGCTCTCGCTGACATTTTTCTTTGAATGCAGTCTGCATGAATGAGGGCAGCTTTATTGTGCAAGAGTGTCCTGGCTGTACAAATCACATATGCAAAAATAGTCCTCCTGCTTTGCATCCTCTAAAGGGCTGAAACATCAGGTTGTCTGGTCCCAGCTAGGACGGGGAGTCCCACGGAAGCTGCTCCTCAGCTGGATGTCCTTGCTCTGCCAGTAGAGACTAATCTTACTTTGGGTGTTCTCCTGCAATAGTCCGCAAGAACCAGCTTAATTTGCAATGATTTCCACAAAAGGAGAAATCCTAGGGTCTAGAACAGTGGCTTTCAACTTGCCACCCACAGAACCTGGGGAAGAGGCTGTTTGGAGCTGACGAAGCTCAGCCAAACTCCCTCTTGAGAAGATCTCCACTCTCGATGTTCCATGAGTCACCGTGCTGTGCTGCCTCTGCCCTTCCTTGTGCATGGACTGGGAGCTCTCCAGGGCAGGCACTGCCCTTTGCTGCGTGCTTGTGCAGTGCTCTGGTCATGCCTAGTCCCCCTAGGGCCTACCACAATATAGATCAGCTTAGCTGTAACTGATGGGAATGATTCTGCATGGGGATGCACAAACAGCCAGAAGAATCCAGCTGGCTCCTTTGTACATGTGTGTTCTCCAGTGCTAACAGCGGTAGGAATTAAGCAATTGAAGCTGCAGATGCTTATAAAGACTTTGATTACCCACAGGAAGCACATCTTTAGAATAAATCAGTGTGGTAATTTCTTTTCAGACTAAAAGGGATATTGAAGTCAGGAACAAACTTGCAGTTGTTGGGAATATTCTGTGAGTGAAGTGGTGTTGTTTTTGGCAGTAGTTAATTATAGGCATCTTAGGATGGTAACTGCAGGATCACTGATAATACCCAGGCGGCATTCCTGCTTATTACTAGCAGGGATTTGGATCACTGCTTTCTTCTCAGAAGGTGATTATTCCAAGCAACTGAAGATTTTGAAATATGTCACTTCAGCACACTTCTGTTTATCTTAGGAAACAGTATGTTTGATCATTCTACTTAAAATAGTAGCAAGTTGTTCAGCAGCATGTGGTTCAAAGGTCGAGTGTACTGTAAGTACTACCTTTTTAAAATAAAGGCTTGGAGATTTCGCTGCAACTGGTGGAAAACTGGGAAAGTAGATGTACTAGATGAGTAAGGCAGTAGATAACTTAAAATGGCTGCAGACTTTAGTTGGAAATGGTGCAGTTGGCAGGTACACGCTGTACCTTATAGGTGTTTTCAGCCCTGCCTGAGGTTTGTCTGGCATTAGTTTCAAACTCCAGCCGTGTCATTATGGTGGGGGATCTGATATGCAAGAACAACGTTTAAGAAAGCACTTTACTTTTAATTTCTAAAGTGACTCAGGTATGTCAGTCTGATGGGCAAGATGTAAAGTCCTATGCAAAGTAGATCAAACATTTGTTTGAGAGGTGTTTTTTTCAAAATAATGAGACATTTACGTGAAGTTAAAATCTTTTGCAATAACAAATCAGTTTGGATTTTTTTTCAATTTTTGTAAAGGCAAACTCTTCTCAGCAATAAACATTGTAATTGATTTGTCGAGGGCTAGGGAGGAGATAGAAGGGCATTTGAGTCCTATTTTTCATGTGGGGCTGGCTTAAGGGTTGACTGTGCTGAAGGTGTTGCTTGAAGTATATCAAGAAAGTTAATCTAGGCCAGAGGGAGCTATTCTTCATCTAGTTCTTCTGGTCAGGCACTTCCCAAGTGTCTTTACTCACCTGGCAGAGGGAGGATTGAGTTTGGATCCTGGGCCCTTAGCCGTATGTTAAAGAGGCAATCCCCTTACACACAGTGCAACATAGGTTTGAAGTCCTGAGTCCCCTCTGTGCCACTCCAGCTCACAGTGCAGGATAGTACATCTCTTTTCTTTCTGTTTGGTTTGGTTTAGTTTGCGTTGGGGTTTTTTTTGATTTTTTTTTTGTTTTTTTTTGGAGAGAGGCATCTCTTTGGTTTGGATTTTTATGTGGCCCATTCTTGGTACCTGCAATAATTTGATGACCTTTTTCTTCCCTTTTGGCGTGTGCATGCTTGCAGAAATTCAGTTTGAAATAAAATGCATCTCACTGCTAAGTATTTCAGTTATTTAGTAAACATTTTTCCACATGTGCCTAAAGGCAAGCCTGAACAATACAGTGCAAAACAGGGCTTTCTTTGTTTCTTATTAAAACATATTAAGCCGAGCTCTATTCTGGGCTTGACCACTTTTCCGTTTTCCTTGATTTAGAAACTCTTGGGAAGGAATCATGCCACGTTATGCACTGCTCTGGTTCTCTCTTTGGAGGGGAGGTACAGATAGTGTTTCTCTTTTGGAGGCATAAGGATTTTCATGCGCTAGCCCACACGGTGTATCAGAGGAGAGAAGGCACTTCTCCCACAGGTCAGCAGGGGAATCTGGACAAGCCTGTGCTTTGCTATCGACTGTACTGTCTCCTGGAGTTCAGAGTCCTTCTGCGTGTCCTCCAAAAATGAGACATGCAAATTGACTGGGCCAGTCTGGTCATTGATCTTGTAGAGCTTTCCCAGCTCAGTCATCAAAGTAATTTTGTACTGAAAAAACCCACACTTTCTCTTGTCATGCCTGGGAACTAAATTAAGTGTTCAGCGTCAAAGGTTGTAAGGTACAATTGAATTTCCTACCCCACCTACAGCAGCCTCATATTCCACTGCCTATAAATTATTTCTTCTTCCCAATCCTTTAAGGATTATCACCTTGCACTCTTAATTTCACACTGCTGGAATTCCTCACAAGTGGCAGTTACTGTTTCTTAACTAGATGGTCTCACTGGTCACATGTTAAATTAAACTCTAGGCAATACTTTTTAAAAATTTGCATTTAGTTTTGAATTCTGCTGCTCGTGTTTTAGATCTGGAAGAAAGGCCTGTGAAATCCCCTGAAAGCTTGTCTGCTTTTTCAAATGATACTGGTTGGTCTAATAAGGGAAATCCCTTCTACCTACAAACCATGTGTTGCCCTCTTAGATGAGAGACAAGCCAGCAGGCTTTGTAGTAGCTGTAGGTGTGGAACATATTGGTCCTGAATGTCAGTTTTGTGTGATTCCTCTCGGAATTGGTGGCTTTGGAAGGAGACAGGTGTGGGAGAAAAGGGGTACGAAAGTGAAAAGCCTCCACCTTTGGTATTTGTGGGTATGTGGAGATGTCCTGGAAATGTCACCTACTCTCAGCTCTTATTTCAATTTTGCTGGAATAAGGGGATTGTGCCACAGAGATGGACATGGATGGACAAGTGCTGCTGGCCAAATGTACATAGTACAGTGGACCTTTATCAAATTGCTTTTCTGCTTATCACATGACTGTTACTGACTCATGTCTAGCATAAGCACAGAGCAAGGAGAAGAATTGTAACTTCAGTGAAGAGAAAAAGAAAAGGTTAATAACAGAAAACACACAGTAAAAGACCAGAATATTTCTGTTTGGAAAAGCTGCCATAGTACCTGGCTCTAAACTTCTTTCTTTAAGCTTCTTTAAACCTGGCTTCTATTTGAACTGATCCTCTGTGGTCTCCTCCCTTAAAGATGATAGATATATGACATTTGAAATGTAATTCATTTAAGGAGCTTGGCTTCGATGAACACCAAAGAACAAGATCCAGCTCCCATGGAACATTGCAAAGGCATGCAAAAATGTCTTTGTGCATGGCTGGAATACTTTAATATTTTGAACAATCAGTTTCTTCAGGGGAAAAAAAAAAAGGATCCCTTTCATGCAGAATGGGCACTTTTCAGAAGAATTGTGTTACGAAAAAAGCCATTCTCCATCAAAACATCTGCAATTCATTTCCAGACCACTACTTATAATGATAGCTAATTTGATTCATATTTTCCTCTTTCTCTTCACAAGTTGGATGTGAAAAAATGGTGATTTTCACATATGGCTTTACATTTCAGCTATGCTTGTCAAATAGTCTTTGCCTATAGATCACTAACTGCCAGTTTGTTGAAAAGATTCAAGATCCAAAATTTAATAGCTGTTGAGTTGCTGTGACACAGAATAGATGGTGGGATTGTCAAAATACCTTTACTGCTACTGAAGTCAGAAATGATATCTGGAAAGGAAGATGAGGCTGCCTTGGAGACAAAGGTACCATTTCCACCAGCAAATATGAGAAGATTGGAGCTGTTCAGAGCAGTAGTAAATAGCAGGGCCTGGTTTTCCAAAGATCTCACCACCAAGTCACTTCAGAAAAGCAGTGATGAGTTCTGCCCTTCCCAGAGAGAATACAGGGTGGTGAAGAATGGTTGGGTGTGCTTGGCATACTTGAACAGCTGGGCATTCCTTTGATGCATCAGCCAGGGAGAATGTGTCCTGCAGTGTGGATGGGGAACTGTTTCAAAATCAGTCTTTTGGTGCTTATTTGTAGCTGGATTTCCAAGACTGGGGTTTTCAAAATGCACCTCTAGAACTCAGAGGCACAAATTCGATTGAAAATTGAGAGTCTATGTTCCTAAGGAATATCATATGTAAGTGCAGTTTGGAGATATGACTATCTGTAAACATCTGACCTTAAGATACCTCTGAAATTTGTACTCCAAATGACTCAGGAGATTACAAGTGCCATTGACCCTTTGGTGAGGGAGATGTGGGCACTTACAGAACAGTATATACAAGTGCCAGAGTTCTGGAATTATCTTGGGCTTGCCCAGACTAACAGATATACAGAGAGGGAAGCACAGGTGCTTCCCATACCACCTTGCATGGCCAGCACGAGGTAGGTGTCCAACTCGGGATTTGAGAGTGTCCTCATTGCAATCTTGCTCCATGTTCTACTGCTGATGGGGCTGGAATGAGGGATTCAAGGGCCAGATGCCCAGTGCCACCGACTCCTGACACAAAGGACAGGTCTAAGCACAGGCTGTGGTGAGGCTGTGTGTGTTCCCTGTGTTCCAACCCCACTCCTTGAGGGATCACCCTGCCTGTGCCTACCCACGGAGGGAGATCTTGGGGACTTTCCTGAGGAAAGTGAGGTGGTGGCAAGTCAGGATCTGGGAATGCCAGTCTGACTGGTAGAATTAGGGCTGACTCCAGAAGGGGGTTTTTACTCATAACTTCCTCTTGAAAATGGGACTTTGACTCCTAAGTCAGTAAAGAGCTTTTAAAAACATGAGCTTTAACCCTTTTGAAAATCCCAGCCTTGATCCCTACCACCAGTAATTTGCATTGGTACCATGTGAATGAAATTAGCCCAGTATGTGTTCTGGCATTACTTGCTTACTTGGAAAGTCTGACTATCTAGTCCTTCTGTGTCTGAATTCTTTTTTTTTTCTTGTCTCCAAGCCATCTGGGGCAAATGGGGTTTAATCTTATGCAGACCTTTGGAGTTGGGTTTTTTCCTCCTCTTTTTTCTTTTTTTTTTTTTTTAACCTCTCTCTCTCTTTTTATTTTTATTATCAGACCTGAGGCATTTGGCTTAGAGCCCAGGGTGAATAAAGAGGAGAGAGGAAGAGTATGACTGAAGTGAGAAAACCTGAGAGAGTGATGAGCACAGAGAGGTACAGGACAGAAAGTTGGCTGCCGTGGAGGTGGAGGAGTAGTGAGTAGTGGCAACATACAGAGAGGGTGATGGCACAGACTGAAGGTTGTGTTCCACCCTGGAACTTGGTGGAGGAGAAGGGAAAAGCAGAGTGCATTCAGCCACAGGTTCTGGTCAGGTCTGACATGGCCCTGTGAGGAAATAATTGGAGAATGTGCTACGATCTCTTCTAAGGATGACAAAGGGCTGACTTAAAAAGGAGGGAGAAATTAGTGAGGCAAACAGGAGGAAATAGGGTTAGAAAAACACAGGGAAAAAGGAAAGGATATACTGTGAGGCTGAACAAGGAAAGAGGTAAAATGAACTGAAAGGGAAAGGAAAGTGTCACAGCAGCAGAAAGTTCAAGTGGAATATGATTTCCTTAATTCTCCAACTTTTCCCATATGGAGGAAAACCCAGCATTTGCAGAGAGAACTGATGAAATCACAGGTTGGTCTGGCTGAGCCTTTTCCTTGCAAAGCAAGCTGTAAGACAGGGACTTGAGATATCAGTTTTTTATATTTATATTTCAGGGTATTTTCAGGGAAGGGCTAGATTTGGAGGGCTGATTGTCATCTAGAAAGGGACTAGATTGTGGCATATTTAGAGAGAAGAAGAAAAGGTGAAGTCTTCCCTATAGTCTCCATCACCTGAATGTGGTGGGAAATATTAAGGTTGATGGATTTTCCATAGGAAAAAAGTGCAGATGTGTTCTTGACCTGGGTTTGCTAACCTGAGCTACATAATTCAGATTAAATCAGAGAAACCAAAGCAATCTGAGAGCCCTCAGTGTTATTTTACCTGGAAGTGGGCAGCCCCAGTTAAAAGCCCATCCCTGTCGCCTTGCCCTGTGCCCCGTGCCCATGTCCATCTTGGCCCTGAGAAGCACCTCTGTGCGGTCCCCATCCAGGGCTTGGGCTTTGGCTGTGCTGGAAGCTGCCAGCTCTTGTGCAGAGCTGTGCTGGCCCATGAGCAGAGGGAGCTGCAATGATTGCTGGAGCTGCCCAGGATCAGACAGGGAGCCTGGCAGAGACAGGGACTGAGTGAAGGCCTCTTGAACTGCAGCCCAGTGCAAGGGGTTGGATAAGCATAACACTTAATGTTGGGTTTCTGTTGGGAATACACACAATTAAGAACACTGAATTTCTTTCCCAAGAGTATTCACCAGTACTGATTTAAAATGTACTATTTCCACAAATATTCCTGCCAGAAAATTAATTTGTTAAAATATTCGTTGAAAGCAAATATAGAAAGGGGGCTGGCACACAGCTGAGGCAAATTAATGTTAAGGATTCAAATGAATATTAAATCTCTTTTGCAATAGTACATTCCTGTCTCTAATTATGACTCTGGGTGAGCAGACAACTGTAAAGTCACTCCTGGAAGGTGTACATACAGCAATCAGTGTGATAACAACCTTGCAGGTCCACGTGGGTGGATGACTTGAGCACTGTGGTAATGACTTATGGAACCTTCCCTATCCTGGAGACAAATCCCAGTCTAGCTCTGGTCAATAGTGGGGTGGGCATTGCTGGCTGTAACAGAGACATCCAGAGGCCCTGGAATGTCGAGACTGGGTGGCCACAGCTCTGCTGGGTCCAGGAGCAGCCCTAGGCAAGAATCCAGGCCTGAGCAATTAGAGTCTGTGCGCAGTAGGGTCCTGTTGGGGTAGTGGCGTGGATGGGAACTGCAGAGGGGAAGAGGTGACCACCCATTCAAACCAACTCGACTTCTCTTGGTTGTGTTCATTTAAGGCCAGATACACTTTTAGGTACCTGAAGCAAGCATAAGATTTTGGACTAAAATAAAGAAGGATTTTGAGATGTAGTGGCCTGTGGTACACAGGACATCAGCCTGTATGATCCAGGGGTTGTGGGAAGCCTGTCTGGGATGGCCTGGTCTGCCTGCACCTCTTGTGGTAGAGCTGTGTTGGTTCCCAGCAGCCAGACGCTGACACTGTGTCTGCAGGCTCCTGCCCAGCACTCAGAGCCAGCTGCATGGCATGGGGGCAATTTGTCAGGAAAACAGCTTCCGCTTTTTTTTTTCCTTCCTTTCCCCACTTTTCTTGCTCCTGCGATACTCATATAAATGGCCTTTTATTTTATGATAGGTGGCTTTGGTTTTATCTTCCTCATGACATTATTTTTCTTCAGTCTCTTTCCCCTCCTTGCTTCCCTGTTGTTCCCACTCCTTTCCTTCCCTTCCTCCGCAGTTTGTGCCAGTAGATGGTGGTATTCAGCAAGTTCTTGGAGTGCCAGCGTCGCTGCCTCTGTCCCTGGCTGGCACTCCAGCTCGGCAGCAGGGAGAGCTGCTCCTGTGTGCAGGCTTTGGCTGTCACAGCAGTGCCGTGCATGAACAAGAAGCACAAGTTCTGCTAAGTTACTCTTTATTTTCCTGCTTCTTAACTCTGTGAAAGAGCTGTCACATGGACAAAGAGTCACAAAGATCACCAGGGCAATCAATTATTTGTTGTGATGTATGGGATTTGGGAAAACTTTGTGTACACATATCTATGGGGTTACTCAGCCAGCTGGCAGAGGCTGGTGTTGGTTTTGTACCCTGTTGTTTGAAAAAAAAAAAAGGACTGGAAGTCATAGAATCATTGAATGGCTTGGGTTGGAAGCAAACTTAAAGATGATCTTGTTCCACCCCCTGCCATGGGCAGGGACACCTCCCACTAGACCAGGTTGCTCAGAGCTCCATCAACCTGGCCTTCAATGCTTCCAGGAATGGGGCAACCTGTTCCAGAATGTCCTCCTAATATCTAATCTAAACCTACTCTCTGTCACTTTGAAGCCATTCCCCCCGGTCCTGTCACTCCAGGCCCTTGTAAATAGTCTCACTCCATCTTTATTGCAGGCTCCCTTCAGGTACTGGAAGGCCACAATTAGGTCACCCAAAACCTTCTCTTTCAAGACTGAGCAATCCCAGTTCTCTCAGCCTTTCCTCACAGCGGAGCTGCTCCCTCCTCTGATCACCTTAGTGGCCTTCTCTGGCCTTGCCCCAGAAGATCCAGCTGCTGGAGGCAGCTCTGCAGGTGGGGCCTCACCTGAGTGGGGCAGAATCACCTCGCTCAACCTGCTGCTCCTGTGCTGGGGATGAGCCCAGGGAATGAGGGAACATATTTTGGAATAAGATGGTCACTGGTGAAATAGTAGGTCTTGAGTCTGGATGCCCAATGCAGGATTATTGGATTATAAAACTTCAGACCCCTTTAAACCCTTTTGTGTCAGGCATCCTAGAATTGAAGTTCATGGTACTTCAGCAAGTGAGTTCTCAGCAAGCCTCACCTCTGCTTAAGGGCAGGATTTGCAGGAAGAGGTTGGCTGAGGGTTTTCCTCTTCTCATGGGGAGCATAACGGGACTGCACAACGCTGTGTACCCTCTGTGATGCCACCAGTGAAGGGCCTTAGTCCCATATGAGAGCACTGCTCTCTCGGTGAAGGTGAGGATACAAGTGTCTTTCACTTCTGCATGTGTTGTATTCATTAGCATGACGTCCTATTCCTGATTCGGAATGATTTTTTTCCCATTTGAGTCAATGAAAGTCTGCACAGAAGTTACAGAAATTGGATAGAAGTTCTGTGGATGAAAGCAAAGATTTTCAGATTTGATGGTGGGAGTAGCACACAAAATTCCTTCTGAAACAGGACAGGCAGCAGTACAAGCAGCACGTGTACTTTTGAGGTGCTGTTGGTTCTTGTTCCACTCCGTGATGCTTCCTGAAAAATCTAAGCAGCGCTGGCAAAAGTTATTTTTAAAACAGAAAGGCCTGCACTGTGAAACTCTTCCTGCCTTGCTTTTAGCATCTCTCTGTAGTTCTCCCTTGTGCTCTTTCCATCCCAAGCAACTTTAGGGCCGGCTTGAGTCAGAAGAGCATTTATTCCTTCTCTGAGGTTGGAATTTGGACTCCCCTCCTAGGGAGAGCTCAATCCCAGCAGCAAATCTGAAGTAAATTTGCTGTTTACTAATAAGATTATAATTAGTCAGTTAAGAGTAGCCAGAAAACAAGAACTAAAATGTTGAGGTGTGATGCTTTGATAAAAGTTTTTGGCTGGAAAAGTAATGATTCAGCTATTTGGAAAACTATGGAGAAAGCTGAAGCCATGTGCTGGGCTGGCTGTCTACTTAAAAAGATTTCACAGGTATTCAAGAGTCGCTTAGAACTTGCTTTCTAGAACAAGTTGTTTTAAACATTTTTACCTGAGAAACAAGTACTTTGCTGCTCTGAAGCAAGAGTCACTTGACCTTAGAAATCTTAACCATAAACCTCAGAAAGACCTTGTGTGTTGTTGTAGGAGTTGCTGCGGTCGATGCCCCAGCCTGTGATTGCCGACACCCTTATCTCTCCGCAGTGATACACCTCAGCAAGGCATCTTGTCCCAGGAAGTGTCTCTCTGGCTTTTGCAGTTGCAGCACACTATTGTTTCTTGTTCTAGCAAGGAGTGTTTCATAGCCAATGTGTCTCCTTCCCATTCTTTCTCCCCTTTGTCATTCCCTGGGGCTTTACCAGCCCGGTTGATAAATGTTCATCAGCATGCTGTGGATTACCTCATCCTAAGATAAGAACTCAATACACAATTGCAATTCTATTTCCAAATAACAGTTGGCCAGGCTGTAATGCCTTTCCTCTTCCTAGGAGAAGAATATTTGATTCGAGCTCCAGAGTCAAGTCCAATGGGTTTTAATTCATTATTACTTATTCAGTACTTCCCTTCTTTAATTTTCCTCTAGTTTTCATGGATGTATTCCAAAGATTGCTGTCCCACATCTGAAGTTCTTTGCATAAAAAAAGCATGTTCTCCAAGATCGTGAGATGAATGATACCAGTGTCTCCTAAATGTTAGCAAGGTTACTAATGCTGCTTTGTCTCCACATGTATTAACAGTAGGACTGCTTTAGAGATGTCTTTTCCATGTGGAAAAATCCTTCCTCTGTTATTTTTGACGTGTGTTTTATCCAAGTTTCTTTTGTGAGAAGGTTGCACCAAGAAACAAAAGCAGGAACTATTATAAAGGGGAATTTCAACATCTGAAATGATGTTTCATTTTTTTTAATCAATGATACTTTCTGATCCACAATCAGCATGTTTTTGGGATTTTCATTGAATTTCATTTCAATGAAAACTCCAGAATTTTGCCAACAGTTGCATTGCGTTAGTTGAAGAAACCAACTTCTTCAGCAGAAATCTTGCCCAGTTCTAATCAGCAATGCTGGCAAAAACCATTGGATCTGCAGAAGTCCCCTTCAATCAATGAGAAGGCATGATCAGCTCTGGACTTGCTTCTGTTTCTGTAAGCCTGACCCACATTGCTGCTGCTCTACCAAAGGATCCTGCTGAGAGCAAACCTTCCTCAGCGTGACATTGGAATTGCCAGTGGTGCATTATGGTGTCAGTGGAGGTGAGACAGGGTTTGGAACAGCAGCGTCTGCAGGCTTGAGGTTGATTTCTGAGAAACATCTCAGGACAACTGAGGGACGTTTCATTAGTCCTAAATCTCCTTCTCCTTGCAGGAGAGAGCTGCAGCATGCATAGGACCCATTTCTAGCCTCTTGGCCTGCTGAAATGCTGCTGGCCACCCTACTGGAACCAGCAGACCCCACTGTAGAAATGCATGTTGGATACTGGTCCTGCCCCTTGTTCTCAGCGCTGGGTTCAGAGCGGTGGCTCCTGAGCAAGGGCTTGTCCAGATGAATAATAATATATCAAAGACAGATTCCTAATGAGCTGTTAATTTTAGGATTCCTGGCTAATTGCCAGGTAGACACTTGATTGACTTTATAGTGAGTACAGCTCACTTCAGCCACTAGAACTGCTAGAACTGTCAACTAGTCTTGCTGAACCAACACATTAAGAAGCCATGAGTCAAACTTCTCAAACCATACCACTGGTTAAAAATGATGAGATTTTGTGAATAATGCCTTCTGGGTGTTTATTTGACTGGTGGTTGTTCAGGTTCATGTTTCTATGCTTCATTATCTGCAGCTGTGGGAGTTAGAGTTTTACTATTTTGTTTTTTTCAAATAGAAGCTCTGATCGTCTCCCCTGAGACTGTCTCACCCATGTCTGTGTTTACAGGGTTTTTGTAAAGGTCTTAAAAATCAAATTTGCAGAGAGCTTTTGCCTTCTGGCCTATCAAGTTTCACTTCCAAACTTGAGCATAACTTCCCCTGAAAATTCTAAAGACAAGCGTTTGGGGCTGGCAATTCGTTATCATTTTAACTTGGTTCACGTGGCATGAGATAGAAATTATAATCTAGGAAATTATATGATTTTGTGAGGATTTTGTGGAGCAGCATGAGTACCATCCACGTGAAGTGTGCCAAGAAAGCCTGCCATGATTTCTTAAAATGTGTGTTGGATACCAGCACATTGTGTTCCCACCGAAGGCAACGAGGAGAAAAAGAGTCCTCAGGGGGCACATCCAGCATTTCTGTTAGGGAATTTGCTGTATATCTGCAAATTATAATATGTTTTAGATGACCAGCCTTGAGCAATCTGTGTTAAGAAGATTTCAAATGTTTTACAATATTCTCTCTCACAACCTATTTCTGTAAAATGTTTTAATCCTTTCTTAGTCAGACCAAATTCAAGAGAAGCTTTGCCTGAGTAAGGAGTATGGAAGCGGTCTCTGAGGGGCTTGGAGGTCTTCCTGTGGGTGAGCACATCTGTGAGCACATCCTGCACTGAGTGTTTAATGGATCACACCCATCTTTCAACACAAGGGACTGACCATTTCCAAAAGGAGGTCTGGCCTGCTCTTGTGTAGTATTCCAAGCTCATAGAATTCGGGGTTTGGGGAGCACTGGGCGAGGATCAGCATGTGGAGACACCTCTAGGAGAACATCCTGTGATGTCCCTTCTTAAAGGGACTCTCTGCTTTCCTCGCAGGTCTTCCTTGTCCGAGCTGTTGTCCACTTGGGCATCCAGGGAGGCATTCTGCCTGAAAGGCAGTGTTTATAGTAGGGAGGTACTAATGCAGGGCAGAACGGAAGGCCATGTCATTATTTTCTCTTTTTGTTCTATTTAAATAAAAGAGATTTCCTTTTCAGAAGTTATCATAATTTGATAGTTATGAAAAGCTGAATAATGCTGGGATGAGTCTCCTCTTCAGCCCCTGATCTCTCCGTTCTGCACCTCCTCACACACAAGCCAAATGAAGCTGCAGTGTCTCTTTCCAGTTTGTAGAAGGCAAGGGAGAAAGTATTTAATTCCTGCTGTCTGTGGCTTCTTGGTAAAATGCCAGTTTGTGGAGTCCCAGACTTGCTCTGAGAACTTCTCTGCTAACCAAAGATGTACAGGTGGTTTCTCTTGTATTCCAGGACTCTCCAGGTGTGTGCAAAGTATAAAACAGGCACTGATGCTGGCGAGATATTCGTGCCAGCTCCTGTCCTTTCATCTGCAGTTGGTAAGGAACCTCCTTTGAAAAGTTTTTTTACGAGAAGAAAGAAAGTCTCTCTGAAGGATCAGTGCCATCACAGGGAAAGGAAATGGCTTGTAGCACAGGACATCTCCCACCTCCATCTCTTTCATCCCCTACCAGAAACTCCACTTCAGCACCCAAAGTATCCTCAAATGCAGCATGTACTATCTTGTATTAGGCTCCCCTAGATACTGTAACATGCAAGAGGAGGTTCAAGGGCTTTAGACTGAAGTGAAGATCGTGGTTAGGTGGGGGTTTCATACCCCAAACCCTCTGGGCTCGTGTGTAGAAGTCTCTGACATTTTGGTATCAAAGCTTTCTAGAGGGAAGTAAAATAGGAATACTTTTTCTCAAGTTGGCCCTTGGTAAGAACTCTGCAATTCCATCAAAAGGAATTTCTTGTCTAAAGACAAAATATCAGGTTGTTTTCTTGGTCTTTCTTATTTAGGTTTAATTTAATTTTTCCTTTCAAAAAAATCAGCAGGAAACTACTGCATTTAAAACCCCAGGAAGTCTTTTTGTTTCCTTAAACCTTTTGGTAGAAAATCTTTCTCACTTTCCTCTGGTTGTGATCGGAATCTCATCAGCATTTCTCAGGTGTTATCTAGATCTGATCTGAGCAGGCACAAGGAGATACTTGAAGCTGTCGCATTGGCAGATGTATCTGAAAAGCATTCCCTGGAACAAGCTCCGTGCAAGTCGGTGGTGGGGGAAGGGAGAGGAAAACTTAATTTTAAGCTGTTTGGGAGAGGCACTGTCATTATGTGCTGTATGCATTAAATGCAAACACAGAACAGGTTCGGGTCTGTGGCTGGTGCTCTTAGGTGTGACAGCAGTACAAATGAAATAATAAGATCAGGTAATCTCAGTTGGTCATTAACCCTGCAGTAAATGCCTGTTTCATTTACCAGGTAGGAGCACTCGGGGACCTCAGCTGAAATTGGCACCTTATTGTGCTAAGCACACACAGACACCTAATTAAAGACAGTCCCTTTCAATGAAGTGTTTTTTTGGTACAGATGGGCAAGACAGATAAAGGATGAGAGTGAGAAAGCATAATCATCCCTGTTCCACAGAGGGGGAGCTGAGGAACTCTGGTCTCACAGGACTCTGCCCTGGGTTTCCTGTGCTATCCTGGGACATGCTGGGGGTTAGCAGGGTCTCACACCCCAGCCCTGGGCTTCAGCCACAAGGCCATCCTTCCCCTCCATCGAGTTTCTTGTTACTTAAATAGAAACCTCAATTTACATGTTCCTTGTTCCTCTTTAAAAAAAGCACCCGGACCATTTTGGTTTCTCTCATCCTCTCAGTGTGTTAGTCATCATTTAAAATACACACAATGATTAAAATGAGTCTGATCATGTTCAAGTACAATATTTCAGGGAGGCTACTTGGTATGACTTGCATGAGGACATGAAATGCCAGAAGGACCAGTGCAATCAACAGCAAACCTCTGTGCCAAAAAGAGTGGGTGGGGTCATGTGCCATATACAAGGGATTCATAAATGTTTACTATAATTTGCTGCCTGATTATATTTGACCTCTGTGGGTTGGCACATGTACTGATTTATTGCATCCATGCTATCTTAATTACTAAGGACACAGCTGAGAGCTTTTTGAAATTAAAAGGGACTTATTTTCCTCAATGACTTAAGTGTGGAGGCTCAGGCACATACGCAGTTGTATTTTTCTATCAAGAGAATATATGATTTGTACATCCAGTTACACTTGTTTGTGGTTCCCTGGACTTTGGGTATGTGCAGAGGCAGGCACTCGGTGCTGGCTCATGCAGATATGTTTACCAAGACTTAGCAAACTTTTCCTTCTCCCACTGCTGGTCCTGCTTACAAAATATTGCTCTTCCGGGTCTCAGCTGGAACTGGAAGGCAAAATGAGGAAAGTCTCTGAAAGGTTGCTCCCAGTGTTTTTCTAGCCCAGCTGGATGCAGGTATTATTGGAGACCTCATGAGAAGGATTATTCCAACAATATTTTCCCTCTGGCTTCATGGACTAGGGGATACAAACAACTTTTAAATAAGTATCCAAACTTACCCTTGCTTAGCCAAGGTGAGACACTGGAACTTTTGATGCAGCCCTGCTAACGTGTACATTGTTGGGCTGCTTTAAGCGAATGACACCGAGTAGTTGTGTAACAGGTCAGCAGCAATTCACAAGTGCTCGGGTTTAATTTTTTTCATAGTACTCATGTTGAAAATGTCTCTGAATAATCAAGTCAGACATTAGGGAAGCTGGTTTTCTGTCAGCCATAGCCCTTTCTTGATGGTTGCAAATTTAGGCAAAGATGATGAGAAGCGGTTTGCAATTTGAAGTTCTCTGTCTGGGACTTGAGACTTCCTCAAAGGCTCCACCTTTTAGAGCCCCTCTCAGTGTAGCCTCTTAAAAGTGAAGAGTCCAAATTGTTCCTACCTTTCTCTGACTCACTATTGCACTTCTGTGTGCAGATAAGATACATCACTGAATCTATGGATCAGAATTTGCAGATGCTCTTGCTCTGCTAGAGCACAGCTGCAGACTTAGGTACTTACAGACTTTATTCTTATTTCACATTAGTTGTGCTTACACATAACTCCACTGCAGCTGGTGGCATTTTTCATGTCAGGCAGCAGTGCAGTGCAGTGATTTTCAGCATCTGGTTCTGGGACCCAAAGAATCCTCTGCAGGATCCAAGACAAGTAAAATACTCACATCTCTTCTGTAAATGGAAACAAGTTGTGCACTGTGAACTGTTATACGAAAGGTGGTAATTCAATTTCTGCATATCTCCATGATAGTTCATCGCATGCTCATTCCAGGATTTTAAATACATAACACAAGCACAATTTCGTACAGAAGTGTGTTCCTCCCTTTAACAGATCACTTGTTGAGAAAGCAGCTAAAATAAATCCAGGCTATCCCGGTCCCAGGTCTGTCTTCTTTTGCAGAGTGCAGGGAGGAAAGGGAGAGACTGAAATATCCCTGTGTGTGAGCTGCTTTCAAAACCCCGGCTGCTGTAGGACAAACCAAGTATGACTCCCTCAATCCAGCCTTCCAGCCCCCCTTGTTGTCACACCTCTCGTGCTACTTCTGAGAGTACAGCACAGAGAGGGCAACAGTCCCCTGGTCACCCACTGTGCACCTACATGGCAACTGGAGGTGTGATTGCAGTGCAGATAATCAAATAGCAACCAGCTTTAATCTTCCCAGGGCTTAGGGCAGGCTGGACAAGCCCGCCCGGGATGCCACATGCATATGCAAGAGCCAGTGCCTGAACGCAGTGTCTCCACGGCTTAAGGTCTCCAAAGGAGCAAGGTTGGAGCTGTTCAGTGTGCTGCTGCTGTGGCTTTGACTGCAAGGCAAAGTCACAGCTGCAAATTGAGGTGTTGGAAGGTCTCTGTACACAATTACTATGGGCATGCTCCCAGTTCTGTCCAAACCACGGGATCCATTGCTCTCACTGCTGTGAATCCTGAAGGACTTGGAATGTGCAGGACATCTCTCTGTGTAGGCAGAAGTGGATCTGGCATTCTTAATGGTCATGCCAGAAGGCCAAAATGACTGGGAAACAGAGCAAATTGCCAATCCAGACCCATAATAATAACAACAGTAAATGCTTTTCCCTAGATCAGGATCTGTTTATAGATCTGTGTAACAAAAGGGTATTCAATACTAAGACCTGATCGTGGAGAAAAGTGGGAGAAGGGCAAAAAAATTTTAAGCTTGAGGCAACAAAGGAGAGAAAACTGAAGTGTTAATGTGCAAATACAGACTGTATGCAGATACCCCTGGAATTGGGAGCTGTGTCTGTGATTGTACAGTACCAAAGGAAGAAGAGAATCATAAGGAATATGAAGCTTTCAAACAGGCTCCTGTAACAAGTCAGAACTAACCCTTGGAGTGAGATTGGAGGGAAATCAGCCTTGTAGAAACCTAGAGAACCAGTTAGTAAAGAGTTGTGTAATTAAACCTTGAGTCCAATGGCAGCAGAGTCCTGCATGAAATCATGGCTCTACTGAAATCAGTGGCAGAAATCCCAGTGATGTCAGTGGAGCAGCTCCTGGCATTTCCCCATAGCAATCTCTGCTGGTTCTGCTCCTGAGCTGTGGGACTGTGTGTGGTACCACCGTCTGCATGAAAAGCAAAGGGCAGTAATAGGTAAATTCCCATATGCACTGAAAGCATGTTTTTCAGAAACGTAGCTTTTTTTATTAGGCATGTTTCTTTGAAAAGTGTTCATTTTGTCTGGGAAGTGCCACTATCGCATCAAAAGAAGTGAAATCTTGAAAAACAGTAACTTTTCATCTGAAGTTGATGACCATCCTGGAAAATGTCACTCATCTCAAGAACCTGACCCAAAGGGGAAGCACGATTTCATTTCTGAAGGGACACCAAAGCCACCCTCTTGAATCCCAGTGTTAAGGGCCTGGCTGGAATACTGCAGCCGTGTTTTACCTCCATGTCAAACCTCGCGGCACAAAACCCTGTTCTGTTTTGCGAGCAATGCAGAAGCCGAACTCGGACGCCTGCTTGGACAAAACCCTGTTTGTCCAGCTGCTGCATAGGAAAAATCAGCTTCTTCCCAGGATAAGCCAGCATCTTGCGTGTATTGTCACCTCTCCAAGGGTAACAGCACCCCAGGCGGAGTCCCTGGATGCAGGAATTGGACCGGGACCGACTGTGGTAGTCAGTAGAGGGGGGCAGAGAGCCACACATGGAGCTGAGCCCGTGCTGGGCTGTACGGCTTTGAGAGCAGATGTGTGAGAAGTGGCGATTTGTGTTGTGTTTTCACAGTGCACTGGAGAGTTGGTCAGTGGGCAGAGACCCCGTGTGCTTCGATCATACGGGTGGAGAATAATAGCTCGACAAAGGAGCATTGTTGCATAGCTCTAACTTAAAGTAAAGGTTGGTTTTGCAAGCCAAATTCAAAGCCATGACAGGCAAGACTTTTCATTCTATCTGCTGCTAAAAGGAAGATGCTTAAGGGCCTGTCTCCAAAGGGAAAATATGTGCTTATGTAATTGCATCTTTTCTGGCAAAGAGAGAGTGCATTATTATTATTATTTATTATTATTGTTAGACATATTAGAACGAGCTGTATGCTATAATATTCTTCATTGCAACCACATTGATTAGCACTAACTGAGAATGTAGTATAATATTAGCACGAGGCACACCGGACTCGTTGGGCCTGTCCTGTTTGTTACTAATTATGCATGTATAAAATATACCAAATGAAAGGCAGAGCACCTGTAGAGATTCCCAGCACCTCCTGTTACGCCGAGGCAGGAGCTGCAGTGTCTGAGAGCAGTAACCAAATCTCACGAGCCTGTTTACGTTTTGAACTTACCAAATCTTCCCAAGTGGAATGCAGGGTCCGGTTTCAGCCAAGGAACTGTTAGCAGTGAGTGAGAGTTAATGGATCAATCTGCTGTCTCTTGTCAGTGCTTTTACTGTTGACTTCTGGAATGTGTTTGATGAAAAGAAAGCAACTTCTTTAGACAGAAGATACAGATGTAGCATGTTAAGGTTGGGACCTACACGAACAATAAAGCAATGTTATCAGTGTTTGGCTTCCCCAGTGCTGCTTGCCAAAACTGACAACAGGATAGCAGCAAAGCATTTCCTATTTTAACTACCCTAACTGCACATTAACCATTTGCTCTGATTCTTTTTGGAGACACAGTCAGATGTTGAGCTGGTGTTACGAGTGAAAGATGCTGGATATTTCATTGGGACTGTGTTGTACAGCCCCTTGCTGCCTTTCTGTGGCCAGTGGAAGCTGAATTAAAAGGGAATTTGTAGGACATTCAGCAGAACTAAACCTGCTGGCTGCCTGTGCTTTCCGTACTGCCCACCATGCAGATTTTATGGGATGCCCTCATTGTCCCCGTATCCCGACAAGGCGGTCTGTGACTCAAACTGCAGTGTGATTTTGGGGCATGAGGTTGTACCCACCCAGCAGCATGCAGTGCTGTGTGGAGGTACCCAGGCTAGCTCCTGGGAATGCTGTGGCAAGGGCTATCCACAATCAGATTATATTCCACTCTTGGCTGAATAGTAGCCCAGCACCAGGATATTGCTCTTCTACCAGAGCCAGGGTGTTAAGAGTCAGCTCTGATGTGCCTGCTCGGTACTATGGATACCCTTGTGCTGTGTAGACATAACCACAGAGGCTAAACCCCAGATCCATGGAGGTATTTAGGCTTTTAACTCTCACTGAAATGAACAGGAGTTAAAAGCCTAAATACCTTCGGGGATTTGGGCCTAAGTGGCTTACAGAAAGCCTGTGGCACAGCAGATGCTCAGGTATTTTGACTCAGAGGCCAGTGCCTCCGATATGAAATCATTCTTGCTCCCTACATCTGGTAGCAGTTTGCATTCACATTTCCCAGCTCGGGCCATCAAAAATATGCCCATGCTTAGGACAGGAGGTGAAGAATAATTTAGGTAATTGAAACTACAGCAGGAATGTGGTTCTGTCAGAGGGCTGTTGCCTGACCTGGAATTTAACCAGACAAGTAGGGATTGGGGAAACTGCACTGCAGCTCTCGCCTTTCAGGTGCACAGAAGGCAGTTAGTTTCTCTGGCAGAAGGGGAATAAATAATTGAGCTTATGTGTCTGTTGAAAAGGAAGCCATATTGCTGGGAATGAAAGCAGGAGACGTGCCAAACACTTGCCTTGTTATCCACATGACTGTTTATCAGTTATAAGTAGAGCTGAGCCAATAATTCTTAATGGGTAATTCATATGATGAATATCTCCCCCTTACACTATGTTTGAATGGTGTATGAACCAGCCATTACTTTCAAATATTTATTTACTAGTCACAATTATTTGTTTAATACTGTGAATAATTCATGGTTTGTGGAATGTTTTCAGGCACTTCTCTGAAAGTAGCCAATACCCAGGCTATTTTCATTGGGCAGAGAAGTAAATGTCGCCTTTTTCTGATTACGCCAGTGTTAACTGAGGATAACTTGAAGTCAAAAAGCTGGATCCTTCACTGATGTAATTTGGCATAGCTCCATTTTTTTCCCCATTGATTTCAAATGACCAGTGTTAATTCACACCAACTTATTCGATGGCCCTGAAAAGAAGAATTGTCTGAAAGAAGAATGACTCCCACACCATATTGTCCCAGGACTGGCTAAATGTACTGCATTTCACAGTCACATCTTTTCATTAAAGTACTCCTATGTAGAAATTCAAAATTCAGATTTAAAAATACCATTCTGCATTAATATCTCCGTTACGTGTTAATGAGTAGCTTTGCAGTGAATTATGCTTGTATGATGGTACACCCAAAATGACAGTTCTTGCAAAAATAGTCCGAGTTCAGTTTTTATTTTCAGGGCAGGGGGGGAAATTGTTTTGAGGACAAACCTGTGGCTTGTGTTGAGGTTAACTGAAAAACTTCCTTGTTCAGTGTGCAGGACTTTTCAGTCCCAGTATTACTTTTACCATTACAAAATCTTCCCTTATATAAGTCTCACTGACGTCAGTGGAGCTTTGCCACTTGTATTTGCCTTATCAGATTTCCAATCCTTAAAGCTATTTGAGAAGACATTTTTAAGTGCTTTCTCTGCAGTACCCAGCTAATGATGGGAAAAGCAGAGCAGGGAGTTGTGTTGGATTGTCTCTCTGATTCTTGCACCAGTTGTCCACGGTCTCCCAGGGGTGTATGCCAAGAGGATATGAAGCACCTCATGCCTTGCCTGTCTTCTGTATCTGTCCCTCTCTGTCCCGTTTCCCTTTATTACAGTAGCAAGTTATGTGTGGGGATACCACAAGAGAACCAGGTATGAATTAAAGGCTTAGTCCTTAGAAGCAGATTTCTAGGTGGTTTCTGTTTCCCGATTTCCAGAGCCACACACATTGCTGCAGATTTCCCAGCTGAATCTCTACATATCCATGTTTTTCTCCAGTATTTCTTGTCTAGCTCTACAGCAAAAACTGTAAATGCTGCCACTCAGCTTGTCACCATAATGTGGCCGTGTTCTTGGCTGTTGGATCCTTGTGTTCACAGCAAAGGCATTATTAACAGCACTTCCTAGAAAGAAGTTTTTTCTTTCTTCTCCTTTGTTGTTGCTCTTTGGCATTTCCTCTCCACTGATGCTGTGGCTCTGAGAAATACAAAAGCCTAAAGAAAAAAAACCACATTTCAGAAAGGTCGGTTGCTTTTTTTGCTGAAGTAGCACAACTAGTTTGAATGTTAAAGAATCTATGCAGACTAAATGTCCAGGTGCATGTCATTGCTCACTACATGTAATTTACTAATGAGTGGATCCAGACAAACAAACTGAGGATCCAGCATGCCCTCTGGCTGCCTATAAAAATGAGGAAAGATAATGAAGTGGTGTGAATCAGGGCCTTTCTGTAGCAGTGAGGCATGAAAAAACTGGAACACAACAGCTTTTGCTGTTAAGTACCAAATATTATCTCAACAGTTCTGTACCCAACCACGGGAGCAAATCTGTTTCACAAACCTTAATAGATTCACACAGTTGGCTGTTTAATATTTTTCATGTCTCAAGTGTCATGTTTCTGGATGTTTCCATTGTGAAATTTGTGTATGTTTGGGTTTTGGCCATGCAAAGGTGAGTGTGATTCTCAGAAAGGCACGGCTCCTGACCTTTCTTTAATCACAAGCAAATGCAGGGTGATGGATATTGCAGTACTGTTGGTCTCTTCTGTTGAGTGAACATTAGTGAATGGCCTTCTGAAAAACAGTGGGGTCTTTGTACCGCAGGCTGCAGCTCACTAGGAACACACCTGATTACACCAAGCTCTATTTTACACAAAGCCCTGCACAGTGTCAAGGGAAAATGTTTTATTGTAAGTGTAGGGAAGAGCAGATGCGTAGAAGGAAGGACAAAAATGAGGAAAACCAACTGACCTGCTAAAACAGAGCACCTTTTGGGGATTCTTGGCAGAGAACATCTTTGTCTTCCATCTACTGTGATAGTGCAACCTTCATTCAGAAAGGACTGCTATGGGCTGAAAGACATGGTACCTTTTTGTATAAAGACCTTCCAGCCAGTTCAAAGGTTCAAAGATTCTTCTTCAGCCATGTACTGTCATTACAGCCTTTTCCTGGACTGTGATTCAGGGCTCCGTCCTGCAAACACTTGGTTTCCCATTTGTGTTTGTACTTGTGTGACTCTCGCTTCCTGAAGCCCACTCCTCAGAGTCACAGGATTGTAAAATTGTCCCTATGGACAGAAGGAGTGACAGGGACAAAGAGCACACCCACACGTCACAGGGGAGCAGATAGCCACGTGCTGGTGCAGCCACACCGTGCACTGCTGTCTGGGGACACTCCTGTCACCCTGTACAGACCTGCATCGGGTCTTGTACTGGGCTATTGCAGCACAACAAAATAGCCTAATTCACTGTGACACTGACTCGGTCACACTGCTAACTGCTCTCCCTCTGTAGCCACCTCAGGAGATGTTTGCTCAGAAATCCCTAAAGCATTGCGTGGATGTCAGCACATGTGTATCCCCAGACACTGGTCCATGCCTCGTTTGGAGATGCCTCTAAGGGGGACAGTGGCGTTAAGCATTTCCTTTGAGCTAATAGTACTGAAGTGAGTCTCCCAATGATCTCCAGTGGACTGCACGTTTATGTCACAGAGCAGTCGCGGAGGACATCAACTGGATTCTCTGGGATGGCTTCAGGACTGCACTTGGCATGGGCCAGCTCATGCTGGTTGCTACTGCCATTGGATTGCAGCTAGTCTGAAGCATGTAAGGAATGGAAATGTCCCATGTGGATGTCAGGTCCTTGGCACCAACCGTTTCTCTCCGTGTATCTGTTCCTCTGGTTCTGTGCTACTTGCTCTTCTAGATGTGGTCAGTGATGCCACAAGTCCCATCCCAGTACACTGACTTTTCTTCCCCTCTCCTCAGCTGTGCTGATCAGGCCATTTTCAACATGTGTGTAAGACTTGCGGAAGTCAGGCTTTTTTAAAACTCTCCGCATGCTTGCAGTGATTTCTTTACGTACACACCTTGCTGAATGGAAACTGCTGGGTCGGATCAGGCAGCACAAAACCTATACCTCATGTACAGCTGCAAAGCTCCGAGGTGTGTGAAGGGCAAAGGGTGAATTTCTCTCTCTTTCTCTCCCCTTGTTGAGCAGTATCTGATCCCATCTCCTGATAGTCCCCTTCCCCTTACTTGCACTCGTGTAATTACCAGCCCTTGCTCTTTCGTGCTGCTTCTGGAGACTGACACTGTTGAAGCATGTATTTAACTTTCCTCTGGACCCTCTGGGGCAAAGATAGGAAGAAATACTGAAATTAGATGTAGGTGGGGTAGCAATGATAATTATGTTGGATCATAACTTCCACTGATCTAATTAATGCCACCTAAGTTGTGGCTTGTGCAATTGCCTTGATTTATTGGCGATATTCACAGTTGGCAGAATGACGTTTTTGCAGAGGGCCCGTGGCTCTGATACACAGAGTGATACAAGTTGGATTTGATGAGCATCATGCAGTACAGTTACAGTGTGTGCAAGAGGCTGAAAGGTGCCTGTCTGGGATGCTCTTCAGAGGCACTAGAGATTGGTGATCTGATAGGATTAAACAGGTCGTCTGTGAAGCCTGATTGACTTGTTTGCAGCCCAAATCCCTTCACGCTGTTCTTAAATGATGTTTTCCTATTGAATGTGGTATAACAAGCTCTAGGTGTTTCCAGCATTAAGTGACAGTAAAAGATGACTCTCACCTAAGTTCCAGTTTATGTATTTGTTTTATTACTCAGAATATGTCTGGATTTTACAGCTGAGTATGTTAGGAATTTAGTTACAAGTTGAAACCGCTTTATAATGCATGGCTATAAAGATCAAAGGTTGCAAAACCAACCTTGGAGAGCCCGGTCCTGCTCTTCCAAGGCTCATCAATCATGACTTGGTTCTGGCCCATCTCACATGATTTTACACCATGTACTGTCATTCAGACAAATGTTTACTCACAGCACTAGACCAGAGACTCCAACAACTCTTAGGCCGAGTATTGCCATTGGTTCCTGGCAGCACCGTTTTTATTTACTTCGTATCTCTTTTTCCTCCTCAGATTTTTTTCTTTATCTCACAATTGATAATTCTAGTATGTGCCTTCTGCTAGTGGCACACTGGGAGTTCTCCTTTCTTCCAGTTGGAAAAAAATCAAGATCAATATAAGATCAAGATGAAGATCTTCCTTGGTTCCCCCTGGGTATTTGCTGAGGACCATTGCATTTGCACTTGCTGAAGTTCTGCAGCACTCTGGCAAGAGAAACCAAAATAAAGTTTTTATCAGGTAGTCTGACCATACCTTTGGTCCTACCAGACAGGTCACTAAGGAAGAGTTGAGGTGAACGAGACTCCTTTTGTACCATGCTCCCAGTCTGTGCTGTGGCACTGGGCAAGACACAGTTATTTTTGGCTTCCCATCTTTGCTTTTCTTTCAGTTGTGAGCCCCTTCAGTAAGGGCCAGTCTTTTACACACAGTCTTAGAAGGCTTCTCAAGGACACTAGAGTGAAAACAATTATTTTTGCACGATTCATCATCCCAACTTTGCCTTCAAGAACTGAAATGCCTATTTCTTATGAAAGATGCCTTGGTGAGAGATACAAGAACATCTGGTAGTCGCTGGGAACACTGGCAATTCTGGCTTTTTAGGTCTTCCTAAATTAATTTTTCATCAAGATACTAATTCTGTCAAAAACTTTTTTAAAAAAATTGCTTTTCTCACCAAAATATTTGATTTATTATTTTGTTAGACTTTGAATTTTTTTTAAAGAAAACGATTTTAAAAGTAAAGCAATTTGTCAAATGGAGAGACTCAAGACTTCTCTAAATTAAATATTTAAATAAATATGAGCATCCGTATATTAACTCTAACATCAAAATGTAACAGCTGTTAACTTTGGGGTTCACTTTCCCTACTTTGGTGACAGAGTTTGAAAGAGTCAGTGGGATAAAATGCATTTTGGTATTTTTGAGACCTAACATTTTCTCTGCTATTTCTGAATGAACAGTTTTGTGGAAACCCAAAGATAGTCACTTGTCATTTAAGATACAGGGTTAGAAATGGGAATTAATCTGAGTGGCTGTTCAAATAACTCATTTGTTTCCTTGCTGAGATGGCTCTTTCTGTAGAACCAGCCCAGGGTTTTTGCCCTGTGTTGTCCAATGCTCCCAAGGCTTGCTAGGAAGAATAATGAGGAATGTAATTTGCTTGTTGTTGTGTTTGTCACTGTCATGGCTGGAGGGTCGGAGTCACATTTGACAGTGAAAAGGCAGAGTTTCAGAAGCGATTGCTTAGCCTAGGTACTTGTTTTTGTGGTTTTTTTACTGTCTTGTCTTTGGATGTGTGAGAGAAGCTCAAAGGATTGAGCCTTATTTTTGAAGGTGCCTGAGAAAGAGTCTCAGGCAGAATTGTTTCCTGTTCTACTTTGTGCCTTTGAGGGTGCAAGAAAGTTGCATCAAAAGGGAAACCGGCAAAAAACACGAAACAGGGAAGCACGGTTGCATTATCATTCTGAAGAAGCATTTTTATGCAAATGCATGTAACAGTTAAAATAAAGCTCATGTTATGTTGCCTTTGACTTTTGTAACTGTTGGGGTGTGACAGGATTTAAACTTTTCATGGCATGCCAAAAATATTTCTTAACATAAAGTTACTTTGCCTAGCTAATGTAATTATGTCCATTACTCACAGGGATTCCATCTTGTCCTGCACTTTGTCTTATTCCCGTATTTACTGCTGCCGGCAGCTGGGGCCGGGGTTGATCCCGGCGTCCTGATGTTTCTCGCTGCTGCTCTTCCCTCGGGCGAGCCTGGAGGTTTCACGGAGGAGGAGGAGGAGGAGGAGGAGGAGGATGGGCATCCAGCTCTCTTGAGGGCTGGGAATGCCGGGAGCTGCCGGGGTGGGGTAGAGCTGGAGGTAAGGTAGGATTTGAGCTGGCGGCTGCTGCAGAGCTGAGGCAGAGCTGGGGTAGTTGTGCTGGGTGAATCCCCCGTGGAGTCATGAGCTCTATCCCCAGATGGAAGAATCCCTGTGGATAAACTGAGTTGTCAGTGGCTGGGGCCGGGGGGCCTGGCTTGAGTGAGGAGCAGGTTCGTGCATGTCCTCAGGTGTAAGGTTATGCAGGGGTCTAGAATTGGTGAGGGGATAAGCCTATGCTTGGCAGTGATGGGTTCCTCTGCTTGGATTTTCACCTAAGGCTGACTGGGATTTGGGTTAGAATTCGGCTGTTTGGCTGATTTCCCTGAGAATTAGGTTGTATAGCATTGGATGGGAATTTTAAAGACCCTCAGCGAAACATCCTTTAATCTGCAAGAGGGCAAAGTTATTTTTCCCCATTGGTCCCCATCACTTCCATGGGAGCTGCTTTTCCGTCCTCTCAGGGCAGAGCTGGGAGTTCAGGACACAATGGCCCTGTGAGCACAGGACCGTGTGGGTGCACCTCTGCCTGCCCTCCTTTGCAGGGGCACGGGCAGATGTGGAGACCCAGAGCCTCAGGTTGATTTGATCTCTACCTGCCTCTGTAACTACGCCTGGCTTCCTCTGACCCAAATTACCTAACCCAGCTGGTATTTCCTTCCTCATATTCCTTCCCTTACATCTACACATCTCACCTGCTATAGTTTAACTGGTTGCACTGGGGGGGAGTGTTGGGGAAACCGTGTGCTAACGCCGAGCCCACCTCTGCCCTTCTCCCTGCCTGGCTTAGAGAGACACTGTGTGTATGGAATTTTTAACATCAAAAGTTTCAATTACAGCAGGAAATGTCAGGCCGACAGAGTGCGACTGTTCCAGGTTTCCCATAAGGAATACTCCCACCCCTACTATTTACCCATATGGAAAAAACAACCTCCGATGGTATTTTTTTAAGTTCTCAGGTAAACGGAGCTGAATGGTATCATCACATACATGGCAGGCTTTCTGCAGGAGATGAAAAAGTGTAAATCACAGGGTCCACAGCCTTTACAGTGCCTTTTTCATGAAAGAAAATCCCGGGATATGGGCTAAGTGGGATGGGGGTGGTTTGAGAGACAGCTGAACCTCCAGCAAGTTAGCAGTTTCAGGGAAAGAGGAGCAGGATGGAAACGGTGATCTCGGAGCAGGAGATCATATGGAAAGCAGCACTCACAGTGGCACGTACACATGACAGTGGAGAGGAAGGGTTACAGGGGAGCCTTTCTGGAGCCTTCCAGGAGACACAAGGTGTCAGCACCATGACCAGCAGAGCTGTGCACCTCCAGGAAGAACTTGGCTCTGCCTTCTTGGTGCTGTCTCTGAGGTAGCTGAGACAGGAATAAGTCTCTCCTTCATCTTCTCTTCTAAAGGCTGAGCAAATCTAATTCAGCATCTCCAACTCCTGATCATCCTGGCTGGTCTCTCCTGAATTCATCCAGAAAATGTATCTGCAACATGTCTTTCGGATCACTAGGAAGCATTAAGTTCAGCTTTTATTGGAAGAAATGTAAGGCTTTTAGTGTGGCCTCAGAGCTCTCCAGTGGTCTTGGGGCTTGCTCCCAAGTGCAGAGCCACTGCTGGGATGGGTGAGACAACCACCTAATTCACTGCACTCCTGCGGGGACTCCATCACTTGCCTCAAGCAGGAACAGGTCATGCTTTTAATGACAGTGTTCAACCCGTGGGACGTTTTGGACATACTGGTTCCTGGAATTGCAACTGGAGCTTCCAAACAAGCCTGGGGAACTTCAGTGGTCAAATTAAATTAGTAAATGCGGTAAAGAATTTGGCACTTGAGTCACCTGGCTCTTCAGGATAATTCTGTGTATCCCAAAACCAGGCTCAGTCAACGTATGGTCCAGCCAAAGAGTTCTTGCTCTGGAGTGTTTGGAAGTGTTTAAGCGCTCCAGATGGCTCCACAAACTGCTTCCTGATGGGAAGTGTGTGTCTTCTTGCGTGCTGTGAACACAGATTGGCACTTATTCAGGAGGGACGTCTTGTGGGACATCAGTTGGCCATGTCCTCACCGTGTGTCTCTGCAGACCAGCACAGAGTCAGAGCACAGGACAATGTGTTCTGCCATCGTGGTGGCACAGTGCTTCTGGTGAGGGCAAGGGGAACACAAGAATTGAATTCTGTAGAAAATGGTGAGGTTCTGAAATGTGTTTTTATTCCACAGGAAGATGAAATGTTTCTTGAAATGAAAATGAAAGGGAAGGAGAACTTTTTACAGACGTCTTATACCTTGCTGGTTAAGGAATTCACCTGGGCAGAGGGACTTGTGCATTGAGCTTGCTGCCCTTGGTGAAGCAGAGCAGGAGTTTTTACCTACATCCCATGAGTGAGCCTGGGTGGTAGTGAAGAGAGCTCTGTCCACAGCAGCACTCGGGGACATTTGGGACGGGTTGTATTCACAGCATTACTTGGGAAGGCGAAAAGGCAACACATCAGGGAGCAGATCCAGCCATGGCTTCACCCATGGGCTATATGCTCAGCTCCTCAGCTCAGCTCTGGCTCACGTGACACTGGGAGGACCTTCTAATAAACTGAGGAGCAGGATGAAGGACATGAGATAGGGTGGGAGAAGGCTCTAAATCTTTATCTCCCAATGCAAATTTAATGGGTGTCAAGGGTTTGTTCGTCTTTTTTTTTTCTTGGAAGAAGCTTATTAACTATGGGAAAAAATGTAACGCTATTCCCCATGATGTAAATCTGTAGATATTTGAGTTGATGGGAGACATTTGCAACTTGTATAAACAGACACAGCTCTGTGGAGTCGCAACAAATTATATCAGCTAAGGATATAATTCATATCTATCATTTTTAATGGTATCTTTCTTCCGTGCAAGAAAAGGCAAGGAAATGGGGGATGTAAGGGAGAAAATGAAGGAAAAAACACAGCACGAGATTTACAAAGTCTTGGCCATCACTTTTCTCAGCCTCTCCATGGAAAACATCTGCATGTTACAGATCACTTTGATGTCTTCCATACAAACTCTGGCCTCTTTACCCACTGAATGATACATTCACAGGGCACTGCTTCCCTGATGGCAGCTGCCCTCGCTGGGAACGGGGAAGCTGAGTATTGCTCCGAGCAGCTGAATATACACCACCTGCTGACTCCAGTGAGTTCATTCCACTTGTCTGTAAATATAAAATATTGAAAGGGTCACAATTATTGTTCCTTTGGAGATATTAAAGTTTAGAAGCTGCCCCTAATGACTGATGTATGGCAGTAGAGCATGATCTTTCCATGGAAAGTTGACGGCTACTACAAGATAAGCTTTGTGTGGGTAAAATAAATAATGTCTTTCTCTTAGGAGCTAATGCATGTTTGGTTAACCAGTGGTGCTGAATCGAAAGGGATTATCTGTAATTATACCAGAGAACCACCTAGCTTTCTAATTTCAGAAATCTGCTGGATGAAACACTGATCGGTACTGCAGAAGGCCAGCAGAGATGTTTGCAGAGGTCCCTCTTGGGGCTCTTTGTCTACCTGTAGGAATCTGGCTGAGCAGTTCTGTGCCAAGCGTCTGTGCACAGTGGAGGTCTTCATGCTTTTGTTGCTTATGGAGGTGCAGGAACAGCAGCAGGTTCCCTGTCCTAGGTTAGACACATCTTAGAACAAGGCAAAGTAGGTGGGCAAGAAGTAAAGGATGCACACAAGGCCAGTCACGTGTGCAAAAGTACTGTGCTTTTCACTTGTTGCAGTGGCTCAGCATCTGACCACTCACCTGGGGTGGGATTCCTCTGGCTGTGCGTGGACAGGTACAGCTGGTGAGGAGCTAAATGGCCTTCCCAGCTGCCTGGGAGTGATACTGATCTCATCCTAAGGCAGGCATCTGCTGTAGGCCAGGTGGCTTTCTCCTCAGAAGTGCCCACTCACGCCATTCACTCTGGTGGGAGGTGAATGTGGCTGAGCAGGTGTAGATATCAGCATTGTTGGGAGTTAGGTGAGGAAAAAAACACATCCTTTGCTGAAAGGTTGGCTCCAGGGGAAACCAGCAGGTCAGCAGACAAACCTGCCTGAAGCCCTCTGACCTCCCCCCAGCTCAGCCCAGTAAGCAACAGAGTTGTGCCTTTGGAGAACTGGTCCTGAAATCATCAGTTACCTTCCAGCAGCTGCCAAGCCAGTGCAAGGTGTGACATGGTTTCTGGGTTGTCTTTGGAGATAGCTGTGTTGGGAAAAGCAAAGACAGCATTTTGTATGGCTGCAAGTGGTCAGCATTGGACAATTTGTGAAAAATCCTGTTTGCTGGTCCCAGCCAAGCCCCACCTCTCCGGTGGAGGCAAACTCTGATGACATCAGTGGTGCTGCATGTTAGGTGTCATTAGAGCAACTGAGCTGTGGATAAACTTGTCCCAGAGGAAGAACATTCCCTTTTGATCTGCACTGCAGATGCTTTGCCCTCCACGTGTGGGTCTGTACACTTCGCTTCTTCCACACGCTGACATCAGTGGAAACTCCACGTTTAGGCAGGTGCAATGTACAATGTATGTGGCACTTAGATGCATCACAGCGATAAGGGCTCTGAACTGCTAATTGTGGAGGAAAATTCTCCATCCTGCCCCTACCCTGCTGTTTAATTTGTCTTGCGTAGCAGGGGAGGATGGGTTTGTGATGCGTTCTCCTGCGAGATCACTTAGTTTTCTCTATGGCAAGTCTCACCATACCAATATGAGTAATTTAAAGAGTTCAATTAGTAATTTATGAAACAAATTAGCCTGATATTAAAGGCCTAGTGCAGCGACATGCTTCTGGAGCGAACTGATGAAGGACTTGCTGTGCAAGCTATTGTATCTGATAGGCTAATAATAAAGCAAATAGTTAGTTCAAAAGAAAATAGTCATTCTGAGGTTGCCACTCTCTGCCAAAATGTGGCGGCACTGGAGCAGAACTAGCACTGCACAGTTCCAGTGAGGAAAGGAGAAGGCTTTGTTCAGTGGGAATGGCAATAACTTTTAGGTTGCAGTCAGGGCTGCATGAGGTGAGCTCACTATTTGTGTGTCACTGTGACATGTGCATCTGGACCACAGATGGGCCAGAGGCCCCCAGACCAACTCACTGTGGCCAGTCTAGCTTTAAAACCCAGATTTTGGGGGTCAGGTGTGCTTATACCATCAGACAAAAGAATGCTTACCTTGTCCAGTGGATATGCCCACTGCTCCTGGTGAATCCTCCAGCTCCCACTGAGAACTCTCCTCAGTCTGAGTTTGGAGAGGGGCAATGGAGATACAGGAGGGGAGGAGAGAGATGTCGTTGATGCCCCAGAACATTTTGCCAAAGCTTTCCTTCCTCCGGGTTGCCTGACTTAGACATGGGAGCAGTCTGGTGTGCACATCAGTGTGAGACAGACCTCCAAAAAGGTCCCGAGCTCATCTCGTCTTCAGTGCAATATGGAGACTCAGAGCCCGAACAGCACCAGGCTAGCAGCCAGAAATATGGACAAAAGGCAGGTCAGTCATTGGGCTGGGCACACTTGAACTCTTCTGTATCCCACTCATTACACAGTGATGTGCAAATAACCTTGGATTATGTTTTAAAACTGTTTAGCCATGACCCACATCCCAGTGAAGTCAATGTGAAGTTGTCAGTAACTTAAACGGGTTCTGGAACAGGCCTGCAATGTTACTGGTGCCTTGAAATACTTCCTTCACCTGTAGGATGAAAGTCCTTCTCCCAAGTCAATGGGCCTCCTTACTTCTTCCTCCCCTCTCAGTTTCCATGGGCCCCTAGCATGGGAAACTCAGCCTTATTCATCTTTGTATTTCCATGTCTCTGAATCAGGCAGGTTCTGGGTATGTTCCACATAGAAGCCTGTTATCTTTTCAAATGGCAAAAAAGAGGGGATTTTTCCATAGTCACATAGTTTTTCCACAGAAATGTATTCATGAGAGTTAAACTTGCCCAAACTATGTTAATGTATGTGGTTGGCTTCTGTGCCAATTTTCATTGTGAATAAGACGCAAAATAAAAGGGCTCTTGTGTCTCCCTTTCCTCCTCCCTGAATCCCTCCCATAATTTTGGACTTCATAAGCCCATTTTGTATGCGAATCAGATCAGGAGAGGAAAGGCAGGGGGATTACTTTTGCTTTTAAACTGTGCCTTTGCTTTAAGCTACTGATAGACACGTGGAAGTTCTGACTGAAACAAGAAGAGGTTGATACAATGGAGCTGGATATTATAGTTGGTGTAAATTGGGGTAGCTCCATTTGGCGTGAGCAAACCTTCCTGATTTACACCAAAGGAGTACACAGCCTTAGTTAGCTCCGTAGCTCTGTCCATTGCTGCCTTGTTATTCTAAGACATCTGACAAGAGAAACGGTGTCTCCTTTTAATACAGATGCTCAGCTTCAGCTGGACAGTCTCCTCACAGAGTGTGCACCGTGGGTATGCACAGCACACCCAGCACACGAGTTGAGTTCAGGCAGCTCTGTTAGCCAGGTGGCTATGAAACATTCATAATACAAGCTGTAGCTGTTATGAGCCATTTCTCTTTGTGCATGTCCTGACAAGCTGCTGTTATTAAGTTTCAGTGTATTTCTGTTAATGTTACCTACCTATTTTCATTCCTGTATGCTGTCACACGGAGCTGGTTGGCGTGGTCTTGGGAACTGGGCTTCAAGGCTCCTCCCTGTGAAAGTTGCCAACTCATTTATTTGTTTCTTTCCAGTGGTTCAAGCTGGTGCGTTATTCAGAAAGTTCTGAAAGAGCGGGGTTGGGTAAACCTCTGATTCAGTTCGTTTGAAAGCACCTTGAAGTCCTCCTCCACATCTTGCCCTCTGTGGCACTGAAATAGGCTTGACGAGGTTCATTTGGAGCCCGTTCCCGAGAGATCATCAGTGCTGCTGTTGGAAAGCTCCCTCAGCTTGAACATCCCCGTCCTTGCTTGCATAGCTGAGGTACTTCTAATCTGGGTCCTCACTCTCCCTGGTTTCTTTTTTATATGGCAGTAGTCATGTTAGCATCCAAAAATGGGGAATCTTGGTAATCTTGAGATCAGCTTCAGATTTTAGTACACAGAGCTGGGTGAGTGTTGCCTTCTGGTTTTTGCATCGGGGACACTCAGCTCCTTGTATTCAGAGGATAAAAGCTGACTTGAATTGAGAGATGAGGCCCTTAGGTATGAAAAGTATTTTAGTGGAAAGTCACTGTATGTAGTACCACTCGCTATAAAATTGTAGGAGTTGGACATTCTGGAGAAATCAGGCAACATCTGGTATTTGAGGAAATTATTCACAATACAGGGAGAGTCTTTTGTTCATGTGCAGCTGAATGTGTAGCAGAAAATATCTAAATTACTATTTGCAAATGTTTTGCTACAGTGCTGTGTGTAAGACCCTTAGTGTGTGGATGAGGTAAAAATAAGATCTGCTCTGACAGACCTTGGTGGCTCTTGTTTCACCTGCTCCTTTTTGGGGAGGAAGAGAGAGGAGCGAATGCACGATAGTTGTTTTGTAGTGAATAACCTGGGAAATTTCCCTCACACTTGTGACCTGCTTGGGTGGACCCACATTCTCCTTTCCCAGCCTGTGAAGAGAGACAAAATGTCTGGCAGATAACAACTAGATTGTTTCAGAAACACCCTGGAAGTGCTTTTTGCCCAAGTCCTGCAGACTTTCTTGCCTTGGCTTTTGGTTTTTCCTGGGAGGGGTCCTTCTTTTGCATCTCAGATGGTTAAATCGAGGTCAGCCAGGTATTAATCTAAAGAAACCAGTCTAGGGCTCTGATGCAGACCTTGAGCTGCAACCAGGAGAATGGCTCAGGGTACCTGCTCACCCATCCACCTCCAGGTGTTCAGGAACTATGGCAAGGCTTTGGCTAAGGTGTTTACAGCACCTTTTCCAGCTGCAAAGGGAGAAGGGTTTTCCTTGCAGTTGTATGTAAATTGTTGTGGAAATGGAGAGTAATAATGTTCTTGTTTCAGTTGTCACGAATGTTTGGTTTTGAGGCCAACCATTCAGCTCCTGCTATCTCTAGGAATCAAGATGTTTATCTCTCTAAATGATTGCAGTGTGTCTCAGGTATTTGAAGGTGGTTCTTCCTATTTGTGGGAAAAATAAAAGAAATTTAAAAAAGAATCAATCTTTGTTTCCCAAACTATCAAAAGCTTATTAGCCTCAGGCAGATCTTTTTATCTATGAGGAATAAAGCAGATATGTCCAGATCCTCAGCCAGTATAAATCAGTTTAATGCCCTTGGCCCATTATTTTTTCTCAAACAGTTTCTCGAGTGGGATTTAGGCAATATTTAAGCATCTTCTTGTTTTCATGTGTCTAGTGTAAAGCTCAACAGAATGACCATTAGCCCTGGCTCTTGGAAAGCTTGCACTGAATGTCACCCTGGTCTTCAGGGCCTACAGAGTCAAGGAATTGAGGATGTGAGCCTTTTGTCAAGTGGCCAAGTAAGACAATTGCTTGGAAGGATCAATGGAGACATGTGAGCACAAAAGGTGAAGGAGAAGGTGGTGGAGCTGAGTTCAGGTGACTGCAGCTGCCAGTAACATACATACCTGTGCCTCTCAGTTCATTTCAAGGCTGAGGCAGCTTATCTCATGTTTAGGCCGAGCTTTACCTAAGGCACTGGGTGCCCTGGGGGTTGCTGAAGGTGTTAGGCTTCCCACAGTCCCTGCTTCTCAGCTGGGCTTGCTGGTGCTCCAGCAAAGTGCAATATGTCTCCAGAAAATCTGGGTGCTACATTGAATCAGAATTTTTTTCCTCCCAAAGCACAACCTACAACTTCCACTTGCAGTTGGTGACTGGGGGACATAGGGTTGAAAATTATAATGTTCATAGAGACACAGAGACCCCTCCGACAAGATTCATGTTAGGAAGGCAGCAAAGGTGGCCAGCTCCCACTGCTTTGGGGATACTGGTAGAGTGGGGCCCTCTACCCTTTCCCAAGAGGACAACTACATAGCCAGGAGTGGTGGTGGCACAGGATGAGGAGGTGAGGATGGGGGTCCCCAGGGCCATAAGTGCCCAGAAGGGAACCTGCCTGGGTCAGCCCCGATCCCTCTGACAGCTCCCACCCCACAGAGCACCCTCATGTGTCTCCCAGGCAGGATTCTGCCTAAAACCAGGGCAAACCCTCATGGATCTGCAGGTGGTTTCTTTGGGATGGGGGTACCAAACGAGGTTGGTCCTTCTGGCCAAGCAGGTCGGGTTTCTGAAGTTCTCCCCAACAGTTTTTCATTTTTTATTTTAAGGGTGTGGTACATTTTGTAAGTTTTGTGTTTATCAAGAAGTTGATTGTGTAAATAAAATTGTGGCCTTGTGTGCCAAATAGCTGGGTTATGATTTCTGGAGGAGAGCCAAGGCGGTGTGTGGGAGCATGCCAGTGTTAATATGTTCACTTTGCTAAAAAATACGGCATGTGTGGTGCGTGGAGAGAGGAGACCCTTCCAGCCCTGCTCCTGGTTAACCCTTCCCTGGCCCCCCTGGCCCCAGGCTTCCCCCAGCAGTGCTTCACAAACAGTGTGTGCATTCACCGGTGCTGAGGGCGCTCCTGGGCCAGCCCGGAGCCTGGCCGGGTCAACACGGGACTCCGCAGGGCTCAGGATCCCACTCTGATTCCCCTCGCGGTGTTTCCTTCAGCCGGCATGTGAAGGATCCGTCGCACAAACCTCAAAGGGGCCTCCGAGAGAGGCCAGGTCAGGCACGTGCCTGGGGATGCCAGGGCAGGGAGAAGGGCCTTGGGCTAAATGAGCATCAACTGTAATGACTTTATTCACTATTTACTACTAAGTGCTATCCAAAGTTTATCTTATTTCTAACCTGCAGACGCAGCCAGAATTTTTCTCCAGTAGCTGTTGGGATAGCAGCTGAATCACTGAATAGTTTGGGAGTATTTTCAGCACGGGATGGTGCTGCAGAGGTGAAGCCTCATGTCACTGAAGGCAATGGGAGGATTGCTAGCAGACTTTGGAAACACCAGAATTATGCTCTTGTTCCTTCTTTTGTTTCTTTCCCCCTACAAATCACTCAGTCCCTGTCTCAGAGCAGCTCCTATCTCCTTCTACTCATCCTTAGGTCATTACATTGTGGAAGAATTTAAAACAAATGAATGCAGAAAATGCAACCTTTCGCTTTCCACCAAAAAGAACTCATGAGTTGGCTACTTCTGCAGACAAAGCAAAAGTCCCAAGGATGCATGAAAGCACTTCATTTTGCCAAGCAGCAGGAAGTGGAGTTAGCTGTGTTACAGTGGGAGGGGGTGGGGAATTCTTGCAACTCAGACAAAAATAGTGACTTCCATTATTTACCTACCTAAGCTGGAAACCTGCTTGCATTTCAGGCCTTTATTGTAATTCCTCACATAGCTGGGGATGATAAGCCCCACTAACTAGTCATTGCTTGCTGACTGAAAATGATAGTTAATGTACACCGGCTGCCCAAACAACCTTCTTCTTGAGCCCTTTCAAACTGCTGGCTTTGGGGGCTTGTGTTTTCTCAGATAATATTGCTGCTGATCAGCCTCACCTCAACCTCCGTCTTCATCCAACTCAGTTCAGTGGAACCATTTGATTGCAGTCTGATCTATATGGGAGACTTCTGAGAGCAGTTCACACGTCTGAGATACAATGACAGTTATGGCTCAGATTTCAAAGGAATCAAAGGGAGCCTTTTGGCCGACTTCCACTTAATGTCACTGAAATTTGGATGCATAACTCCTATGTGTGCCTTGAGTAGGCTGGATGCCGTGGTTTGAGCCTGTTAATGATCCGGAGCTGTAGCCCATCGCGGCCGCTGGGATTCTTTTGTTTGTGCATTATTTGGTAGCGTCTAGGCCCAAATGCGAAGGTGGAAGGTCCTTCCTGCCAGGGGAGCATATGGGAGAGGGAGCACCCACCTAAGGCTTAGAGTTTAGGCAGGGGGAGCTTACCTTTATCTGCCTGTGCTCATGCATGTTTCCCCTTCTGTCTTCCTGCAGCCATCCCAGCTCGCCTTTATCTGTCTGTGCTTTTGCATGTATCCATGTCTTCCTGCAGCCATCTCATCTAGCTGCAGCCGTCGTGGCTCTCCCATGTGCAGGAATGTGCCTGGCTGTCCCTGGCACCCTGTCCCAGGCAGGATTTCCTCCTGGCAGCAGGCAGCATGTGCTGCCCAGGCTCTGTGCAGCACACGGAGCCCTAGACCTGAGACCACCGCTGAAATCCCTGATGGAAACATATACTCATTTCAATTGGTGAGGGAAGAGACAGAAAGAGTTTGTAGTTGGGCTCCTGCCCAAAGCTGTTTGCTGCGGGATGGGGCATCACATGACTCCCAGCAGGCTGTTGTTCCAGGGATTTGGCAACCTCAGGGTTACAAGGTACATGTTGATGTTTGGTACCAATGTTATATAAACGCTGCTTGCACAAGATGTGGGGAAAGACACATCTTTTTCCAAAGACAGGATTTAGCCCTAACTGCAATATCTTCCCAGCCATGGTACAATAACAATACTTAGCAGGCATGTAGTTCTTAACATCATCAAAGTGATGTACAAGCAGCAACTAATTAATCCTCACAACACCCCTGTGAGGCAAGTATTGCCATCCTCATTTCACAGGTGGGGATGATGTGACTTCGGAAGGTCAAGTGACTTGTCCAGAGCTAAACAGTCTGCAGTGGAGCTCATTAGTTCCTGGCTGACAGCCACTGCTCAGTGTACTCGCCCAGCCTATTATTGTATTTTATTATGCAAATCCCCATGGAAATTAGAAGCCCAAAGCAAGCCACAGATCTAAACATGATTCCTTAGATTTAAATGCTGGGTCCATTTTGTTGGAAATTGGTTCTGGAGGCCTTGCAGTAATTTCACTGGGTTTTGGATGGCAATGTCAAAAACCAGAAGAGTCTATCATGCTTGGAATTCTCCAAGAAAAACAGGTTCTGAAGATGTGAGTTGGTGATTGTTCAGCTTTCCCATTGTGTCTACAGGCCACCAAACAGTACCAAGCTGGGCAGGGTGTCACTGAGAGCAGTAAAATGACAAAGAAAAGTTCAGCCTCAGTTCCTGCAGGTCTATTGCAAGCAGTGAATGGAGACTGGTCTGCCCAGTCCCTGGAAGACTCTTTGGCCACACGATTAAAGCTGGCTGAAGGGACAGGCCAGGCAAGCCAGTAGCTGCACTCAGCTGGGGTCTAATTCAGACATCAAGGTTTTTTCAGTGTTGGCAATCTTTGCTCAAAAGCTAATGTTGTCCATGCAAACTGGCACTCTTTTGATGATTCAGAAAGTAAGCCAAGCCCTGTTTGGCTTACACAACTGCAGTTCTGGAAATTGCCAGAGACTTTGCATGTGCAAGGAAAGGAAAAGATATCCACATGTAACACTGGATCGGGCCTGGTTCTTGGCTCTGTATTTCAGGGACCGACCAGTGCGCTGCTAGATTTCACAAGGGTGTCATCATGCCACTGGAAGTTATTTACACTAAGTCACCCTCCAGGAACTGGGTCACAACTTTTTCCTTCATGAATCTTGGCAGGGATCTCAAGGTTTACTAGAAGCTGAAGAGAGGATGCCTATGTGCAACGCCAAAACCAACTTAGATGCAAAGAGAAGTGGGGCCTGTGCCACTGATCCGTGCACAGCATGTCGGGCTCTGAGCGCGCTGGGGTGGGACTTCAGTGCTTTGCAGCTCCAGCAGTTGCTGCTGGTTGCCTTCTGCACTCTGAACAGGTGTAAATAACTACCCAGAGGCAAAGCACGGCAGAATCGGGGCCAGATCTTCAGCTGGTGTCAATCAGTGCCTCGGCTTCAATGGGGCTGCATCAATTTGCCTTAGGAAAGGGTGTAATGTGGGAAACAGAGATAAAGGAACTCATGTTCTAGCACCCTATATCCTATATAATTGCTATAAGAGCACAGCCCAAAATGGGTTTGCCAGATGCTGGGGTGGTGCAGAATCCAACCTGTGTTTCACAGGCAGGTTTGTACATCCAAAGGGAGGCAGGCTGTGGCCAGGATGGGATCACTCCCACTCGGAGGTACCGGCAGCCGGGCAGGATGTGGCTGTACGGACCTCAGCACAGCAGCCTTCTGGTTGCTGAGCTTGCTCAGGCCATGCCTCCATGTCCCTTCTGCTCCTCTGACCCACGGGAGCTGGAGTGAAGCCAGTGCAGGTCTGTGAGCTGCAGCAACAATCACACCTTTGTTTTGTGGGCAGATGAATAGATAGATAACAGCGAGTTAATGGATGGCAGCCCCTTCCCCCCACAAATGTCAGTCCTATCACTCACCTCCTCTCCCAGCAAAACGAGGCCTCAGGGACAGAGAAAGAGCACAAAGATTAAAACTAACTTTGGAACTCCTCAGTGAAAGGGGCTGATAAGGGGAGGCTGAGATCAGGAATCAGATTTCAGGGGTAACAAATGAATAACCAGAAAATGGAAGGATGCCGAAAGGGTTATCAGAACAGAGCGAGATGGTGAGCACGTCCCAACAGCTTCTCTTTGGGAAAAAAAAAAGAGAAAAGGTGTTTCTCTTGTAGCAGCCACAGACACAAAGAGCTGTTCAGACCACTCTGAGCCCACCAAGACCCTGGAAAGACGAAAGGCCGTCCCAGAGCTCTGGTGGAGGTTTGTGAGCTGTTAGGCAAGTAGAGTTTCCATGCTGGCAGATTCCCGGGAGCTGTAAGCCCTACTGTTTTGTGCTCTCGCCGGGAAGTGATCAGCACTGGAAAGACTCGGGCAGTAAGCAGGGCTCATGCAGCAGGCTCTGGCTCAGGCTGGGCAATGTGGTTTCAATTTAGCTCTCCTCTTAAAGCCTCCATAAAGGCAGTCTGAATATAAAGTCCATGTTCCTACAGAGCAAAATGTTGGGAAGACTGTCCCCACCTCTAAAGGGAGTATGGACAGCTCATATGTTCTTTGCACAGGATGGATTATCCGGAGTCAACAGTACAGTGGGAGAGGGGCATCCGAGAGCTTTTCCTCTTTTGGGGATGGTGAGGAAGGGGATGTCACTTGTTATCTTTGACCCCCCGCAGAGATTGCAGGGGGATGTTTAACTTGGAGCATGAAGGCAGAGAGCTGTGGCTATTCCAGCAAGTGCACAATTAGCAGGCTTCTGCCCGTTAGCTGGGACATCTGGCTGGAGCTCTGAAAGAGGCTGAAAGCAGGCAAGGAGGGTCCTGGTGCCTTGTCCCTCCTGCCTGCAGTGGGGTGACCTGGGCTGGTTTTGATTAAGTCTTTACAAATAAAAGTAAGCCTGAGGAAAGGGAGGAGGAGAGAGCTGCCTTTGAGAATTTGTTTTCCCATTCCCAGTGGGTGAGCCTGTCTACTCACTGACTTGGACACATAGTAGTTAATACAATTTTCTTGATAATAATAGTTTGGGGGCTCTGAAAAGCCAGCAGGTGGGAGCCAGATAAACCAGTTGGGAAGGTAAACAGTGACAACTCCTCGGATGGCCCCAGCCATCTCCGCAGGGCTGTGGCAGCCTTGGCTCTGGGGTTGAGTCCCATCTCTGGCTGCTCTCAGGGCCAGAGAGCTCCCTCGAGTTAGCACCACAACAACACTGTCGTCAGACACACCTCAGCAGGTGTCCTTTAGCCACCCACCTGAGTGCTGAATGCGCTACAACCAGGCTGTTTTCCTTCTTTGGAATTCCTGCATTTGGAGCCCGCATCGGTCCCCTGGTTTGGCACCTTCAGTGTCTCTGAGCAGCCCCCAAGGCTGGCTGGGGCCATCACGATGTCAGGGGTTTTAAAAGTTGTACTGGGCACCATGAGACTTAGGGAAGAGTTGGAATATTAGGCAAGTTTCCTGGCACCTTCTCTTAAGAACCATTTTTAGGCCTGGTTTACATGAAAAACTGCCTTGATTTAATTTTTTTGCTAGGAAAAAGTTATCTTTTTTTTTTTCCCTTTTCTTTTCTTGTTTTTTTTTCTGCCACTGGTTATAATGGGACGAGGTCCCATGAGAATACAGTTATTTTGGTGTCAAAGTGCCCCACACCACACAACTTTTCTTTCCCAAAAGAGAGCTGTAGTGCTTTCCCTGTTCTCATACACTCAAAGATGCTCTGCCTTTGGATGTAGATGAGATGTTAATGGCACAGACTTCATTGCAGCGTGGTGAGGGTGAGCAGGAAGGTAATTATAGCCTTGCTTTTTATTGTTCTTATATAAAGCTACTGTGGATATTTTCCACCCCAGCCTGCTCAGCCTTACCTTCCATTGCAGTGTGGATTTTGGATCCCACCGATTCAGGGATACATGGCAGGATATCACAGAATGGCTCATTTTCCCCTGTGCCATGGCCTCAGGGGTGCAGAGATACCTCAGAGGTGTCTGCAGATTTTGTAGGTGTGTAAAGCCAGGGATATTCTCCAGTTTTCATAATCAGTTTTCTAGAGCCATTCTTAGAGTGTCAGATTTTTAAGGGTACTTGAAACCTGAACTTCAATTTCACCTGAAATCTTGTGAGCAGTGTTTGCACTCATGCTAAATCAGATCTATGTTATGCCATCAGGAATCATTTGGTAACTTTTAATTGTCCTGTGCAAGCATCTTCCCTCTGCAGAACACAACACCCGTGAGTCTGACACTTCCCTGGCAGAGCTGGGCTGTGGGTCAGAGTGCTTTTGTTGGGCTCTGTGGGTTTGCTGGCTGTGTGGCAGTGCTGGCTGAGCCTCATGGGTGGGCTCAGACATGGGGGGACCTTCCCTGAACATCAGGAGAACTGTGCTTCTGGAAATCCCAAACTAACAGGCTCATCCCTCAAATCCTTTCAGGTGCGATTTCCAAGCAGGGAAATCAAGAGTAGCAAAAGGAATGTGCCACAGTGCTTCTTAGGCTGTGTGTTGTTCCTCCCCAGCAGTTCTCGACAAGTTCTGCAAAATTACTTCATAAAACCTTTCCCTGAGGTGAGACTGTTCTTGCACCCTGGAGAAGCAGAAATCTCTGCAAGAGCTCAGTAGACATTTCACACCTAATTGAGTACTAACAGGAACATTTAAGGAATATGAAAACAATCCCATTCTTCAGGGTTTCACCCCTTGTCCAGCAAAGATACCATCAGGGATCCTACACATGAACAATCCTTATGATTGCACATTTAGATCTTCCATGATTCCTCAGGGAGATAGCAAGAGATAATGGCCCACATCCCACAAAGTAACTGTGGTAGGGTTATCAAACCTCTTGTCTCACCACCTTCCTGATGCTGGGTCACAAATCCTTTTGTTGGATGCCTGGTGAAGAGCTGGCATGTTGGAACCTGTGAGCACTACAATGGCAGTATTATTAGTATTACTCCTATTAACACCACTACTGCTACTAATATGTTAATGAGTCATATCATTAATAGATTAAGAACGAATTATGTGCTGAGGTAATGTGTGTTACACTTTGATTTCAAGTGAAGGTCATTTGCAAATGTCATGCACGCCTTGCTATGGGGATGTATTTCCCTGCTTAGGAACTCCGGAGCTACAGAAACCTTTGGCATTGCTCCTGTTTTCCTAGAAGTTTTCCACAGAGTTGCTGTTTGCTAAATGGTGCTGCTCATTTTGCTCTTGTTTTCATTAATGAAATAAGAAAGAACCCAATTCTATATTCTTTGAGGCCCAGATTTTCCCATTAGTTTTGAAAGGAACTAGAAAAGCAAGAAAAAATACAGGGCCAGTCCTCAAATGTGCTCTTTGAGGTAGTGGGTAAGGGACAGCAAAAGCATTGCTCTTTCCAACTCCTGCGATTTCAGAGCAAATTCCCAGGGAAGCTGCTTTAGAACCATCATATCCATAGTCTGCCTACCATGGCCCAGCCAATGCTTCTGCAGCACGTGGACAGTGATACTCCATCAGAACGGGATTTGATTTATATTTGCAGGTTTGAAACTTGATGCGTGATTTAATTTTTGGAGGAACTGGGTTCCCTTCCAGGGGAAATTCTTGTTTAAGAAAGAAAGGAAGGGGGTGGGGGTAGAGAAAAAGAAAAGAGCGAGAATGATAGAGGTTGCGATAGGATTACGTTACCGATTGGATAAACTGACAAAACAGCCCACTGTGACTCGGGGAGCTTGATTTTGTACATTTTGGCAACTTCTTAAAGCAGAAAATGAGAGCAGTACTGTCAACAGGGCTTTTGATATTTCTGGGTGTTTATACTAGAGATGAAAGTGCATTCTCAATGAGGGGTGAAGGCAGCAGGCCAGATTCTGACTCTGGCGACAAGAGGTGATAAACTCTGCAGATCTGCCCCCCTGTAACAGCGGGTAGGAAACAGTTCTCCCGTTGCACAAGATGTTGTGAGATTTCAAGTTTTTTCCATTCCATTTCCATACAGACACGGGATCTGTAAAGGGTTTGTTTTTCCTGATCACCGCAATAAACCAGTGGAGAGCCAAGTCACTCGCTTGGCACACGGGACATCCAGCGTCGTGTTCCTGCTCTTTCTGGTTCAGTGTTCTGCAGAACTGGTCTCGCTGTTACCAGCAACTACTTTATGACTTGCAGCCAGTATGAAGTGACTCCCACAGGAAAGCAACATCCAAGAATGGCCTCTTGCCTGGGGGTTAAGATATCCCTCTTGGATTTAGGAGATCCAAGTTCAACTCCCTGATCTGTATCAGGCCTTCAAAAGTGCATCTTCTGACTGCTGAAACCATTGGCTGCTCTGGCCAGATTTGTTTATGCATGTTTTGACCAGAAAACTCCTCCTGGACCAGAAAAACCTTTTTGCAGTGGAAGTTTTGCTGAAGCTGATGTGTATAAATAACCAGAAAAACATGTTGAGGGGTGATGACAAACTATCAGAACCAATTCTCTGAACAAAGAAGGGTTCAGACATATGCTTGCCAGCAATTCAAGCCAGCCTCTGTGCCATTGTGTTCTTTTGCTAAGATTTAATGGAAAGAGCTATAAATTGTGGTTCTGATTAGCCAGCAAGAAAGGTATCTGTCAGGCAAGTTCTGCCACCCTCACTCATGTGCAGTGTTTCATTTCACAGGTTGTCTCAACCCTTTTGCTGGACCATCCCTGCAAGGCTGCTTTGCCCAGCTCCTCTCCGCCTCCAGCAGTGCTATTAAGGGAAGGAGGGAGTTGTGAATTCCCGCAGTCTTTGGTAAGGTACAACTTCCTTCCTTGCTCACAGCTAATGAGAAAGGCTTCACCTCTTCTCCAAACCTTCTTGCTTGTTTATTTATAGAGGCCAGTATCCAGACAGGATGGGTAATGCTTCAAACCAGACTTGGACCTGGGATTTAGGCTGGTCCAGCTCCGCTGCACAGTGGAGTTTTTGTTGGGTGGAGGCATCTTAGTGTCTTGCTTGGGACATAATATCTCACCTCTAAATAAATGGTCTGCCCTGCAGGGTAAGGTGATTCTCAACAGGAGTGAGGCTGGTGGAACTGGGCTTATAAAAATATCTGAGCAGGGGAAGAAAATAACTGCTGTTTTCCAAGAAGATGCATTTTTCTATTTTAATTTTTGAAGGCTGTGATAAAATTAATGTTGTCTATGATGTAAAGCCGAAGGGTTGACCAGAACTTCCTTTGTGGTCAAGCTCTTTTTTTATTGATTGATTTTGAGTCCTCTAAATTTGTCAGGCTCACAAGTGCAGTGGTGACTTCAGTTATAAGAGAATGTTTGTGTCTTTAAGGAAAAATACAGCGACCCCTCCTCCCCCTTGCCCTTCTCAACCAACACTTGGCCAGAATACTTTTTCTCCCTCAGTGGAAAACATTGATTAAATATTCAGAAAAAATAGCAATTAAAACCCCCAGACTCCTAAATCCCAAGAATCTTTAATGGGAAACTGCTGAATATGGAATAGTTGCGTAATTTTGGTGGAGAATGCACACTGGCATTTTTTTGGTAGAAGCTCAGAACTCTAAGAGGAATGTCTTGAAAAAAATCACTTTTCTGTGATAAAGAGATCTTTTTCCAAGCATTTCTGTGCAAGTTGTTCTGCTGTTGAGTTCGTTGAGCAAAGTCACGGCCACACGGCTGTGTCACTGAAAGACACATGAAGGACTTTCCATACCCATTTTTATTTCCTGAGCCAGAAGTTCTTTCAGTTCTGCTTTTTGGTCATTCTTCACACCAGATCAGACATCAGACTGGGATCATCTGAGTGGTCAAGTCCAGTCTTGTCACACTGTAGTGCTGCTGCTGTCAGCCCCTCAGGGTCTGGCACTGAGAGCGCTCTGCATTTTTGGGGCACATCTTTGCTTAGCTGGTTTTACTGGGGTTAAAATTCCTGCTCTTATTAATCCCCACTGGCATACTCTACTTTAGTGCTGACTCGGGTTTGTTCTGCAGGTAAACAGGGTTTGTGTGTGGAGGTACAAACCATGGAGTGACCAGGTGGGATGGCCAGGTATGGCAAGTCAGTGACAAGAACAGCTGAGCTCAGCTGAACTCTGTGGAGTGAGGTCACAAAGGAGTCCTCCAAGAATACAAAATTACTCATCTTCCTTCAAAATCCATGCCTGCTTGTGTAGGTGGCTTTTGAATGTAGAAATGTATGGAATCTGGGTACATGACTGGAATTCAGGGAAGACAAAAACAAGCAGTATGAACATGGAAGAGCTTTGCCAATCCATGTAAACTCTACACTGTTTCCCTTGTTCCCTGGGCATGCTGACTGCTTCTCTAGGGTGTTCAGGGCTCCTCAGGGTCTGCTGTGTTGTGGTCTGAGCCCCCTCCCACCTGGCTGGATCTTGCTTCTGGGTGGAGACTGAGAGAAGAGCTCCTGTGTATCACTGCACTGTCAGTCAGCAGCAGAATCAGCCCTGTAGGTTGCCTGTGGGGGTATTTCTTCATGTTGGCTCAGTTTGGTTGTTGTTGAAGTCAGTCTTTCCAGTGATCTCTGTTATGGGAGCTGAGGTTGGCCATTCCTCATCCACATCCCAGCTGGCAAGCGGCCCTTATGATGGCCAGGGGTACAGCTCCAGAGTAAACCAGATGCTCAAAGGTACACAAGGTAGTTTCCAGTGGCCCCATAGAAGACAGAAGGGAAAGAGATTTCTTTCCATAGACCTTCATTTTAGAGGGTGTTTTGGGGTGCGAGTTCACCTTTCTTCGGGTCTCTTGCCAGCAGGTGGGAAGCTTTTCAAGTTGTCCTTTTTCTGCGAAGGGCTGAATCGTCCGCCCTAAAGCATCCCTTAATGCAATTAAAACCAGCAGTACTGCTCCTCCAACACTGGGGCCTCCGATACTGGGAGGGGAAGCAGTGGCTCTTCTTTGAAGTCCCACCTACGTGAACATCAGTGGCAGGACTTCAAAGGGAAGCTGCTATTTCCTGTTGGAGCTCAGCCCTGGTGCTCAGCACTGCTAACAAAGCAGTCGGACTGGTTGCAAAGGCACTGATCCAGCAGGGAACTTAAGCACATGCTTAAGTCCCTCAGGACTTAACCACATGGTCTGCTGGCGTGGGACTCACCTCTGCTGGAGACTGGACTGATGGTCAGGGTTGTCTCCCAGGTTGGATTTTCAAGGAGAAGAGCCAGGTTTAAAAAGCCTTTCACAAATGGCTTGATGGGTTCTGCAAAGCTGGGCTCACCATTCCTAACCTTGGGGCACCACTGCAGCAGCAGGAGGTGGAAATACCACAGGCCGTACTATGGAATTTAGCAAACAACCTGGAGATGGACAACAGGTCGTAGTAATGATCAGCAAATGTTTGTGTGTCAGGGATTCAGAGCTAGCCCAAATCAGCACTGTTGCGTTCACTCAGGGGAGCTGGCCAGCTGAGGCGCTGGCCCAATAAATAGAGTTGTAAAGGTGGGAGTCTATTTGCAAACAGGTGAGAAATGCTAAAGGCACAATCATCCAGCCCCACCTTTTGCTGAGTAATGTTTTACTTTAGTGGTGGTTCCTCTGCTGTCTCTGGAGCTACTCGCAGACTAACGGGTGGCACAATGGGGATGTAATTTTCCAGCAAGTATTATTTAGGTAATTCATGTAATTTGCACCAACTTATTCTCTCAGATTTTGTCCTCAGGCTACAGACAGACCTTGTGGTCATGATCTGTAGCTGATGCACAGGTACCACAGTGCTCTAGCCCCGTTCTCAGCTTCCTCTCATCCCCTCTTCAGCAGCAGTGCAGCATTAGAGCTTCTCCCTCATCACAACCTACATGGAGCCTCATGGTTGCTCCCCGTGTAGCAGTTAAAAGATGTCTGGGAGATGTTCCATGCTGGCAGCATGGATGGGTGCTTACAATTGGAAAGGCTGCTCCCCTTTGTGGAACAGATGTACGGGGTCGAACACAGTAGGCTGTGGGAATAAACAGGTCACGAAGCCCAAGAAACCCCAGTAGTTTCCAGGTCCTGCTCCCTGCAGTTCTCCTGTTCCTAGGGCAGCACAGCCTGCCAAACCCGATCGTAGGCTGCAGTTTTCCTCCACCTTGCTCTTCTCCCTATAGGGGAATGTATTGCCTGGTTGCTAATCCCCTATCCCAACTGAGTGCATCGAGAACAGTGCATTTCCTGGAGATTATCGTCTGAGACAAACTAGAAACATCTGCATTTGGATTAAGAAAATACCCATGAAACTCTGTGACACTGGTTGGGGATGTCACCGGCAGACATCTGCCCGTTCATCTGGGTTCCCAGAAGAAACTCCTGGCATATCTTTGCCTTGTGGATGTGCACTGCACAGGTACTGCTGACGGAAGCACTAACTCAGTGCTGTGCTTACCTGCTCTGTTCCGTGCCCACAGCCCTGTGGCACTGCCCAGAGAAGGTAAGGCCCCCACGCTTCTGCTGCTTGATTTAGGTGTGGGGTGCTTGCACAGTGCTGATCTTACTGCATGATATGTCCTTGGCATGCTCCTTGTGGGGTCACCTTGGTGTCTGCACTCTGTGGTCTTGTGCGAAGGTCTGGTTCGGAAGAACCCTCACATGGAGGTTGGATGAGGCAGTTGCTGACAAACAGCAGCGTGGCTGACTCCCTGCTCACACCTGAGTGTCTGCAAGGAGAGTTTGCTCCTGAAAGTGAGCCTGGACGCTTCACCAGTGACCTCAGAGACTTCAGGTTCTCCTGGAAAATGCCCAAGAAGCAGCTGATGCGATTTCTTGGGAAGGAAGCCTTGTGTTGTGACTGAGGCATAGGACTAGTGTTCAAGAACACTGCTCAGTTCTTGGAGCTGGCACAGGTGTCTCAGGTGTCCTTGAGAAGTTCACTTGGTCTCTTTTTCCTTTGGTCTCCCACCTGTAAATTAGGCTAATAACTGCTCACCCATGTGGCTGTTGCCAGCAAGTTCTTCAGGCAAGGGGTTTATCTCTCTGCATGTGGTATAGGCACTAGGTTTGCTCTGGAGCAGGATTCTCCTGCAAAATGAAGAAATAGCATTAATGACCAATTGAGACAGGATGGATTTTTGGACGGATTTCTTCCAAAGGCTCTTTGGAGTCAAAGAAGATGCATTTTGTTAATCTTCTTCATTTGTGTGGTTTCTTCCCACAGGTTAGTACTGAAAGGGTTTTATCCGATTCAGGGTGTACATGCAAATATTTCTATTTGAATAATACTGGAGAATAAATTTAGAAATGTTTGAAGAGGGTATGAATACCTCAATCTGCTAGGTGGAAAAATTACTACTTCTTGTGGGTAACCCAACCTGTTTAAGTTGCTAAAAACATACCTGACTTAAGAAAAAAAAAAAAGAAGAAGGAATAGCTGAAAAGAGAGCTTTTAAAAAACAACTCTCTTCAGATTTCGAGTTTAGTATTTCAGTATGCAACAGTATTTTCATAACTGTAGCTTTTTTGGGTAGAGGTGGGGGAAATTAGAATATATTAAAGAACTCTGGAAACCACTTTCTATTTGTAAAACATGTTGTGTGTGTATCATAACACCTACAGTACTTGTAGCTCTGCCAGACTGTGCATCGACTGCCAGAATTTTCCTCGCTAAATGACATTATACTGCTTTGTGGGTATTGAAAACAAATATTTTGAGGGGAGGGACCATTCTCATCCTTGAAACTTTTGTGGCACTTGCAATACTCAGTAATAGCATTTCATTTGAAGGCTGCAGCATTTTTCAGCTGCTTGCCATAAGCCAAAGGATAGGTTTGAGGAATGTTTGCATGCTCTCCAGCTGTTCTTGGTGTGTATTCTTTGCAATCTAGCAGCCCCTAGGGGCTCTGGAGGAGATGAGGGCGTCGGCACGCTGGGCACCGTATGGGCACGGAGTAGAGGACAGGACTGGGAATTAAGATATAGTGGTTCTGCTCAGAAGTGCAGCCCCAGAGCAGGTTTTCGTGCACAAGGTGGTGTTGGGAGGGATGGGAGGCTGCCTCTCTGGGTGGATGCAGCAAGGCAGACAGCACTGGCATGAGGTGTGGTCAGGTGAAGGCATGGGGTGCTACAGCTGCTGGCACAGTGTCTGCTGTGTGTACTGGGAATGGAGGAGATGGGAGAGCTGCAGTGCTGGCTGGCAGCCTCTGCTGCTGCTGCTGCTGCTGCTGCTGAAGGAGGGTTACACACAGGCTGCAGCATCTGTGAGATGCAGGCACACTGCTGATGTCTCTGACCAACTGGGCTTCCCAGTTAGCCCAGTTAACCCGCACACTTGTGGGTTTGAGGGTGGTACCTGCCAACATGAGATGAACCCTGACACCTCCCACTGCACAAAAGAGGAGCGAGGCAGTAGAAAAGTGGGTTAGAGGCTGCTGAGGTCTCCTCGGTTTAGCTGCAGGAACAGCCTCCACTGGGCTTTTTGCTGCTGCTCAAGAAGCTGCCTTAAGACTGCTCTGACTTATGCCAGGGTTATGCCCCAGCCACAGCCTGCAGCATTCCTGTGCCAAAGCCCAAGAGGAGCAGAGTGTTGCCCAATGCCCTTCCGTGCCCTGGTGTCATCAGCATGTTGCAGCTGCATTTGCCAAGCACAGAAGTGGAGACATTTGCTGACATTTTATATTATGTTTCAGTGGCACTCCTGTTTTTGTTTGGCATAAAAGCTGTGACTAAAATGTGAGGTAATTAGTAGCTAGTTATTAATATCTACTTGCTTTTTAATCATAATAGACAGTGGTGATCAGTTTTCACAGGTATAAAGAGCCAGTGTCCTGCTAAAAACTGTGACGTGCTTTAATCCACAGCTGAGCAGTTTTCTGTGACTGGATAGACCTGCTGGTTTTTGCAATTTGTTATTAGAGATGAATGATTAAAATAGAAGGGAAATGGAAAGATGTTTTGGAGCCCGTTGGGAAAAAATCTTCAGGAATAGACTTTTTTTTCTTTTTTTTTTTTTTTCTTTTTTTCTTTTTTCCCCCCTTCTAGAAATGGTATTATCTGGCATGGATGGAGTTGCTCCAGAGGCTTCAGGGCGTGTTAAAGGGTAATAAGAAGGGCATGGGGTGAGAAAAAGGTTCCTGCTGGGTTAAAGAGAGACACTTGATAGCTCATCTGGGAGCAGAGAGTCAGGTTTAATAATGTCCTTGCTAAACGCAGTTAATAATTGAGGTCAGGGCCCTGGGTGAGGGCAATGAGGGGATAGTCTCCCGTGTGTGGAGTGATGGGGTAGGGACAAGCTGTTCAGAGCACACAAGCCATGCTGCTGGCAGGCACACAGCACGGCCAGGCTGGGCCACTTGGGACTGTGATGGCAGCACGTCCTTCACAAAGCACTGCTTTTTTTGTGTGTATATATCTTTTTTTTTTCCAAATGCCTGGTAATTGCGTTGCTTGCAGAAGAGGGGGGCCGCACCGCAGCAGGTGTGCTGCCTTAGCACAGCCAAAATGCTAACTGATCAGCTGGCCCAGAGCTGGGTAACACAGCGGGATTATCGTGCTCCATCTTGCTGATGGGGTAACACAGAGCTGGAATCAGGAGCCACGGGGCTATAAATGTTTCCATCAGAAGGATCAGGTTTAGGTATCTGAGGGTCATTATGCATGTTGTGCACCAGAGCCCCTCCCAAAACCCAGCGCAGCCGCCTCAGAGTGCTCTGCTGAAGGCAGGATTACCTTTTCCTTGTTGTACACTTGAGAAATCAAAGTATTAAATACCCGAGAGGCTTGGCTACAGCTGTACACGGAGTCAAACAGAGTCAAGCTCTCGCTGTGAGCACTGCTGCTGGACACTTCCCTGAGGGCATTTGTGTTCACAGGGTCTGTGTTGCTTCTGACTCCAGCATATTCTCACAACAATGCTGGCACAAGAGATTGGACCTTCCACAAGAGATAAAATATGTGATGGTCACATCCAAGACACCATTTTTTGGATTACAAAAGAAACGGAATTTTTAAGAGTAGAGTAAATGTTACTTTCCCATTACAACTAGCTGACATCAGTCTAAGAAACCCAAACCACCTCGGTATCAAACAGATGGTGAGAAATAGCCGTTATCTGAAAAACACAAACTTATTTAATGACCTGCTCTCTTTTCACTGCCTGTGCTTTGTGTCCTGGATTCTGCCCTAAGGTGTGGGTGGAAAATGTCAGTGGATTTTGGGGGGGCCATGGGCTGCATGCTGCAAACCCAGTGCTGTCTCTGCAAGGGGATTTGAGCTGCAGCTTTCTGGGACGAGGCACGTGTCATTCCTGGCATGGCAGGGAAAACGAGCACAACCCATCACGGTTTCTTCCACCTCATGGCAAAGTTGGAGGGAGGATGGGAAAAAAAACCGCTCTCTGATTACAACTCATGTATGTGCTTTGGCAGAGAGAACACAGAGTAACTGTGGGCCAGAATTTTGCCATTAAGTGGTAAATCCTTGAAAACTGTAATTCTGCAGACTTTAGGCAAGGGAAAAGCATGTTTCCTACGTTTGCTGTGGAGAGTTCAGCTCCAGACACTTGCCCAGTTTCTGTTGCAGCCTGGCCCTACCCCATGCACTTGATCAGCCAGCATTTTATTGCCCTTCCCTTTACATAGGAGGGGGAAACTACCTCTGCCTCCTCAAAAGGGCTGGGAAAAGCCCTCTTCCTAGTCCATACCTTGCCCAGCACAGCATCCAGACGTTGCCTAGCACAGGCACAGGGTCTCTGACCTGCAGGGACTGCTGTACCAGCAATTAATAATAAATCACAAATATCATACAAGTTCCCTGTCAGACCCTTCCTTCCTTCCACAGCCTTGTACTCCAGGCATGGGGTAAGAAAAACAAGAAAGGAAAGGAACAGCTTACTAAATGGCCAGATTGCATTAGTTTGGCAGTCTTTGCTCGAAAAGGCCTGGTAGCACATGAAAAATTAATCAGTATGTGAAGGACTGGAACATAAGCACAAGATCTAGTAGACTGATGAAGGACTGAAAATACAGCATGAATAAGTCATTCATAGCTTATCATCCCAGGAATCATTTCCTCAGTGATAACAACTTTTTAGAAAGCATTAAACTGAACGTGGCACGGACTTAAAATTTAAGATAAATCCGGGTGACATTTTGGCTGTCTGTGAGGCTGAGTGGCAGAGGGGGGATGGCAGGAAAGCAGCCTTTTCTGTGAGCTCTTTGTGCAGGGACACGTGCTGGGCAAGTCCCCAGGGGCAGCAGCGCCCAAAGGGGCATCTTTCAAGGGATGCAGCTTCATACAATTGCTCTCACATCTAAATGCTGCACTCGTCCTGTGTCAGTAAAATACTTGACATGGCTTGGGGCTGGCTGGACCTTCCCTGTCCCTGCTCCCGAGCATGGGTCCTATTCCAAAACACAGTATGTGGTCTGCAGAAAAATATTATACTGTGAGGCATAAGTTAATCTTAATTGCTGCATTTCCTCACTTTCTAGGCTTGGCTTGGTCACTGCCATAATGTTCTTTTAATGTTGTTATTGTTTCTTACATACATTAAGTGTTTTGCAAATGTTGGATGGCCAAGTCTCTCTGATGTTTGGTTGCAGCAGCTCAGTTGCATGTGGTGCTAAAATGTTGGCCAGAGGAGGTGATTAGGGGTCTGCATGTGCAGCTAAGATGGATTTGGGGCTTCGGATCCTCTGGCTCTGTGTTGTCTGTCCTCACAGGTATTCCTGGCCCTGCTATGACTTCTGCATTACTCCACAGTTCCCATGGGAGAATCCATCCCTGCGAGTGGTGGAGGGTGCTCCCAAAATCACAGAGTCCCAATTGTCCTGGCTGTACGATTCATTTGCCACATGTTTAAAAATGAATGTAGCTATGTGAATAAGAGGAAAAGTTCAGGCAGAGGAATAATTTATAATTCCCAATAATATTGCTTCTAGCTACTGCTCTATAGTGCCAGTTCCTGCCCAATGTGGTTTGAGCAGCTAAAAGCTATAAAAGTTTGTTGACCTGAGAGGCTTAGTATCAACCATAGGTACAGTCAAAGTCAATATGGAGGCTGAAAATCCAGTGCTAATAGAAAAATAGAAGTCAATATTTAGGATGTGAGTCAGGAACTTAAAATAGGAAAGTGAAACAGATGAGGGCTGTAGCTCCAAGAGTGCTGGAGGTGAAATGTTTAGATCCAAGGACCACTGCTGATTACTATCTTCCCCTCTAACAAGGTTGCTCATTCTGCTTCAGAAATTCATTTCCAGTGGCCAGGCCACCTCCCTGACCTATATTCCTCAGGCTGCCATTACGTCAGAGCCTGCCTATTTGGGGGCTATAAGTGAAATCCTCTGTCTTCCAGGTGAAATCCACAGGTAATTATATGTGGGGCAAATATGGGCTGGGGCACGGAGAGGCCAGGAGAAGAGTTTGGCTTAGCTCTGTTTATACTGGAAAATCCCCTTTCTAAGGCTGTACTGTTGAGTGGTGGAGGGGAGGGGGCACAGGGGAACTCCCCCCCTACGAGGTGAGAGCAGCCAGGAACAGGGATTTCACAGTGTGGCCCTTCCAGCCAAGCATCAGGCAGAAAAGTAACCAGCCCTAAGTGGGGGTTTTCACACTGCAGAGGGGCACGGGGAACTGAGAGGTCTCACCCACAAGGGAAAATGATGGGGCCGTATTTCCACGCTGAGAGCTGGGCATGCTGCTGATGAATTTATATGCCCTTCAGTGGGGTGGTGTTCGAATTTATACATCCTTTCCACAGTTTGGTTGCAGTGCAGCAGATCTCCTACACATGAGAATCTGTACAGCCCCCTTAAAGTCAGTAGAGCCTCTCTATTCCAGCTAGGGACTGCATCCACATCTCCTGGTATTTAAAGAAACTGCCACCTACCAGGTTCTCCCAGTGCCCTCCCTTTTCAGAGAGAGACTTGGTAGCTCCAAAGGTGTTTGGGATTCACAGTGACATTATTTTGCTACTGTAAGGGGACCCCATCACATCTTCCTCTGACACACGCGATGACATTCCTTTGTTTTGGCTTTGATGTCATAACATTGTTTTCACAGACTTGCCCTGATCTTGTTGTGACAGGGTCAAGTCCCATTCAATTCAAAAGGAAAGTATTAATACGAGGGTGAAAAACCCTGGTATTAATTAAGCCCCAAGCAGTAACTTCAGGCAGATGCTGCTGCTTTATTTCTTGCATGTAAAGTGCTTTAGCCAACAGAACTGGTTCGTGCTGCAATCCCAGCTTTGGTTTAAAACAAAGGTATGTACTCTAATGAATGATTGCTGGACAGCAAGGAACCAGATTCCAGTTCTGAGCTGTGCTCCAAAGCTACAGCAACAGTAGCAGGGAGATAAGCCTGGCAAACCATGTCACAGTACCACAGGGTTGCCTGGCAAAATCTGCCACTGCGACTGTCTTCTGGTGAAAAGTAAGGTTTGAGCTTTTTGTTTTTAAATTCAAGTGCCCCAAACCTCAAATATTTACACTGAAACAGCTTGATTGTAAGAGAGTTCCTGTTTCATGCTGCCCCATCTGACTGTTGTGAACCGCACTAGTTTTTAATTTAATGTAATTGCAGATGTCTATAATTTGTGAGCATTATTGTAATATCAATAACGTTTGTTATTTTTTCTGACCAAGTGCTCAGGCAATATGGCATGTCAGCACATCCTAAAATATATACATTGGGTTATGCAATGCCTGGTAGCTACTGAACTTGGTATTTCAGGAGTAGAAACTGAGGCACGTTGCAAGGACTGATTTGCCCGTGGCTCTTAATGCAACCTGTTGTAAACTCAGTGCATAACTGGATCCCAGTCTGATGGGATGTTTCCCTGGAGTGGAAGTCCAGCCACCTCGGGATTACCTTTGCTGCAGCCTTACTTTTGCTAAAGAAGGAACGAACTGGTTTCTGTTCATCTCACCTGGGAGACCAGTATTAGAATGGATAGGGCGCCTTTCAGCCAAGCTTTTTCAGCTGGAGAGCTCTCAGAGATACATTATCTATACGTAAGGGTATACGTGGAGAGTTCTCTTAAGGCTGGCAAAAATCCAGGGTTAAAAGAAACTGTGTTTCCTTTCCTTTTTTAACTTCAGGTAAAGCAGCAGCTCTTGGATCTGGCAGCTGCTCAGTTTCCCTTCTGTAGCAATTCTGCTCAGGCTGTGCTTTGAAGCCTTTCTGCCCCTGAGGGAAAAGTTACTGTAGTCCTGGTCCCCCGAGAGCCCTTTGGCTCCTGGTTCCATCCCTGCACAGCAGTGGGACAGCCTTTCCCTGGCGCTGCCACGGGTGTTTTTGTGGCTGCGCCACGGGCTGGGTGGTGGGAACTCCCTGCTGAGCCCCGTGCACTGTGGGGCTACAGGGAACTTCCACTATTTCCCTGATGGGCCACAGGGCAGAGGATGCCCATGTCAGGGTCACACACATCATCTGCTGCTTCCAGGTATTCCAGCAACACAGCCAGGCCTCTTTGCAAATCCTTGCTTTGCCTTTGATGGGGCTGAAGTGAAGCAGATGCAGGATATTTCAAATTAAACTTTTTCAAGGTTCCTTGAGCCATTGTGTTTGATGGAACTTGGTTTCCACAGAGAGCCTTTCAACGGGGAGCAGCTTTCATCATCAAACCTCTGGGGTAGTCCCATGATTTCAGAGCAGACAAGCCATGAGTTATAAACAAAACCACAAACAAGGTTTTGTTTGCAGACCATTGTATAAAGCACTGGGTACGTGTCAAAGGATCCAAAGACTGTTTTAAATATAGTTGGGTTTTGTAAAACATTCTTGTTACAACATATAGATTTCCTATCATCTGGACACAAGTTCAGCAGTACAGATTCCAGAGGGACGGAATGTCCTAAATTGACCTAAAATTGTTTTACTCTGCATAAACATGTCACGATTTTTAAAGAACTTAAGCTCTTTCATGGACAGAAACTTGGAATGTCTCCCCTCAGACAGTACAAAGATTTCCATTGTGAGCTCTGATGAGTCAGGAAATATTGGATCTTAAACGTATCACTCTTGCAAGACGGAATGTTGCATATTCAGTTGCTCAGAAGGTTGTAATTTTGCAGAGGTGTTACCCATTGAGGAGCAAAACTTGAATTGCTGTCACCTGGCCTTATGTCTAAAGAGAGATCTTCAAGGAAGTCCCACAGAGCAATAATGACATCTGTTTCCTTACTCTGTTTGCCAAAAAGAGGATGAAAAGTATCTTGACAAGTGACATGAAGAACTTTGCAGGGCTGATCAAAAAATGAGTTGTAAGACAAAGCAACAACCCATTTATTGAACCCATAACTATTCAGAATAGAAGAAACATTCTTCCCCAACATCCCAATACAAAAAAACATGTGCCTGGACATGTTAAAACACCAGCTCTGTTTCCCAGATCTTCTGACAAAACTGATCATGAAAAAAGAGAAGGGAAAGAGTTAGAAAGTAAAATAAAATATGTCTTCCTAAGAAGCTGTTTGACACTCAAAAGAATAATATAAGTGAGAGGACAAGAGCCCTCACACCCTTACAAATCCGCTGGGAAAAGCTGGAGCAAACAAACCCCAGGCTCCTGGGCTAACCTGCTGCAGGTACATTTGACCCCCTTGCCCAAGCTGTATTTCATTAGTATATCTCAAGGAGGATGGGCTGTTAAATGATTCAAGCTGGGTAAGATTTGCTGCAATGGAAAATTGGTGTGCCTCTGTGCCTCTCCAGCTGAAAAACTGTTTGCAGAAATAGATGAGCAAATCATCGCTGCAAACTGGGCTGTTCACCTAAGAGTAGAAAATGCAAGGGGATTTGAAACTGCATTTTAATTTGTCACACTTCTGAATAATTTAGTGCACATCTCACCATATATTGAAATTAAAACCTGAAGTATGACGTACAGTAAATAATTCAGACTGGCTCTTTCATCGAGTGCGAGCTGGGTTATTGATACTTCATTTTAGATAGACATCCATGTCAGGTGCTCTTGGAGATCTCTCCATGGGCTAATTTTGCTTGTGTTGGTACCAGTGAAAAATGTAGGGCTGCAAAGGTGATCAGAGGGCTGGGGCTCCTCTCCAGGCTCAGAGCTGGGGTTGTTCAGCCTCTTGCAGCCTTTCAGTACTTTAAGGGAGCTGGTAAGAAAGAAGGGGACAGACTTTTTAGCAGGGCCCATTGTGATAAGGCAAGGGGTTATGCTTTTAAACTGAAAGAGAGCAGATTTAGATTAGATATAAGGAAGAAATCCATTATGGTGAGGTGGTGAAACATTGGCACAGGTTGTCCAGGGAGGTGGTGGATGCCCCATCCCTGCACACATACAAGATCATGTTAGACAGGGCTCTGAGCAACCTGATCCAGTTGAAAATGTCCTGCTCCTTGTGGAGGGATTGTACCAGATGTCCCTTAAAGGTCCCTTCCAACCCAAATTATTCTGCGATTCTACGAAATCCTCCTTTAGGCAGTCCACGAATTGCCTGTGCCTGTCCTCCAGTTCTCCTAGTGAAATGACTGCAAGGAAGGCTTCCTGAAGCCTGACAAGCAAGGGAAATGACCTCATCTGAGGGTGTAGCCTCACAAATCCTTTAGGAGCAGCCACACGGACTTGAGGCACAGGCTGCAGGTATTGATCAAACCCTGCCCACCTCCAGGACACATCCCAGACGGTGTGTGTCCTTTGCAGGTCGATGGCAGAGCCCTCACACTGCAAACACAAATGCAGGTGTTACTGCACAACTGTTTTTGTTATTTGAGATCCAAATCTTAACAGCCAATTAGTATCTCATTAGGGTTCTATTTACATAGCTAATGAAGATAATTCATGAGGAAAGAAAACATTCGAGACTCCCCAGCACAGTCAGTTGACTTCAACTTTGGTGAAGCAAACAGCCAATTGCATTTAGAACTTTCTTTTTGCCTGGATAAGAGGGACAACAAAAGGACATGAATCCATGGGGAAGCATGAGTTACACCTCTCTGTGCCTCAATTCCCACTAACCAGGGGCAATAGGTTTTCCATTCTCCATGCGTGGTTTAGGGTACTGACTTCTGTTGAGAAGAAAACACAGTTTGCCTTTTCTTTATCTTACTTTTCTTTTTGTTTGTTTGTTCTTTTTGGTTTGGTTTGGGTTGGGTTTTTTAATCTCAAAAAAGAAAAAAAAAAAAAAAAAGAGGGGTCATCAGACATGTTTGAAATATGTGGATTGGTCCTGTTCAGCCTGTTGCAGAGGAAATCTGCATTTTATTGTAGGTAATCCAGAGTTTACTGCAGGGCAGTGTGAATTTGTCATTCCTAAATTTGAGGAAATATTCACTGAATGAGTTTCTGTAGTGAAAGACGGTCTGTAGAGAGTGGGCCCGTACAGCAGACCCCTTGGTGCTGCCTGTAGGCTTGGAATTACAGGGAATGCCTGGAGGGCACCAGCTCTGTCCTTGGGAGGTGGGAAGGAGTCGGTTATTTTGAATGCCTTGGCACTCCGGTGCAGCTCTGCTTTCTTGGGAGATCTGCTGTGGAGGGGAAGACAGCATTTGAGAAGGAAGAAAAAGGAGACACTTGTTTCCCATCAAAACCAAATACTGACATTTCCTGCCCGTTAAAGCATTTGTTCTTAAACCATTGTTAAGGAAAAATATTTGCAAGGTTAGGAGAAAATCTAAAGCTAGAGCCCATGTGGGAATCATGGGAGACTGTGTTGAAGGGAAAGATCCTGGTGTTTTGTCGTGTTCAGTAGGGACTAGTCACAGAAATGGCAGGATACTGTGACAACTGGCTTTGGGAAGGGCTCAGTCTGCAGCTGCGGTGAGTACACACAGTTTCAGCTGAGCTTTACAAGTTCACCAGAGTTAGACTTGATATTCCTCTCCAAGACTTCAAACGAGAACACTAAAAGGTTGCAAACCCAGGCTGAGCTAAAGCAAAAAGTGCCTTGTGTTACAATACTACATATTCAGACCCAAAAGAAGCTATATAAAAATGTGCATCTGTATATATGATCTGCTTGCAATTATGAACAAATTGTACTAGAGTCTAAACCGTTCACAGGGGCATTAGAGAGCCTTTGTAGACCTTTGGGTGGGCACAGGAAATTAAATATCTAATAATGGCATCTGGGCAATAAAAAGAAGAAACTAATGTCTTAAAATCAGAAACAATCCACCTTCTTTCCCTTGCTCATAACTCCCTGATCACTCCTGGTCTTTCTGAGAACCTCTTCAGTGAGCGTCTGCAATTTGCGCTTCGCTGGCTTTCCCCCTTTGCCATTTATTTTAATGGTGCTGCAGAAGCTCTTCATTCTCGTGCTGTTGCTGATCCAGTTGGTGCAGATCACATGGGCAGCGTTCCCAGGGAGACTGGGTCACCTAGGAAGAGAAATCAGTTTGGGAAAATCACTCCTCTTTTTCATACATCCTTGTTCCTCCTCCCCCTGTCCTCGTGTGTATGTGTGTCTCTCTCACACTAAAAAAAAAAAAAAAGAAAAAAAAGGCAAAAGAACCTTTGAAGGCTTAAATCTCAGATGTGAGCTTACTTGAGCTTTTATTGCCTTTTTTTTTTTTTTTAATCCAGAAAAGCTTAAGTTCACTCAAAATGGCAATTATTTGAATCTAATTGGAACCATTTTATGTCGCTCCAGACTCATTGCTTGATCTCAATAATAAATGAACTTACAAAATATTTTTGTTACTGAAAGAATTGTAGTTGGGCAGGGCAGATCATCAATCATGATTTCCTTTTGTAGACTTAATGTGAACCTCATTTGATTTTGAGCAAAACCATGTTAGCTGCAACGTTAGCTACTGCACCTTCAGCTATGGCAGGGAAGGGAACGTGGTTCCAATGGATTTTTAAATCCCAGGTTACAAATTAAAGATTTTAACTGAGATTTAGTTATTAAATGAATTTGCATTTCATTTAAATATAAGGGGGAAGAATGTATTTGTAATGTAGAAGTTCCAACTGAGATCAGGACCCCGCTGAGGGAAGTGCTGTGCACATGCTCAAAGAAGGGATTACTTTTCAGACAAACCAGCTCTTTGAACCTGTTTATTGCACTAGTTTTGGCAGAAGAGATGGAGCAGAACTGGGAGCTGGGGCTGGGAAGGAGGAATCTGCTGGGAGGGTTGGTGGCAGCATGTGGTTTGATCTGCTGAGTTGTTTGGGACTCTGTTCTTGGCAGCCAGGCTTGCTTCACAAAGCTCCTGTGCTGAACAGAGGGCAGGTGGAGCGAGGAGGGAAGGAGCCTTCATCTTTGGATGGATTGGCCACAGGAAATGCCAGCCCTGAACCCAAACAAGGGGTTGGTGAGCTGCAGCTTGAAGGGGAGAAGTGGCTTTGCTGTGTATGTGCAGAAACCCCAGGCACAGTTAAGTGATCACTGGTACCCCCTGCCCAGTTTATGGCTTCATAGTGAAGGCATAAAACTTGAATGAGGTTGGACTACATAGTTGTCTCTAGGACAGATTGTTTTGGGGAGGAATTTGGGATCATGTGTTCATCTGGTGAACTGGATAAAAATGTCTTCACTCCTGTCATTGAGCTGTGGTTTTGAAAAAGAAAAAAAGAGCTGAGATAAAAACATGCCCAAAGAGCTGTTGGTCACACATCCTCATCTGGCGGCAGCAACACTTTGTGACAAGCTCACCACTCTTCCCTGCCCCTCTCCCTGTCCTTGGAGATGCTTCTCTCCTTTCACCTGCCAGCAGAACAGCACATACAATTAGTTTCTCCCTAACCTGGGCTAGAGAAAACAGTCAGATTGAGCTTAAATATCTGGAGAAATTTCATCCAGTCTTGGAGAGGTCTGAGATAGGGAATGGTTGTGCATGTGAAGTGGAAGAGGCAACAGCCCCCAGTGAGGATGTGGGAGGAAAAGGTGATCCCTCTCCCTGGTCCCTGCAACTGGAACAGAGTTTATTGCTCTAGTGTGACGTGCTGGTAAAGAGGATGCCATGTATGAGTTGGGTGCCAGTTTGGACCAGCCTGTAGATCAAACACACTGCAAAACGATGTTGTGGTACCTGCTGTTAGTGTGGCAATGCAGAGCTCCACAGCTCCTGGCAGACCTGTGCCCATTTTGTGGCAAATACCCTTCAGCCCCTCCCTGGGAATGGCTGAGCACTGGCCAGAGTCCCTAGGGACTCCTCCGAAGTAATTTTGCCTCAGCCCAGCTCTGGCTCCCTGGGCTGGCACAGTGTTTCGGTGCAGGCCTGCCCCAGAGCTGCTCCCTGGATCTCTGTGGCTCTGCTTTCAAGTGGTTTCCCCTCTGGGCACCTTTAAATGCTCCCTTATCAACAGCTGCTGTACAGATAAAAGAGCACCAGCAAGCGGATGAAATCCCCACCAGCTGAGTGAAGTGGTGACAGTCTTAACCCAGGTCCCACAACCTCCCCGGGGTTCTGGGTGGGCAGAGCTGGGAATGGCCTCGGGCTACACCTGCACCAGTTCCCTGGAACTGGGAACACGGCGGGGCGCAGTGACCTCTGGTTCTGTCCCCAGTGGTTTCTCACCGTGGTTTGCTCTCCCACTGGCAGGACCATCCCCAGGCAGCAGTTTGCAGGCAGCCACCCCGCTGTGGGAGCTAGCAGCGAGGCAGGCTCTTCCATGCCAGCTGGCCTCTGTGCCCAGGAATGTTCCCAGGCACACTTGATTTACTAGTAGAGATGTAGCCTCAGAGGAAGAGATACAAACAGAGCTGTGGGTCTAGCTTGCTCCCGTGGAATTTTGCCCTGGGCTTTGCAAGAAGAGGTTTTTACTTCTCTGCAAATGCAGTGGGTTCAGGAGGAACACGGAGATGTGGGAAGGAAACGGGGAATAAGCTATATTTTTTGTCACGGCTTTGAGATTGGGCAGTGATATGACGGGTCACTGTGGTATTGCTGCACCTGCATTTCTGGTTAACGCCCTAAGGTGGGTGTAAATAGTGTCTTCCACGCACATGAAAGGGAAGTTGCAGTTTCGGGGAAGAAACTAGAGACACTCTACCCCCTGAATCCATGTTTCTGGCCTGAAAGCCTGGACTTGGCTTTGTAAGCCCAACATGCTACTTAAAGCCTTCCAAGCTGCAGGTGCCAACTTCCGTTGGCACCACTGGCTTAGCAAGGGTGAGACAGAGATTAAGTGCAAAGAACGACAGAGTGCTTTGGGCTGGAAGGGACCCTTCCACTAGACCAGGTTGCTCCAAGCCCTGTCCAACTGGCCTTGAACTCTTTCCCACAGTTAAATCGTGGTTTCCATTTCCCCCTTAAGATGGGACTCAGTGCTGAGGTTTCTTCTGCTTTTAGGATGTGAAACATTACAGTAAGAGAAGAGCTCTAAAGCCTCCCCACTTGGGTGAGTTTTGCCCTTTCCTGGGTTTATTACATCATTTCTGTCCCAGGAGCAGTACTAGAAATGCTTTGATCAGTAGCAGGGCTGATGAAGGGATGGCCAGGAGCAGGTACCTCCTCTTGTGGGACACTGCAAAATACTGTTTCTCTGAACACGATGCCATCAGTCCTTCTGCTCACCTGCTGCTCTGCTTAACAGTTTTGGAAGTTTAAAAGTTTAATTTCAATGATTGCCACATGGCAGCTCAGGAGTCTCCTTTCCACAGTGGGTTTTGGGAAAGCTACTGAGCAAATGGCATTCAGTTGGGATAGCAGTGAAATCACTTCAGCTCAAGGGAAATAAACCGGTATTTTATCATATATGTAGATATTCCTTTGGAGAGTTTGTAGAAAAACTTTTTCATAGTTTCAACCCTGGAAAATTCAGCTTGTTTTATCAGAATATGCCCAATATTATAAATGAAGGAAAGGAAGAAAGGATAAAAACTATTTATGTATTATTTCAGTGGTGTGTTTTTTTAATCTATTAAGGTTCCTTAAAATTAATGTCTGACATTTTAGAAGTTGCTTAGGGAAAAAAAGAGATATGAAACAGTCTACTTTTTATTAAATTTATTTTATAAGGAAACTATTTTCCCACCAGCTGCAGAAATGAATGTCACATTTGGTTGCGCAACTTGGAATTTCAATTTTCCACTGGTATGGAGAGAGTAGCCCTGATTTTTCAAGGACTTATTCACAAACTTGAGTTTTAGGTCCTCAGGGTTCTTCCTAGACCGTGTGAGCATCTGAACCAGGACTTAGAGAATCCATTCAGTCAGTTTAAAATTATCTGAGGTATTAATCTGGGGCTTGGGGTGATCTTGCTTCTTCCCTGATTCATGTGCTGGCTGCCTTTTCTGGCAAAGAAGGGCAGGAGAAATTCAGGGGCAGTTCTTTTTCCAATGTCCTGTATGCAGGAGGCTTGGGATGCACACAGGAAGCAGAGAGCAAGGGAGACAGAAGTACAAAATAAACGAAGGTTATTCCGTGGTTCCCCAGCTTGTTTGTTTGTTTAGGATTTGATTTATTTGAAAGGAGTTTATTCCATGGCTGACTAAAGGAATGTATGCACTGTTTAGTATACCCACCTTCACTGGATGGGAATGTTTACTGAGTCTCTGCACATGAAAGCTGTCTAGAAAACAGAAAATGTAAGGAAGGGCAAATCTCCTGCAGTAACACAACACCAGGGTTGGGTAAGTCCAGGCAGAGAATGCAGAATTGATGGGAATAATGGAATTAGTAATTGGACAATGCTGCACATCATGAATGTTTTATGGTACTGCCTTTCCAGCCAAATCCTGAGCAGGCTGATGAATGTGCTTACTTTTACAAGCACAGAAACCGAGGACAGGTAGGCCACTGCAAATACCAGAAAAAAGCAGGAAGCCAAGGTGTGGTGAGGGAAGGGAGTTACAGGTATTGAGGAATGTAAAGGTCAGCCCAGGCTTTCCCAAAGTGCTGAGCAGGTTGGCTGCACAACACCCATCCTACAGTGGGCCTGAAGAAAAGCAAAGGGAGGAGATGATGGCACAGCAGGTGAGGGAATTCACGGTGTACTCTGCATGGCGACTGATCGGTTTGGGAACAAATCTCTGTTGATGCTCTGACCAGCACTGTTATTGTCCTGACCAAGGCTGTAAAAAACCCTCCCTCATGTGCAGATAGACTCTCATAATATCAGAGTTTTTCCCTGTTGCAGAAAGAGATTATCATACTCCTGCTAGGATTTATGGGTTGTAGTAAGAGCTGTGGACGAGGCACTGCAGGAAACTGTTGGGTAATAGATTTGGTTTGGGGCTTTTCAAAGATGTCTCAATGAGCTGAGTACTTAATGTCTCACTGAATTTTTGGGATTTTAACCCAAAAACTATGTCTAACCTGCTTATGCATCATTGAAATCTCACTGTGACCTCTGTAGATCTTTGGGCCCCTGTGTGCCTTTCAGGAAAAACAGCCTTTCTCTGCTCTCTGCCTTTTTCCTTTCTGTAAAATGGAGAAAGAGGTTCTTCCTTCTCTTGGAGAGGAATGTGGAGGCCAAATACAGGGAGATGACTTTGACTATGACACTGTGCCTTTGAGGCTACAGATGCTCTGAGGATAAACGGCACCTTGAAGCAGTTCAATGTGTCCCTCTAATAATTAGTTTCTGCAATTTGGACTGTGCTTTCTGGAACGCCACAGAGGGAGCGCTGGAATGGACAGGAGCCTGGGAATGGCCAAAGCATGCTGCTCTCCTACCACCCCTCCCAGGCAGTCAAGTTTGTAGCACACAAACTACCAAATAAAAGCTACATGATGGTGTTTGCCCGGAGACCTGTGCCCATGGGAGCTGCTCTGGGAACTGGGAACAAGGGGTGTCATTGAGAGCAACTTGCAAATGGCTTTACTGCCAGTGCGAAGCAGGTGCAGCAGCTGATCGCCTGTGCCCAGCACATGCCACAGGGCAGGCACAAAGCTTCACTATTGCTTTCTGCAGTTCTGCCTTGTTTTAAGAGGATATTTAAAAATTGGAATGATAATGACCTGAGAAAACATGACTTTACACCAGAAACTAAAACTGCAAGCATTCATTATCAAAGGCAAAGAAGTGTTAGAGAACATGAATGCCCGATGATGCAATGTTTTTCATCCTGCAACTGAGCACAGAAAACCTTTTCATATGCCCTAAATCTGCAGCTACAATAAAGCCTTCATACAGACAATCTGCTTAAACAGAACGTCACGCTTGCCTTTATTTTATTTTAATTGCAAAACATTATCCAGTTTCACTGCTAAAATATGCACTTCTTAAGGCAATATGCGTAACTTTATTTTATCCTCCATTTTGCTTGACGTCATCTCTGCAGTGATGAAATTATAAGCTCCTGAAGTGGACCATCTATGACGCAACCATTTCCATTTTTTCTGTGGGGAAACTACCTCATCTCATTGTCTTTGTAATGAAGCTTATATAATTAAAAAATCCTGCTTTACTCTGAATCTTCTGACCAGAACAGTTGGCATCCCTGTCTCTTCATTGCTTTAACATGCTAGCCTGTACCACCAAAACAAGCAGGAATTTTGACTCTGTCTTTAAGGCAAGATTGAGCCCTGGAATTCCAGGTATTTGAGATGATTATTACTCCATTAACCTCGTATTGATCCCCCCAAAATAGCAGTGCCTCTTAGTGTCTTTACTTGAAGGTCTTGCTGGGACTTACAGGTGGGGATCAGTGTGATCATCCCCATTTCCAAGGTGGGAAGACCAAGGCACTATGGGAAGTAAAAGGACACTTCTGTCACTGGGAAAAGAACTGAGGTCTTCTGAATCTTTGTCAGTTCACTGCCTACTGACCCTCCCTAGCCTGCCACCCTCTGACCATTCCTACTGCGTGGAATTAAGTGTGCATCAGTGGTGGCACCGCTTGGAATCTGTCCCCTGATGGCTTGGATGTTGTCCAGGCCGTACCAAGGTGTTAACAGCATTGTCACCTCTTCGTGATAAAAGCCATATGTCAAATACTGAATTTTGAAATTTGGAACTTTCTAGCATCAAGGGGAAACAGTAAAAAAATAAAGGTTGTCATGTTAGTCTCCCTTTTTTCCTCTTTCCCCAGGAATTTCATTATTAATTGCAGGAATTGGCCATGCAGTTTGAAAGCTGCACAGCCACGTGAACTTGTTGCTGCAGCCTTAATCTGCAGGTATAACAAACTTGGGAGCAACTGTTATCATTCACTAGCAGTGGAGACATACTGGAAATGTAGAAAATCCTGGGCCTGCACTGTATTTCCTGATAAATTCCAATTTTCCTGCCACTGTGACGGAAAGAGCTGAGATTTGATGAATGAAATTGAGACTTGCTGCGAAACAGAGCAAGAGCTTTGAAGAGCTGCCAGATTTCAGCAAAGGTGAATAAGACAGGAATAGACATTTCTGAATAAGCTGCCTTTCCCCTCTTCAAGAACAAATCACCATCTTGTAAATTATCTTCTCAGGTGAGAATCCATCCTTCATGGAAGAGGAGACAGGCTGTGCAGCACAAGCTGCTGATAGATGTTAGAAGACAAACCAGCAAAAGACAAATATGTCTTCAGAAAACAGTATTAGGTAATGTTTTAAAGAATGGCCACACATCATATTCACACAGATGCCAACAGGAAGCACAGCTCAGGAACAGAAAAGCTTTCAGATAATCTCCACCCATTACGCAGGCAAAACCTCAACATCACTAACACTTCTTAACTCATTCTCAGTAGTCACCCCTGATGCTGTACCATGGATACATTTCATACTTCAGCACAGAGTTTTATCAAGAGGTTTATTCACTAAAATGTGTAAAATCTATAAAAAAAGCTGACTACTATTAATATTTCACATCTCACATACTTATCATATCCATGGGACAGTGGTCTGGAGTGGGAGTTTTCAGGAATGCTCAGCGTTGGTCTACCCGAGCTGCTGAAGTGAGGAGTAAAACTGTGGAGTAGCAATGTGCAGAGAGTGATGTGAGTGTTTCTACAGACCTGCCTCTAACTAGACCAGAAATTAGGGTGTTTTGTTAAGGATTGCAAGTTGTGGTCACAGACCTTAGTGAGCCTTTCTCATCTAGGTCTTCCAGCCAAAGTCTTCTGTCCATCAGCAATAATGGTTGCAATTCAATCAGCTTGGGAAAAAGACACCATATGATGGCAGTGGATACATGTGATTTGGTATAGGATTTGTAGGGAAAAATGCTGAGGGAAGAAAGGTTTTTCTCTTTCCCTCACAGTGTTGTAAAACCTGTCCTTATTTAGATACTTTTCTCTTATTTAACTAAGAAACCCCAACAACACCTGAAGTTGATACCTATCAGCTGTGTTTGGGTCCTGAAAAGGAACACCTGGATCTGAAACATTAGCAGCAGGTGCTGCTAATTGAGTACTTACTGGCTAAACGCCTCTAAGAAAACCCACTGAAAAAAAAGCAAACCACAAAAAATAAAAATAAAAATAAATAAAAATAGAGTGCACACGGGAGAGAAGAAAGAAATTAATCAGTGAGTTAACTATACAAAGTTCAGGAACAGGGAACTGAAGTTTCACAAAGCACATTAACACATACGCACGGTTGGGTTTCCCCAAACCGGATGCTTTCAGCATAAAGGATGGTTTCTCTCCCTGGCAGCAGTTTAGCTGAAGAGCAGGACTGATGCGAAAGTAACTCTGTGAAATGAAATGACACTGTGGGAGCCCACTGTGCTGGGGCTGGATCTTTAGCTGATGTACAGCTCATCTGCACCATTTCAGAGAGCTTGTGAGGAAATGCAGTCCCAGGAAAGGCACCCCTTGGACTTTGATTCCTTTGTCCCCAGTGCTGCTGCACAGCTCTAGGGGTGCGAAGGGGACAAGGGCTCATTTGAGAAGCTGGAAGTCTGGGTGGGCACATCCAGACACGTTTGACTCCACAGACCAGGTGCTGCCTTGATTACACCTAAATACACCTGTCTCTAATGCTCTGTCCTGATGAAGATGCTTCTCAGCTGTGACCTCAGGTGTGCTGGTGTGATGCAGCAGAGCAGGCCTGAACACAGCATTCAAAGGCAGGAATTAGTCAGTGATGAGGCACAAACTGTAACCAAACCTTCAGGAAGGATACTTTGAGGGCCTTATTCCCCATATTCACTGAGGTGCTGGCTGCAATGGAGACAGATCTGCCTTGGTAAGAGGTCTTTACACGGTGGGGCATGGCTGAGGTTCTGATGTGGGTGCCAGTGCATTCAGGGAACACCTTAAATGTGCTTCGGTGTTGTCCTATGAGACCTCAGGGAAACAGATGAGGAGGCAGAGTTGCTCTCCCAGCAGCTCCTGATCTAGGTAGACTGAGACATGACAAAGTAGAAGGGAAATGTGTTTTATGGCCAAGAGAAGACTGTGAAGCCTGTTTTATTTGAAATCAGAGAGGGGCTAAACCTGCAAGACCCAGTTGATATCAGCTCAGAGCACATGCAGGCTTCCAGAACTGCCACAAACGCGTTTCTGCCTTCTAAGGCACATCATCCTAATGTAGAAAGCTCCTGGAGATAACGTGGAGCTGGGCATTCAGTACAGCCTATGCTCCAGGCACAGGGAGTAAGTGTTGAGGCAAGAAATGACTTTTTCCTGGCATGACCCACTAAGATTGAACTGGAATGGCAATTAGAAGTTGAAGTGCTCATTTAATGTCAGTGATGTGTAAACTACGTTGCCATTGTTATTTTAGTGCTGATTTACATAATTGGCATACCCTGAAGTCACACTGCACGAACTTTCAGTTCATGCTAAAGACTTGCAGGAAGTCATAAAATTAAACATTGTCTGCGCTGGAATGCAATGGAAAAATAACTAAACTTGTGAAGGATTCCACCTCACTCTGTGTCCCCTCTCCCAATGCGTGTGTGAGAGGGAGTGAAAATCGGGTTGGCAAGTGCTGGGAGCTGTTGGTGTGAAGGAGCTTTACCAGCTCTCTAATTACACTGGTGCAGTTGTGGAAGGATTGGGTACACTGGTGTGTAGTTCCCTGTGTGAGCTTCTCATCCTGCAGTGACGTTTCACTGGAATAACTGAAGTCACTCGAATGTGATAGGAAAGCCAAGGCAAGAGGGCCCCATCGGAGGAATTATTGTAGTCCAAATGTGCTGAATTCCTGCCTCAGAGCAGTAGTTTTCCTCCACTGAAAATGGAGGGGAAAGGCCGCTCCCAAAGGAGGAGCTGGTAATGGAGCTGTCTCAATTGTTACTGCTCTAAGTCCGTCTCCGCAGGAATTCAAAGTGTCACAGGCTGGCTGTGTCTTTTGCAAATGAAGCTCCTGAGAGGTACTGGTAAGAGGAGGTGCAGCACAGAGCACTCGCTTTGTCAGGAAGGCACCAGGGCCCCGGCTAATGACGGTGTGCCGATGGCTTTGGCTTTGATAAGGACCCTAAATTGCTAGCTATCACATACCTATGCAAGGGCCAGGCCCTGCCGCAGAACCCGAGCAGGCAGACAAGGATGGGGCGAGGGATGCATCCCTACTGAACCACTTATTGTGCCAGAATATTTGCCAGTATCAGGAAAGGGAGCGAGGGAGGCATCTGTGATGGGAAGCCGGACCCCGCTGCGGATCCCCGGGCCAGGTGGGCAGGTGAGGGGGCCGGGGCTGTCGGAGCGGGGTTTGTGCCGGGGCTGCCTCTCCGGCACGGCGATCCGCCGCCGTTCCACCACTGGAGGGCAGCCACATCTTAACAAAAAACAAACACCAGCTCAATCCGGCCTCTCGGCCGCCCGCACGGGGCTGAGCCCGCATCGGATGCACCGCAGCAGCGCTGCGGGAGGAGGCTCCTCCCGAGCCCGCCCGCTTCTCTTGCGGGGAGGAGAGCGAGGAAACCCCCCGAGTTTCCAGCCTTCGCCCCCGGCTCGGGCAGCGGGCTCCGCGCACTAGTGCAGGGAGAAAAGTAAATAAGGAGATATATGTATTTAAAGTGGTTTTAAAGCACCGGGATTCTCCCGGTACCTTACGTGACCTTCACACCTTGGCACCCCGGCAGTCCGGGGCACGGCGCTAATCCGATTTGCGGCGGCGGAGCGCTCGGGGCTCTACAATGGGTCATTGTTCGGCCCGGTCCCGGTCCCGCTCCGGCACCGGCCAGGCTGGGGGGCTGCCAGGCTGGGGGGCTGCCCGCCCGGGACCGGCCGCCCGCACCGCCGCTTAACGGGGCAGCGCGCCCCATCCCTGCCCCGGCGGATCCCGGCCCCGGCGGCACCGCGACCCGGGCGCGGGCGGCAGCGCGGCGAGGGAGGGAGCGGGCGGAGGGAGGGAGCGAGCGAGGGAGGGAGGGAAGGAGCTTGAGAGGGAGGGAGGGAGCGAGGGAGGCGGCGTCTCCTTTAAAAGCCGTGCGGGGCCGCAGCCCGCTCCCACAGGGCGGCTGTGATTGGCGCGGGCCCCCGAGCCTCCGGGGTCGTGACATCGCCGCGCAACAAAAAGCCCCGGCGGCGGCGGCGGGCGGCCACCCCCGGCCATGGTGCGGTGCGGGGCCGGCGGGGAGCCCGGCGCGCTGCCCTAACGCGGCCGCTCCCCGCGCACCGGGGATCTTCTTCTTTTTCCTTTTTTTTTTTTTTTTCCTTTTATTTACCCTCCTCCCTCCTTTCTCCTGTCTTTTTTAAGGGAGCGGAGACAAGTCAAACTTCATCCTGATGTTGCTGCGGGAGTCTCGGTAAATGACCGTCTGTTCTCATGAGCGTGATGCAAAGGACATTTTTGAAAAGGAGCCTTTTAACTCCGTAGACACGTAGGGACCCATTCACGGGCAGGCACACGCACACACACGCGAGGAGGAGGAGGAAGAAAAAGAAGAAGCAACAACTTTTCGATCGCTGCTTTTAAAAGGGAGAAGCCTTTTCCCTGGCCGGGAGTTGCCTTCTGCCTCCTCAACCAGCTGCTAAAAGTATGTTTCCGAGACGGACTGTACTTCAGGGAACTTCTGTTTTCTGCTCGGCAGCTGTAGAGGAGCAGCAGCGAAGTTTGGAGTAACACCAAGTGATGCGGGAAAAACACCCCGAGAGCAGAACACCCTCCTGCAGACACAACCCCTGCTGCTGCACACAGGTATAGCCCCGGCGGTCGCAGATCCGCTGAAAGCCGCCTCCGCAGGATGACTCCGTGGGCCACGGCGGAGGTGCTAGCGCTCTGGAAGAGAGAGGGGGGACGGGACACTAATCATAACTATTATTACTGTTACTATAATAATCCAGCCCAGATTTTCACGGGGGAGAAGGTCAGCCTGTGGGTTTGGCTAAGAACGTAGCAGGATTTTTACTTTCCTCCTTCCCCTTTTTTGACTCCACGGAGGGAAAAATAGCACTCCTTTTCCCTCCGTTGGGGGAAGCCGCTGCCCCGCCGCGGGAGGAGCGGAACCGGCCCGGAGCCCGCGGCTCGGCTCGGCTTGGAGGGGTGTCGGGGGCAGCCCGGGGGTCGGGACGGGAGCGTAGCGGGGAAGTCGCTTTGCGGGGCAGTCGCCCCTTGCCGGCGGAGCGGCGGGAGGCCCGGCCCGGGGCACACCTGCGCCCCCTCCTCCCCTTCCCCTCCGCGCTCCTTTGTTGCGGAGCGCCCCGCTCCGCTCCGCTCGCCCGTCCGGCCCGGCCCGCTGCCTTTGATCTCCTGCCGCGGGGATTTCGGCGGCGCGGCCGCGCACCTGAAGCGGCCCCTCGGGGGGCTCTGCCGGCCATGGCCCGGCGCCGGGCTGGGTCCCGCCCGTCCCCCTCCTCCCCCGGCGCGGTGTCCGCGCTGACTGGCTCCCATCGCCTCCTCCTCCTCCGCGCAGGTTGATCATGGTTGCCGTGACCCGCTCCGTCCTGGCGCTGCTGCTGTGCCAGGCGCTGCTGGGCGGCGCGGCCGGGCTCATGCCGGAGGTGGGTCGGCGGCGCTTCATCGAGCCGGGCCGCGCCGCCTCGGCCGCGCAGCGCCCCGAGGACCTGCTCAGCGAGTTCGAGCTGCGCCTGCTCCACATGTTCGGGCTGAAGCGACGGCCCAGCCCCGGCAAGGACGTCGTCATCCCGCCCTACATGCTGGACCTCTACCGCCTGCACGCGGGGCAGCAGCTGGGGCAGCCGCCGGCGCTGGGCTTCCCGCTGGAGCGGGCGGCCAGCCGCGCCAACACGGTGCGCAGCTTCCACCACGAAGGTACGCGCGGGCGGGGGCTCGGCGGGCTGCGAAGGGCAGGGCAGGGCTGGGCAGGGCTGGAGGAGGAGCGCGGGGCGGATTCCTGCCGCGGGCTTCGCGCAGGGCAGCGGGGCACGGGGCTCCTGCCTCGCTTCTGCCCACCCTCCCTCCGACGGGGCGCTCCCGTTTATTGGCTTTTCCAATTTTAAGCGTGCCCGCAGACCGCTGCTCTCCTGCCGGGCTGGAAGGCAGGGCAGGCTCCCTAACGCGCGGCTGAGCCGGACCGCTGCGGAGGTTTCTAATCCTTATCTAATCCCCGTGAGAGATCAATGAGACAATCAATCGTGACCTCCCCGGGCGCTGCCGTCGAGGAGCGAGGTAGCCACACCAACGCTACGGCTCCGCAGTGCCCCGTGGCTGGGTTTTGGCTCTCACCTGCAGTGCCTCCAGCAGCACCTTTGCAGACCCTCCTCCCCTGCAGCCCACCGAGGCAGCCGACCCTCTGGGCCGGGCCCTCACTCAGCATTTGGGTGCATTTCCTGGCTCTTGCAGCCAAAGTAGTGTCTGTGGCATTAGCCGTGGCACGGGTAGGGCCGTGGAGCTGGCGGGGCACGTGTCGTTCACGTGCTTTTTGGGAAACGTTCCCCCAGGTTGTAATTGCTCCTGGCTGCTGGTCTCTGGTGTTGGCATGCAGTGGCTCTGCTGCAAAAGTAATGAAAATGCAGTTTCCCTGTGCTTTTATCATGGAACTGTGTCAAGAAAAGAAAATCATTAGTATTTGAGTTTCTGATGGATGAAGGAGGTGGCCTTGGAGAAGTGGATGTGCTGTTTAATGGAAAGCCTTATCGTGAGAAAGGAGATGAATGGTGAAATCTAACCTCTCCTCTTCCACATTTCCCTTCATGGGAAGTAAACACCTGGCAGTAAATGGGGAAAAGCCAGCACATGGGTCATTCCCATTAAACCCAAGTATGGTAGGCAAGGGGCTCAACAAGAGAGGAGCTGAAAGGCAAAGTTGATAATGTTTAGGCAAATGTTAAAATCTGTGGTTTGAAGTAGTCACGCTGTTACAGCAAGGGCTGATTTTGTTAGAAAGTCAATGTTACAATTTTCACAAAATCTGGAAGAAAATCAGTGTGACTTCTGTTTTCTCACAGAGTTCTTACTCTGCATCAGTGGTTTCTTGAAAGCAGAAGTTTGTCATTCAAAACATCTGCATATTTACAGGTGTCGGTCTGGTCCTGAACTGCAGTAAGGCTGAGTCTTACTTTATGCAGAGTTGTATTGGATTCTGTGGGAAATGGTTAAATGACTAAGATCTGCTGACAGCAGCTCTGCCTTCCCCTTAGAAAGCGATTTTTTTTTCTTTTTTTTTTTTTTCTTCTTCTTCTCCAGGATGCTATGCTTAGCACCAAAATTAAAAAACATGACTTGAGGGAGATTTGTTTTGGCAAATACTTTTAATTTCTTCAGTGTCTGTAGCAACAATGTACTCTTAGCAGCCCTAGGTATATTTTACTCCCTCTGAAGCTCAGTTATTTGTTGACTCAAAGGTGAGAATGGCTTGGGGTTTAGTGACTTCTTGCATTTTTGGTTTTGCTGGTTTTGAAAACTTGTTGTTTGGAAATTATTTGTTTCATTATCCCTTTATCATCCACCTCTTTTTTTAGCAGTTGAACCTTCCTGCTGTTCTTTATGGCCCTTTTGGGTGAATAGGAGGGTGTGCTACATAAAGTACTGTTACAGAGACTGAGTTCACAGTCTTTATATGTTAAGATTTTCAAGTCACCTAAATTGCCGAGTAGTGTTTTTCAGAATGCACTTTAAGGGATTGATGCTAGAGCTGTGTTCTTGAAAAGAGCAGAAATGTGATAGTTCCCCACAGCCCTCAACTGGTTTTAATGTTCCCCACTAGCTACTGGGCTTGAGTTTTCTCGCCCCCCGTCCTTGAATTCCAAATTAATGCTGTGCATGTCTTGCCACTTCTGATAACCACCTGGAACTGCAAAGGGCACCAGTGCTCAACCCAAATGCATAACAATTAGTGCAGCATTTTTAACTTCATGCTGTATGTGCTGGCATAAACGAGCAGAAAGACAAGGGAGATGACATTTTTCACCTTAAAGTCTTTCAGATCTTGTGTGCCACATGTGTTAGCTGTCATTTGGAAGTTGCCAACAGCAGATTATGTGGAGGGGTTTGGTTGCTTGTCTCAGTTCCTGATTGTTTTCTTTTCTTTTTTTTTTTTTCTTTTCTTTTCCTTGTTTAATCAAATTAGAAGTTTTGGAAGAACTGCCAGAAACGAGTGGGAAAACAGCACGGCGTTTCTTCTTTAATTTAACTTCCATCCCTAATGAGGAGTCTATCACCTCAGCTGAACTCCAGATTTTTCGGAAACAGGTGCACGGAGCCTTTGAGAACAACAGCAGCTACCATCACCGTATTAATATTTATGAAATTATAAAGCCAGCCACAGCCACCTCTAAGGACCCTGTCACAAGACTTTTGGACACCAGGTTGGTGCATCATAATGCAAGTAAATGGGAAAGTTTTGATGTAACGCCCGCTGTTTTGAGGTGGATTGCACATGGACAACCTAATCATGGGTTTGTGGTAGAGGTGGTTCACTTGGACAAAGAGAACAGTGCCTCCAAGAGGCACGTTAGGATTAGCAGGTCTTTACATCAGGATGAAGATAGCTGGTCTCAGCTGAGGCCGTTGTTAGTAACGTTTGGGCATGATGGCAAGGGACACCCGCTCCATAAAAGAGAAAAGCGTCAAGCGAAACACAAACAGCGTAAACGCCACAAATACAGTTGCAAAAGGCACCCGTTGTATGTGGACTTCAATGATGTGGGGTGGAATGACTGGATTGTTGCCCCGCCGGGGTATAGTGCCTTTTACTGCCATGGGGAATGTCCTTTTCCACTGGCAGATCATCTAAACTCAACAAACCATGCCATTGTTCAGACTTTGGTCAATTCAGTGAATTCCAAAATCCCCAAGGCTTGCTGTGTGCCGACAGAACTGAGTGCTATTTCCATGCTCTACCTTGATGAAAATGAAAAAGTTGTATTAAAGAACTATCAAGATATGGTTGTGGAGGGTTGTGGGTGCCGTTAACACAGCAAATATATTAGACAAATGCAAAAAAAAAAAAAAAAAAAAAAGAAATAGCTGACACTTTAATATTTCCCAATGAAGACTTTATTTATGTAATGAAATGGAAAGAAAAAAAAACACAACTATTTTGAAAATATATTTATGTCTACGAAAAAGTTGGGAAAACAAATATTTTAATCAGAGAAATATTCCTTTAAAGATTTTAAATGTATTTTAGTTGTACATTTTATATGGGTTTAACCCCAGCACATGAAGTATAATGGTCAGATTCTTATTTTGTATTTATTTACTATTATAACCACTTTTTAGAAGAATAGCTAATTTGTATTTATATGTAATCGAAAAAGAAAAAAATATAGGGTTTGTACATAATTTTCCAAAATTGTAGCTGTTTCAATTGTGTGTATTTAAGTTGAAAAGAATACATGGAAGGTTACTATGGCAAAGTGCATAGCACATTTGCTTTCTGCTGTGCTACTGTTAAGGTCACAAGTTCAAGTCCAGAAAAAAGTGGATAATCCACTCTGCTGACTTTCAAGATTATATTGTACAATTCTCAGGAATGCTGCAGGGTGGGCTGTCCAATCCATGAGAACTGGCATCCTCTTTAGGTGGAACATTTGGATAAGAACCAGACGTTGCTGATCTAGTATAAATACTGCTATTCCCAACTAATTTGCGGCGTGAATATAAGAAGGGCCAATAGAAATCCTACGGGAGGTGGGGGTGGAGGAAGACTGAATCCTTTCTAGACCTACAGAAAAGTGAATGTTTGATGTTTCCTTTAAAAGTCCTTCCTTTAAAAGTCCTGGCCAAATATAAAATAATAAAAACTAAAATGTCATCCTTTTTTTTTTTTTTTTGTGATTATCTATGCTAAAGAGGAATACTTACCTTGTTTGTACCAGCCCTTGTCTTTAACAGTCGGAAAAGCATTGCATACTTCCTCACCTCAGAGGAGAGCTCACTTCTGTGGAGTGTTATAGTGAAATTAATCTGTAATTTTTGCCCTGCATACAGCAAGTTGTTGTCATATGCAGCCTCCTCTCTAACCTCAGCTGATGGTTTTGCTGTTTGGCAGGTTAGCGTCTCTTCATTTCCAGGGTTTTGTGTCTGAAATGTTTTTTGGTTTTTTTCCTTCCCAAATGTTTAAATCTGTTTCGGATAATAAATCCTAGAACTCTGGTATTTCTTTCTGAAAAGTCCGGTCTGTAAGAAAAAAACCTGTGCAGCCATCACAAGAACAACTTGTGCTTGCCTATTGTTGCTTTTTAAGCCCTTCATGTGAGGGGCAGAGGCGTGATTTGCAGTTGGCAAATGCAGCATCCAAGCGATCCTGGTGGTGCCTGTTGTGCTTCCAGCCTGGCCTGGCAGTCAGGTCACTGGGGTGCTGGTTGTATGCAAGCTGAGCTGCAGTAGTGCAGTGGAAAAGGAGCTTCAATGGGCTTCTTGGTCATCCCCTTGAGCTCTCTTGTGGATCCACTTCTGGGTTTGGTGAACTGAGGCAGCACTTCCTAAAGCCATGTGTGCAATGGGCTCTTTAGGGACCTCTTTAAATCAACTCTGGGAATCTCTTGATTTGGGCCTCCTGCTAGCCCAGCTTTTTATTAACAAAGACCTCTTTCTATTGGCTCTCCCCAAACTCCTCCTTTTTTTACTAGAGTTAGCTGGGTTGCAGTGAAGGTACTAAATAGAGGAGTTGATCAGAAAGGCTAACTTGATCAGCAGGTCTTCTTGTGGAACAGTTGTCTACTACTAATCATCCCAAAAAGCAGGGGGTGCAGAGGATAGGAGAGAAAATCCAATTTCCTGTTGATTGCCTGCTTTTTTTTTTTCTTGTGAGCTTAAAAATGCCTTGGGCTTTAAGGTTCTGTGGCAGGATAAAAACTTAAGTATTTGTTTGTACCAGCTATTTTTAATAGCTATTAGAGAGCAATCTGCAGTTTGGCTCTGCTGACTATTGAGAGGTGGCTGATGTTGGTGTGCTGGTATGAGTTGGGTGGGAGGACAACCTCCAGGTGCTTTTTCTGGTGCAGTTCTGGTGTCTGATGTTTTTAGTGGGGAAGCAGTGTATATGGAGAAGTTTAGTTTGCCTTTTGTTTGTTGCCACCTTTGGTGGTGATGGATGAGTTTATGGCTGTTGCCTTGGCAAGAGTGTCAGTCCCAGGATGTGCTGCAGTGCCATTTCGGCAGGAATTTGATCACTGTGATCTGTGGCTGTGCCAGTCAAGTCTGTACAACCTAAGCCTGCAAAAGCTGGGTGTAAAGTGCTGAAAATGTGGTGAGGAGCAGGAAAGGGATGATCCCAGGGCTGCTGAAATCAATCAGGAACCCACAGCACTTCCAACCAGATCCTCAACTCTTGTGTTGCAAGGCTTAAGTTTCACAGCTCCTTCATGTGGAACGAGGCTGAGGGAGGCTTTTTACAGAGTGGTGACTGCTTGCCTTCTCCTGTAAGGCATGAGAACACGTTGGTGCTAATCTTGTTTCCAAAAAATTGGCTGTGGCACTTGTCTCTGCATGAGCAGTAGCTGGTCACGGCGTGATGCTGCATTCCTTGCAAGGGCAAACCTCCTGTTGCTTGACAGAGAATCTCATCCTTAGCAAAATACACTGTGAGGCCAAGGTAGAATTGTAAACCTGTTAAGATCCACTCTCATAAGCATTTCTGTAACTGCATAGTGTTAGTCACAGAATCAGTTACATGCTGATTTTTGGGGAGGAAATATGTATTGTGTCAAGCTCAGAACATCAATATATTTCTGCAGGATTTGTTTTGTAATGTATCTTTAAATCCTTAACCTGTAGCCTCTCTCTCTAGACTGGAGACAGGAGAGTGCTGCACTAAAAACTTTGTTTAGGATTTAAAGCAAAAGAAACAAAACAAACTCTGATAGATGAGTAGTAGAAAATTCTCCTAGAGATGAGTTGGGTTCCCTAGTCCTTTTAGATAGGGTCTGATGATCAGAAAGCCCTTCTCAAAGGTTTGGGCTTTCTGACATCTTGTAAAAGTCTGGTAATGACCGCTAAATAATGCTAAATAATAAAGGTATGCTGTTACCACAGCACTCCAGTACTTACTTTAGTTATTTAGCTCTTAATAGTGTTACAGTAATCTACAAGGAGAAATGAGCTTTTTTTTTTTCTCTTAAGAGGAGAAAAAGCAAAATATTTTGAAGGCAAAACTGCCTTTGTTACTCTGTAGCCCCTAAACATTTTGCTTCTAGGCACTTAAATAATCTATATAGGCAGAGATTGTGATAGATAATGTCACCCTTTGTGCATTTCAGATAAGCATCTCTCTAAACACAAATGTGATCAGCATCTCTCCTTGTCCTTTTGAGAGTCAGTAGCAGCTTTGTCGAGTGGCTTGATAATTTTTGCGCAGCATTCAGTTGGACTTCTGTGGTCAGCAGCACCATGTAAAAATGCCGCGGGAGGATCTCCAGCTGAGGTAAGCTCTCCCGAGAGCTCCCCACCGAGCAGGGGCCGCTCTGCTGCCCGGCCCGGGCTCCCCGGGCAGGCACCGAGGCCTCTCCTGCTGCTGCGGGGTTTGGGTGGCCACAGCCCGGCACCTGCTCCCCCTGCCCGCCAGCCGAGGCTCATCCCTGCCGGTGAGCCTTGCAGAGGGGCAGGGGTGTTGGGCTCTCAGCTCTGGAGGAGGAGCTCGTCTGGACTGCCTTTGTGTTAGATCCGCTTTGCTACACTATTAGAAAAGGATAATTATTGAACTATTTCATTGTATAGCTATTCCGAAATAGTTGATTTTTTGGGTTGGGTTTTTTTATTGATTTCAGGAGGCAGCTAATTGCCATGTGGCAGCTTGATGTTAATGTTTTATGAAGATCAGGAAACAAAAGTTTATGAAAAGCTTTTGTATAGTAACTGCAGAGTTTCAAGAACTGTTTTATACTTCCTGACAGTGCAGGTCTGGCTTAATGGTTTGTTTTTATTGCTTAAGAGTGTAAACCTTTCTTTAGCCGATGTGTGGAAATTATATCCTCATCCCGCATTACGCATTTCTCATTGCTCATTACTCATTCCTGCTTTCATTGCTGCCATCTGTAATCAGAGCTTTACTGTTTCAACTGCATGCAAAATGCTCCTCTCCTTTGCACAGTAAGATACTTTTCCTTAGCACTCACCCACCCTTTCAAAGGAAAAAAAAAAAAAAAAGGAGGGGGAAGGGGGGGAAAAACAGGGGGAGGAAAAGCCTACTCTGTCTATATTGTTTTTCTCTGTTTTGGGTGGAGTCTGTGTTAGATTTTGGTTGCTAGATGGTTTCTGTAGTAACAAGCAGAGAAAACTCCAAGACTGAAAAAGCACTTTTAAAGGTGCCATATCTTGCCTGGAGTATTATTTATCTAATTATGGATATGGAATGCTTAGCTTCTCCTTTATATTAAGGCAGCCCCTTTTGCAAGGGCAGACTGCTGCTGTGAGATCTTGAAACGGAGTGATCTTACAACACAAGAGCAGGAGAAGCACAAATCCTGTGCCCAGTTGACTTAAACTGCTCAAAATAATGATGAAAAGCCAAAGGCATTAAAATATATTTTTAAAGATTGTTACAGATACAAACAACTTTGTTTTAGTTACGTAGGAAAGAAACAAGAAGCTGGGTTCAGAAGGACACTTGGATTGGACATGTTGCTGCTGAAAGGAGGGTGTTAGATACAAGCAGCAGTGTTTTATTTTGTTAGACTACTGTATACAAGGAGAAAGTCCCAGCTCCTGCAGAATATAACCTTGCTCTGCCATACTCCAAATTCTTTGGTTTACTTTTCCTAAGAGATTTCACAGGTGTGTGAGAAAGTAACTGTGTGTCAAATACTTTTGCCTTGCTTGGGCACAAAAAGGATTCAAAAAGTGTTTTACTATTACTTCTTTCCTGTCTCTCCAGTACTAATCCTTCCTTACCTGTATTCCTGACAGCCTTGCCTGCAACAAGCAGTAATGGTTTCCTAAGGTGGAGTTTCCTCTCTTTTTGGAATGTAGTCACCTGTCAGTGCCCTCCCGGATTTAGCAGCGTCCCGTCCGCGAGCCTTGTGCAGTGGTCACTTAGCAAAGCAGGTACACTGGTTTTGTCCTGGTTCTGTGTGCTTTACAGAGGCAGTTTGTCCCAGCCTTCAGCAAGAGCCTTAGTTTGGGAAGGGTCTGGAGGCTTGTACCCCAGGGGTGCAGCAGGAGACACCCTGAGACACCGGGGACTGTGTTTGTAACCTGCCAGCAGTCTGAGGGCCGGAGCTCATTTGCATCTGTATTTCCATAGTGCTGTGAAGGCACTTGGAGGCAATACCTGCCTGGGCTTGTGTTGCCCTCGATGGATGAGCAGAGGCTGGGAGCTCTTGGACTTCTCCAGGGGTAGGGGATTTGCAGTGGGCCAGCCTGGCTCTCATCTCTTGAGAGGGAGGTTTGCTTTTCATGGTTGGGGCTTCTGCAAAATGTGCTCGGCTGCCCACCCAGGAATGAGAGCGGAGCCACTGGGTGAGGTCTGCGGTGGAAAGCAGCACATCAGTGTGGGTTTAGTTTGAAAAAAGGCAGGGATTATGGTGGGGAAAAGTGGAAGGCGAGGGAAGTGGGGAAGGACCCTGCAGGCTTTGGAAGCTGAAAGTGTTAACAGCTTCTGAGGGGACTTCAGGTAGAAAGATCAGAGCAGTGAATTGATAACATTATGAAAGTTCAGGTTCCCACAACAGCCAGACTGTGGAAGATTTACAATTTAATGAGGCTGATAATCCCATTAGAGATTAAATTAAGAAGGTTTTTCTGGGAGATCACCAAGAAAATGATGAATATTGTGCTGTAGCTTGGCTTACAGTGCCAAGGCAGTGGAGACCTGACATGTACTTCTTGCACTGCAGGACACTGTTTCATTCAGTGTGTCTCATTAAAACAGAGCCTCCAACTCCAGCAGTGTTTCACTACAAACAGAAGCAAATTATTAATACTTTTCATTACTATTATTATTACTATCATCATCCTGGAAACAATATGCACATTAAAATATGGAAATATCAACCAGATCTGCAAATCAGCACAGCTCTCCTGACTTCGTTCTCAGACAATCCAGTCCTTTTTATTAAAGCAAAGCCTCAGAAGGCAGGCTGACCACGGGTAGAAAATAATGTGTTTAAGGGAACCATTGACATAACTCCAGTAGCTTGGAACTTGCACAAACCACTTTTTATGGCACTCTGCACACCCTAGTGATGGGAAAGTGTTGTATGGAATAATGAGTCTGTAACCACAGACTTCAAAAGTATAGAATGTCTGAGGCATGATGGAAATAGCTGTTTCCACATCAATAATATACACACAGGCATATTGAAGCTTAATTGCAAGGCCAGTGGTGATGGGAGGAGGAAGGGGTGAGGGCTATCTGACTGCAACTGTACCCAAAGCCTCTGCTTTACAGCCAGAAACAATGAGGCATTTCATGATAAACTTGACTTGTGCATTTTTCTCATGACTTATCGATAACTTCATATGGGACTTCACAGACCAAAGAAGTTATTGACTCCTTAGGAGTTAGGAAGATGGACAGGGTTTGTATTATTTCTTTTAAACATCATTCTAGCTGTTGTCCTTAAATTATTCTACTTTAAGGACAACTCTAACACAATCTTTTTACTACTTGCATTTTCCCTGTTCCTTTGAATGAAAAAACCTTTTCCTTACAAGCAGTCTCTCACCTTAAGAGCTTTTTTGATTCGTTTTCCTGAAGAATCCTACTGTTCCAGTTGACACCATCGTATTAACATGAAGGCAGTTTTGTTATCACAAGCTGTTGTTATTGGACCAAGCCCTAGAGCACGTGGAAGATGTTTTCCCAGCGCTGGCGCTGTAAATAAGAGGTGGGCCCAATAGCTTTAAGTGACAAAATGAGCAGTTTGGTTCTGCAGAATACTGGCATTATGGTTACTCTTTTATTCCTGTTGTACAAAGAGATTGTCGTGCTACTGCTTTTAGTGTACAGACTTACAGCAGGATTACTTTAAAGCTTCCCTGGCTGGTATCTGATGAGGACACCACGGAGCCTGAGATTCCTAAAAAGAAAATGTCTTACCTTCTCTGGAGGGAGACCTCAGAATACCTTGAGACTCAAAGATCAGAAAGAAATGGAATTGAAGTTCTCCTTTTCTTAACCACACTAGTATTTTTAAAGTCCATCCATGTTTTTGGTTACTTAGGATTAGCAGCAACCATGTTCTAGATGTTATTACTGAGGGGAGGATCAAAGACTAATTGATTCATATTTCCTGGTTTGGTGACTTATTTATTTATTTTCTTGATTTTGTTGGGTTTTTTTAAAATAGTTAATTGTTAACTACTTCTTGACGTGTTGTGTAAAGCAGTCTCCCATGTTTGCAGATGAAAAGGTTTTCATCTTGGGAAATATAACCCAAATGTACCCTAGAGGGCAGAGTCATTTAGAGGGAGCTCCTGCACACCTGCCGGGTTACTGGAGCGTGCCCACTGCCAGCTCCTTGGAGAGAGGGACCCAGCCCTGGGAAAATGGTGTTGGGAGCGTGGGTGGAGCCTTCTGCCTTTTGTCAGCAGTGAAAGTGAGTCCTGTGTGCAGGTTCTGAGGGGAAAAAAGCCCAAACCCACCCAACCAAAATAATTTAAAAAAAAAAAAACACCATGTATTTTGCAGACAGCTCCCTATAACCCAGCAGACCATGCTGCTGGCCTGGAGCCATCGCAGCCCTTGCCTGCAAGAGGGTCTTAGCCCTTTTTTAGTGTTTATTTTTAATTTTCAAATAGAGGCAACTTAACTTTTGTTTGATATAAAAACAAACCCCAACAAACCAAACTAGGTACTGCCCCTTGCGAGAGCTCTCTCCTCTTGAGCCTGAGCTGCTCCGTGGGTTGCTGCCTACCTTTCTGTCTGGTGAGGAAAATTTGTTGCCAGGCCTTTCTCTGTGAGTGTCTGGGAAGAATCTGGGAAGGTCTTTTCAGCTCCTCTCATACTTCCTTCAGGGTTTCGGGCTCCATTCCTCTCTTATTTACCTCATTTATCTGAGAGGGGGGGAAAAAAAAAGAAGGTCAAGTACTGGGACACTTTGAAGAGTGTGCCTTTACCAAGCTTTGGTTTTTCTCTCTTCCTGGAACTCTCATTACATGATCCTGGTTTTCTGAGCCAATTGTTAGCCCAAGGCCAAATCCTTAACCTTGGGCTAGATAACAAAAGCACAGCTGAGGTGATCTTGACTCCTTTAAAAAGGCTGTCTACTCTTTGATGCACTCGGAATGAGACGCATAATTCATTTAATTCCAAAGGTTGTTCTTAGCATGGGAAATTAGCAACCTCCGTGATAAAAAGTCAGCATGTTAGGTGTGTGTGCGTGTTTTATGTTGATCTTTGTCTTCCATTGCATTCCACATCCTGGAGGGTGTTGGTGTGTCTAGGGAGAACCAGAGACTAAATCCTATCTGGGGAGTTTTGCTTCCTGTAAGTGCATCTGCTCCTACCAGGGCCTGAAGACTTTGTGCCAATGAAAGGAATCAGCCTTTGGTAGCTCTCAATGAGAGGAGTGTGTACCTGGAGTGTATGCTCAGGAGAAATCAGGATCAGGTTTTTTATGGGATGTCAAAACTGGCTTGTGAAGTACAGCCCCCTTTTATGCAATGACCCCAGAGGTGTGAGAGGCTGGTGGGTGTCATTCTTCTTTATGGTGTGGAGGTTTCTCCAACAGGTCCTTTCTGAGTTTTTTCTTTGGGAGAGGACTCCACCAGCGCAAGCTGTATTGCTGAAGTCTCTGTGCCCCTCTGAATAACTCTGAGGGCTTGTTTTGTGCTGTAGTTTAGCAAGCCTGATGGCAAACCTCAGCATCATGTGGGCTGTAGTGTCCAAGGGGTCAGGCCACGAGAGGCGCTGGAATTTGGAGCCAGGCTGAGAGCAACGAGATGGGCTTTGGTGGGTAAAGTGTTGACAGGAAATGCTGCTGCTCAAACCCTGCACCAGGAAAAGGAGGAGTGGGGCCACCAGACTAAGGACAGGAGAGACAGCAAACTGCTCAGCCATGGAGCTGGAGCGTGCCATTGGAAAAGTCCCTTGCTGTCCTTGTGTGCCAGTTCTCCAATAGCTGTTCCTGCCTCCTGAGTGTTTTGGAATGATATAAACCTTAAAGAATTCGGAGATGCCTAAATGCACTGCTGTTTATCCTGTAGGCTAGAGATAGATAGCTACATTATATGGCGTAATGACAGGTTTCATCCATTGGGAACTACTTTGCATGTGGACCAGGTCTGGCCAGTATAAATTGGAAAGCAAAGATGGCTTTGTGATTAAGGTGCTGGAGTGGGACGCTGGAAATCTGGGTTCAAGTTGTGGGTCAGCCATAAACTCCCTGTATGACCTTGAGCAATATAATTATTCTGAGACTTCAAAGGTATCTAAACAATTTGGACACCCATTTTCTAGTCATTTTAATTAACTGGGATGCTTTGAAATGCTCAGCTTTAATCTCTCTGTGCCTCGGATTCTCATTTGTAAAACCAGGATAATAATATTTCCTTGCACATGAAGAGGATGTGTGTGCTAAGGATTGGGATGTGTGTGCATTAAGGATTGGGAAGTGTGCATTAAGGATTGGGGAGCGTGCAGCTACTCAGAATGCAGCAGGGATGGAGCTTCCAAGCTTAGGGGGAACAAGCTGAGTTTTGCAGGTGTGGGTTTTAAATTTGGATATGGGTGTTCTGTGCAGGACAAACAGCCTGTGGCATGCGGGCAGAAACTGGGGATAGCTACCAACTGTGATATATTACCTTCATTTTAGTCCCGGGGAGATAAATTCCACTGCAAGCAAACTGCAACCAAAATATTTACTGAGAGGAACAGCTCATTTCTTCAGTATTTCATTTAGCTGCATAACAACATCTTGCCGTTTCTTTAGTGTCTTGCCATTCTTTAATAGTGAACATTAAACTTTTACAAGATAAATTGAGGAGTTATTAACATTTCCATTTCTGTGCCTTGTAACACAGGCCCTGCCCCCCCTTTACTATCACCTACGGTTATGTCCCTTTGCCTGGTGTTGTGTGGCTGTGTAATGAGAAGCCTGGGTTGCACACAGGCAGAGGGAAGGGTTAAAAGAGCCAAGGGAGTCTTTAATTCCTTTTTTTTCTGACTTTTGTGGGTTTAATACACAATCTTAACATTCCATTAGTGAGTGGTTGCATTTTTTTCCTTTTTAACTGAAGAGATTAAAGGTTCCTTCAGATTTTACATTTTTTCACTACTCTTTAGTCATGTCAGTTGTGTGTGCTGGGCAGGCAGGAGATGAAAATCTGTCCTCAGTAACTGTTGGTGCTGCTGCCAGAGCCCAGGGATGGATGCCTGGAACACTCCTGTCCATGGGGGACTGCCAGAGCTGTCCAGAGGGGACTGCTTTTCCCAAAAGATTCTCTATCAAGGCAGAGGAATGTTTCCAAGGCCGTGGGACTTGGGTTCCTCACTGGCCTGCAATGACCATCACTCGGTGAGGAAAAGGGCTTTGTAAACTGCCTGCAAAACACTGAAGTGTTGCATAGGGTCAGAACATCTGCCCCCGCTTGTCATGAGGCTTATGGAGATGTCTGTGGTAAATTGATGGTGAAATGAGGGTCACAGTTAAACGTGTAGGGAAGAGGTGGCTGCTACTGTGAACAGCTTCCACTTGTGACTTTGGCATGAATCAAATCAGTCACTTCCACTCCTCTGTCCATTGGCTTCTTAGAATGGCTGCTCTGTAAACAGGCAAATCTGTCTTTGCCATTGGAGTAACTTGTTATTTGTCACAACTGACTCTCAAATCTGCCCATCAAGAGAGGCTTTTGCCTTGAAATCTGGTTTTCAAAGCAACCACGAGCCAAGGGCTTCTCTACTGTGCTGGCTGTCCTTGCAGGACAGGTGAGTTCTCAGTTTTGTTCTAAATTCTGTATTCTGAGCATCCTGAACGTTCAATGGCAAATTTGACTCTAAAACTTCGGTAGATTAAGATAATGAAAGCTCTAGTTGTGGTTTTCACTGAAAACTAACAGTCAAGAATTGTAAAGGACTTGAGGTGATATTTGTTATTTCTAAAGTTTTTCCTGCTACTTTGGTTCAGTTTTTTTTACTGAAAGTGAGCAGGTGAGAAATACTGTCAAATTAGTATTTCATATCATGTACAAGCAAACATCATCTCTAAAGGTTTTTGCAGAATAACTGTTTTATGATTAGTCAACTAAACATTTTCAGATAGTCTCACCTTATAGCATGTGGCCATTTTGCTCTGTTTGATGGGTGTACAGTTTAGAAACAAAAGCAAACAAAACAGGAAAAAAATCATGGCTAGATACCTGCCAAAAGTTAAAATTACCTTAGAGAAAAATGCCTCTGGATTTTCCAGGAGAAAATCAAGCATTGAATTAACTGGGGGGGGGAAGAGATAAAGAACTAAATAGAGTAATGCAGCTTTTTTTTTTTTTTAAGAATGGCCTGATTCAGCAAAACCTTCATGTTCTTATTAGCTAGTTTGTATTCTTGGCCCATGAAAAACTTTTGGAGAGAACTTAATTTAGTACATTGTTACAACCTCTGATACCTGCCCGACTTTATCCAAGTTCATGAACCTTTTGAGCAGCAACCCCCCTCATGCCCCTGGGGTTCTGGAGAGGGATTTATGGTTTCATGTGCAAAACAGTGTGAAACTTGGCACTTCTGCATGGCCTGAACTCTGACAGCTCCAGGAGCACTAAGCAAAATCAAGGCTTGTGAGTTCAACCAGCTCAGAGGCAAAGCAGAGCTTTATTGGAACTCGCATGAACTTGAACCAAATTCCATTTTAAAAAAGCTGGCCTTTACTGTCCTGTCATTGCTTTGTCATTAACATGGAGGAAATCCATCCTACCTGGCAGTTGTGAAGGTAAATTCAGGAACATGTATCAGGTGCTCAAATAAGGCTGGTGGCAGTGGTGGGGCTGGAGTGGCGTTGAGAACTTCTGATGTGCAGGAAGGAGGTCGACGACCCAGAGACATGAGTGTCTTAATAGTCAGTGTATGGATAGGAGAGGTTGTGAGTTCCTTGTTGCTGAAGAGCCAGGGCAGGCCAGCCATTAGTGTTGTCTGACAGGGTGAGTGAGTCACAGTCAAAGCAGGCACTCATTTTCATCCCCAGGCTTTTCCAGAGCCTGGGCAAGCTGCAAGCTCCAGTTCCTACTGAAAGCCAGGTTTGCCTTTTGCTTGCTCTGCTTTCAGGGGGGTTGGAAGATTTGTAGGAATTTGGCTAAAGGTCAAAAAGCTACTTTCCTCCCCATTTATAAACCAGCAAAGGTGCAGCCAGTGCCCAGGTTCATTAAAGAGACAGCGTCATATTCCTGGTGTTATTCATCTGCAGTTCTGCAGATCCTGTCGTTTTTTAAAAGATCGGAGTCCCTGGCAGGCACTGGAATTGACTGATGCTGGGGATTGGGACCACAAGGTACAGAAATACTTTTTCCTTTGCTCTTGCCCTCTGGACTGTCTGGCTTTGGAACTTTCATCATTCAGGTAGGTCATGTTATGGCTCTCCTTACCGGGTCCCAAGATGAGCCAGTGTCACTCAGCTGCAGGCCCAAAGGGACTGTCAGTGAATGCTGCTGTCGTTTTGCTGCTGGTGCTGGATGAGCTGAGTGGACACGTTGTGCTGGACCTGCTGCTCCCAAACAGGGAAGAACTCTTTTGGGGTGATTTGGCTGCAGTGTCATGAGATGGTTGTTATAAGAACATGCGAGAAGTGGGAAAGGCAAGTCATGTAATAATCACTCCAAACTTCAAGTGTGTGGACTTTGGCTTGTTCAAGGAACTGGTAAGTAGTAGCATCTCCTGGGAGTCTGCCCTGGAGGGCAGAGAGACCCATGAAAGTTGCTTGATCTTCAAGGACAGCCTCCTCAAAGCACAGGAACAGTCCATCCTGATGTTCAGGATGCTGAGCAGGTATAGCAGGAGGCCAGCTCGACTGAACGGGGAACTCCTGACTGATTTCAAATGCAAAAGGGAAGAATATGGAGGTGGAAGCAGGGACAAGCAACCAAAGAGGAATACAGAAACGTTGCCTGGGCATGTAGGAACAGAGTTAGGAAAGTCGAAGCTCAGCTGGAGCTGGAACTGATGAGACTTGTGGCGTGTAAACAGGTTGTTTCTGTGTGCAGCGCAAGGAGCCCAAGGAAGATGTGGGCCTTCTGCTGAACGTGGCAGGTGATGACAAGCATGGGAAAGGCTCAAGTGTTCAATGCCTTGGTTCTCATGAGCAAGGTCTGCTGCCAGCTCTCTGTGCACAGTGGCAGAGCTTGAGGGAAGAGGTGGTGTGTGCATTGAAGAGCTGGGAATGCTGATGGCCCCCCCATCCAGTGTGCAGCACCTTGGCTCCTGCAGGAAGGAAAGCCAATTGCGTGCTGGCTTCCTGGAGTGCTCTGACTGTTCCCCTCTGGTTGTGCTTGTTAGGGTGCCAGCGCAGTGCTGCGTCCAGTTTGGGAGGCAGGTGCAGGTCCAGAGGGAATGAGCGAAGCCAGGCTCTTCTCAGAGGTGCATGGCAGAGGGAGAGCAGGCAGCTGCCACAGATTTTAGTAAAGGGGTATCTGGCTGAATATAAGGGAAAAAATCCTTCACAGCAGAGTGGTTTAGCATTTGAACCCTGAGAAGCTGTAGAATTTCTACTTTTAGAGATTTCCTCAACTGGACTAGTTAAGGTCCTGAAGCTGGACTGTATGAGCACGAGGCTGAAGGAGGTGAGCTCCAGAAGCTACTTCCAATCTCGCTATTTCTGATTGTGTGACATAGAGAAAGAGCACTGAGCAAGAGCAATAGATGCACCAATGTGAATGCAGCAGGTTCTTGGTTCTGTGTATACAGTGGTATGTCCAGTTTGTGCTCTGTTTAGCAAGCCTAGTTCTTTTCCTTCTTCTCCCCAAAATCATCCTAAATGTGTAGGCAGGAGATGTGCTCAGTGTGCAGATCAGGGAGCCAAGTATTTGTAGGAACCGTGTCCAAGATCAGGGAAATAATGTAGGTAATAACTGATAATTTATTTCTGCTAGGCATTTTTTCCTCATAAATATCAGTTTTGAATGAATCCTAGCAATGGGTTAAAAACACATCTGCGTGTACAAGAGAGACCTTAAAAGTAGCTTTGACCTGAACTTTCACAACAAAAATTGTTCAGTACAGTGTAGGAAATTATTTCCATAGAAAAAATATTTTCTATTTTTTTTCTCAGAAAATCATTGTAGCATGGACAAGAAAATGACACAAGGACATCTTTGACCAATTAAAATATTTTTAAAAGACAGCAAAGTCTTTGGCAGCCACTGACACCTGTTAAAATACGAGCCCATGCTGGAATATCAGGCTTCTGCTGAAATACGTCCTGGGTGTATTTTTGTGTTTTAAATATGACTTCCCATGCTGGTATTTGCAGGTGCATTGTACTAAAGTGAACACAATCATTTTGTTAATTGCAGTTCAAGCTCATTAGGGAACTATAAAGGCAGAAGAATGAATGTAACCGTGCATTAAATGGTAAATGATTTTGGGGTGGGAAGCAGTCAGGTGTGTTGCCCTAGGCTATGATTTTCCCCGAATTAACATACATAGCAAAGAAAGAAAGAATGAGGCGGGTGGGAAGAAAGAAAGGCCACAGGTCAGGAGAGCAGAGCTGTGAGGGAAGGGCGGCCGCAGCACTGCCCGGTCCGGCCGCCGCTGCTCCCACCGGGACACGCTCCGTGCCGCTCCCGGCTCATTCCTGCCCAGCATGCAGAACACACCCCTCCTCCTCGGCCTTGTGTCCTGAGCCCTGGGCACCTCTGCCGTGGGCAGCCTTCCTGCCTTCTGTCACAAACCCATCCCAGAGCGACGTGTGCCTGAGCTGAGAGCCAACAAAGATTTGTAAACTCCCAGATGTGTTTATCCCAAGGCTTGGTCGCTTCCAGACTCTCACGCCAGCAGGGATCCACGCATTGCCAGATGGTTGGACAAGTATGTTTTGCTGCCTCAGAATAAATAATAATCATGGAGTGAAATGAAAGCCTTGGCCAGCACTTCAGACCTGAGAAGCAATAGTGAGTGTCTCAAGGTCTGGATTTCTAGATGGACGGAGCCCCAGGAGAACTTGCTTTGGCTGGCCGGGATTTGGATCTTCTGGAAAATCAGGCTCATTTATGTTGCCTCTTGTTTTCTGTTTTATCTTTGCTTGAAGTGGAAATACTTGTTTGAGCAAGGAGGAAGGTACAGGGAGAACTGAGTGCAGAACCAAAGGAGAATTTTCCCCTGGTATTATTTCAACTGATACGGTATTTTCTGTAGAACCTCCCATTTCTTTTTTCTCTGCTGTTCTGTTTCCTGAAAGCATTTCCATTTTATTCTGCTCTAGTGATCTGTTTAAGCAGTCACCAAAGGTAAAGGTTTCCCAACTTTCAGACTATCTCTAATATTTGAATGGAAATTGAGGTGCAAATGTCCTGAGGTTTTTTCTTAAAGCTTTCAGAAAAAGAGCTGGTTTCTGTCTAGTCCTAAAAAATTCCTTTGATAGAAAAGAGGGAGAGAAATACCATTATTTATTAATGTTTCTGTCTGGTAAAACTATGCACTCCTTAGCCATTGTTTAATCATATTTGGTTCAAGTTCTTTGTTCTTCAGTTGTATCCCAAAGAGAAGAGAGACATCTGTGGACAGTCTTCACTCAGAGCTTAAATATAACTATGAAAAGCAATTAGTCCAAATTAATGAAAGTCTGTATATTAGTCACTAATTTTATAATTATTCGGGAAAATAATTGTACTCTCAAGGCCAAAAAGTGTAATAGACAGGAAGATGAATATTTTTTTCTCCTCCCTCTTGTGTAGCTGGTGCTGTGTAGGGTCAGGGAAGAGCTCCTGCAATGGACTTGGCTGAATCTTTTCCAGCAAATCCTCTTTCTTTGAAGTCCCGGCTTTGGCAGCTGCTGCCAACTTTACTGTCCAACATGAGACCAGTAAAACCAGATTTTGCTGGTAGACCCAGTCTCTGAGATCGCTTCCTTTTGTAGAACCAAATATGGACAGTTAATTTGCTTTTGGATGTACATCACATTTAACAAGATGGATATCTGTTCCTAACAGCTTAAACACAAAGGCGTGTGCTCTTGTCTACTGTGTCTATTCTAATTAATCCACTTGCAGCTTTTTTTAGCACATTTGTTATTTGCCTCTTGTGTACAGTAGGTCTGCAAAGAAAACGTGGGCAACTTTGTGAGTCTAGAATGAAAGTTCTCAGCTTGAGGTAGGCTGGTGATGAGCTGTTCAACCCAGTGAGGGAAAAGGAATGAAAAACCCCTCTTGCCTCACAGCAGATCAAAAGCAATAATATTTAAAAAAACCAAGCACACACCCATGGCTAGACTGGCACAAAAGTAATCTTTATTGGTGGCATGTGGACAAATATAGTGGAAATACTTTTTAAGAGCCTTACAGGAAGGAATGTCAGCCGTTGTGGGGTTTTCTGTTATTATGCTGGGTGGATCTGAAATCTAAAACCTCCCAGACACTTGCTGTAAATCGGGGCAAACCCATCTCTTCCCTTGGCAGCGCAGAAGTTTCAGTGGCAGTGCTGCTCTGTGTGTGTGTTCATACACATGTGTGTGTGGCGTGTGGCTGGGGTGGGACTGGCACCGCCAGCTTTTTGGGACAAGGAAAAAAGGGGTTTCTTGCCTTGAAACAGTAAGATATCCGCCAATTTGAGCAGCTCTAGCACCACCGTGCTGTTGAGATTTGGCAGGAGAGTGACTTTCACTTTGTTTTCCTGCCAAACGCAGCCACTTAATGAACATTTCAAACCTCTCCACTTGCACGTGCTCAGCTGGTGTTTGAAGGGAAAAGCTGGTCTTTGCAAAGCTGGCTGGGGCTTCTCCTGCTGCTCTCCCACAGCCCCCACCCGTGAGGGGTCTGCCCCTCAGGGACATGAAGGAGGGTATGGGCCAGAGAGGAATGGCTCTGGCATTGCAGCTGTATTTTCAGGGTGGGAGTAGCCTCAGGAATGCCTGCGTGTCTGCTTGGTGATCTCTGTGCTCACAGGAGGGGAGAGAGGCTTGCAAAGAGCCCCTCGTCTGTCCATGGATACATAGGGAAGAGAGCAGGGAAGACAGCAAGAGGCCTCTGTATTTTGGGCAGGTGGTAGAAGAGTTTGTGTTCAGCATGTTTCCTTCCAGTTTCCTGAAGTGGATTTGGCGATTTTGCCCTTCTGCAAAGTCCCCACAGTGTGTGCTCAGCCCCCTCTTGTCTGCACAGCCAAGGCCACGTGCTCTCCTTCACACAGGTACTTGGTCAGCTTGGACTGCTGGCAGTCTCTTCTGCAGCTCCAAGGCTCCCAGCCCTGCTGCAATCTGCTTCCAGCTGTGCAGTGGATTTTTGTAGCTTCATTTTAATTACTTATTTTTTAAAATCAAAGACATCACACGCACATGTGTGTGTGCAAACTGTATTTAAGGATATTGAAGCTATACCGAAATTATCTTGCAACTTTAGTTCTCTTCCCAGCCCTGCACCCATCTTCTGTGTTATGATACAGTCTTTATTTAGACCACTACAATTACAGACCTGCTTGGGGAATGAATCAGGGTTGTGTGGTAAAAGACACCATTGTCCAAGGATCTCTACCCCATTTCTGGCAGGAATGGAAAGACGGATGGTGAGTGAGGTGGGGGTTTGTGGAAAGAGGAAAAAGTATTACAGGCTGTTCAGATGTTCATTAGGGAGTTAGCACTTTCAGTGCTTCTGCCAGAGTGATTCCATGCAAGTCACTGAGACCAAACTCTTCATGGGTGGTCACTAATTTAAGTGTTCTTCATATTCTGGGTATCTGACCAGAGAGCTGGGGTACTGACCTGAAAACCTGAGCAGTCACGGTTACAATAGAAGCTCAGGAGAGCTGTGGTGTAGGAAAAACCATTGTAATGCTCTGGAAAATGAAAAGTCTTTGGCATGCCTGGTCGTTGTGTCCCTGTAGCTGAGGGCAGGGCGAGCACCCTGCTGGGAACACAGGAGCGTGGCCACATGGCTACAGGCTGTGTCATCAGGAGGGGAGGTAGAATTGCCCCAGTCACCAGAATTTTGCCTTTCCCTCACCTGTGAGTGCGCAGCTTTGCAAGAACATCAAGTCACCTTGATCTGTTTTGCAGGCAGCAAACATCCCTCTCCAACCCCCCAGCAAAGAAATACTTTCCTAATGGTCCTTGGAGGCAGAACAGCTGCCTTAGTGGCTTGTTATTAGGAGCAAAACTTGGAGGCACAAATGTTGATCTTTTGCTGCACAGCAGTTTATGGCTGGATAAAACGTTGCTGAAAATAGGTTTGATTTAAATAAAACAACTCTCTCCACTTTAATTTTTCATGTGTGAACGCTTCAGAGAGCGCTTCTGTGGACGTCATCGCAGCCCAGGCCAGTGCGTGCCAAATTAGAAGTTTCAGGATCTTTGAAATTAGGCATCTGTTATCTCTTGCCTGGGGTTTACTTAAGGAAAACAAGAATTCAAAACACGAATGCGCGCAATCTTTACAAAAATACTGGTGTTTACAGTTTGACCTTTACTTTCTAGTGTTTAACTAAGGGCTAAGCATTCGGAATTATGCTTTGGCTTATAAATGTTTATCATCAAATAGGAATGATATCAGAGTTCTTGCAAAAATAAGAGTTCCTTGGAAAGACTTGACTGAGAAAAGATCCACAGTAAGGGGAAGGGAGGGAAAATAAAAGCTGAAGAAAAGCTTGGGACTTTTTGCCATCACTGCAGCTCTGACTGAGAACAGCCTCCCTGGGGCAGGTGTCCCTGCTGTGCCATCAGCCCTGTCCCTCCAGGGGTGACAACACTGTCCCCGTGTCCAGGTGAAACCCGAGGCCCTGAAGGCCAGCCCTCTGATCTGGTGGCAGTGCTGGGCAGGGTTTGAGCTGCAGTGGAGTAAGCAAAGGCACAAGGTCATCTCACACTGTAAGGCTTGTGAAAGCTCCCTTGCAATAGTGGGGTTGTTCTGCAGTGGTGCAGAAAAACCTGCTGGGTTTGGTCCTTCTGTTTCTCTACCAAGACTGTGACGGGTGGAGTTCCTGGTCAATGTTTTTGAGAAGCTGAAAGAGGGAGGAGATGGTGGTGTGTTGGGGGAAAGGGGATGGGCTCAGATATGGTGTAGGAAGGGCCACAGAGAGCTATAGTATAGTTCTGAGCTTACACTTTGTCTCCCTCACCATACAATATCCTGCTTTTCCAGTTTCTTGGGCACCTCACATTGTTGTCATTCTCTGTAGGAGATGCTGGGCTCTTCCCTTTTCTCCGTGCCTTTTCCACACAGGTGCAGGAAGTCAATAGGATTCAGTCTAAGAAAGGGGGCTCAAAGAGCCATTAATGTGTTCCTTTTTCTGTGCTGATGTAAACGTGCTGGGGTGATGTTTGGATTCCTCTACTGTCGGTGAGGGCAACTCTCGGTCAATCTTTTTTATCAATCTCTTATCCATTCTGTTTCTTGATGAGCTTACTGCTTGTCTGCCTGCTTGATTTCTTTCCCATCTTGTACCATTTTCTCGCTTGGCTTCAGAACAAGCTCCTCTTCCCTCTCTCTCTCTCCCTCTCCATGAGGAGAGTATTTCCAAATAGGATGCAGCTACAAAGCCCCTTGTGGTGGTTGACTCTGTGGATAGCTGGGTGAATATGGACTTATTTCAAAGCACAGACTGTGTGTGGTTTGATTTGCCCAGCTGGACTAAACAGGGAGGTGGCAGACTCCTCCTTCCTAGAGATCATGCCCTTGGCAGTGCCCGACGAGGTGTTGGCCATGGCAGTGCTGATCCCACTGGCCCTGAGGGTCTCTGTGCCCAATCTGTGATGCCAGGGCAGCTCCCACTCACAGTCTGGGGGGAGCTTGACTAAGTGAACTTTGGAGGATTTATTTAATGTCATTACTGTGCAGCTCCCGCCGGCCTGGCTGGGTGAGGAGTGGGTATTAATTTCCAAACCTCAGAGAGACCTTTGCTAATGCTGTTCCATTTTTTTCCCCTCAAATTTATGGCAAGAGGACAAAATGTCAGGCAGGGTGACAAGTTTTCTGCCAATGCCTCCAGCATTGCCTCTGATTCATTAGCCCAGCCTCGATGTTCAGAGGTCCAGTTAAACCTCTCCCAGATCTCCTTCGGAAAGGCATGCAGGAATAGGGAGCAAGAGGTTCTTCAGGCTGTTATGCCTTCCCTTCCTCTTCAGGAACAGGGTTGATGGGTTCTGCTTCCTTCCTGCCTTTGAAGACAGTTTTTTAATGTCTATTAAGTAGTGCTTGGGCTCACATTCTGACGTGGATGGGCTTGCAGTCCCACCTCTGTCCTGCTCCCTGTGTAACCTTGCACCACAGACTAAGAGCAGTGTGTGTGTAAAGTACAACCTTTGGAATCCAGATGGCATTTTTTACCTTTGTTCCCACAGCTGATGAACAGCAACTGCAGTTCAGAGGAGAAAGAGTCCTAGGGGCAGCATTTTTAAGCAAGTCTTAGTCTAATTATTTCACCTTTTTTTGGATGTATAGTCATGAAGTCAAACTTGCCATTTTTGCTCCAATAGATATACAGTGGGTAGAGATGCAAATACACTGTTAGATTGCACATTTGTCCCAGTTCATGACAGAGGCAAAGCTTCTCATTAGCTTCTCTAAAGTGGAGAGCAACAAAAAGTCTTCAGAGGTGTCACATTAGATTCTAATCTCAGCTCCAGGACATGTGAGTCCAGTGGTTTGGGGAAAGCTATCCCTATCAGTCACTTAGGGCAGGATAAAGGCCATCCTGGTTTATAAGGATTTAATTCTGGTTCAGGTATTAGTAGATAATGGCAATGCCCGTTTGGTCTGAGTGCTTGAGGTGGCCTATGGATGTACCAGCTGGGACCACCTGGCCATAGGCAAAGCAGAGATTCTCAGATTTAGGACAGGCTTTGCAGACTGTTACACTGGACTTACATGTTTATTCTAGAAATTTATTTCTCTCAGAGAACTTTTTTTATCTTTTTTGGAACAATCCCTCTCCCAGAGCAGTGGCCAGAATTTGAATTCAGGTTTCACTGAGAGAAACAGGATTCAGGGTTTGCTAAAAGAATGTTTGTCATGATCCACCTTGCTCTGTCTCTGGTTTTTTGGGTACTTCAGCTATTTCTCCTCTGTGTTCAACATTGTGGTTTCTAAATGGCACTTTCTTTCAATGGCCACTGGCGGATGAATTCCTTTTTCTCTCTTTTGAGCTTACGAATAGATGGAGCAAAGGGAAAGCGAAGCCCCTGCTGGAATACCAGTCTTTCCATCAAACTTATGTGTCCTCTGCAAGGAAAACTTTCCATGTGAAATGAGTATTTATGTGGCGCAGTTGAATTTAGTAGTTTAGCATCTGAATAGTGCCATTATTTTTTTCATGCAAACTTTCCAGGACTTTTTTCCACCTTTCCAAACAGCCCATTGTCCAGTGTTATCTCTGAAACCACAGTCAGATAACACTGGACAATGCACTAGTGTAGCACAGACACTGGTTAGTTAATTATCCACTCCTCTCCCAGTACAGTTTTAATAAGGGCACTTGTCTTAATGGGATGACTGGTAGGAATTTGGCTGGTTTCCTCGTTCCACAAATGCTGCGGGTGGGTTTATGTTGATGACTGCACGTTTTGGTTCAGATTTGGAACATTTTATACATCCCCACTGATTTCCCTGCAGATCTGCTGCATCTCACGTGTGTGTCTCAGGTTTGTAGGCATTGCACTGTGTGCTGGGCAAAGCAAACCTCTGAAGGGGAGCAGAGGGTTCAAGCCCTGCCCTCCAAGGTCAAGGCTGTGTGGCTGGTGCTGGGCTGTGTGATAAAGGTACCGAGGGCCAGACCACCAGTGACAGAACAAACACACACTTACTGAAATGTGGTTTTTCTATGCTTTTGTCAGACCTGCACTGTATTGGCATCTCTGTATGGAAAGATGCTTAGGTGTCTGAAAAGAGGGACCTACCCTGTAAGGATGCTCCTTGTGTGTTCTGTCCTTCTGTTAGCTTTCCTTAGCTTTTGGGTGAAAGAAAACCTGTCTGGTACCTACTGCCATTTACTCATTGCGGAAGAAACTTCACCAAGCCCACTTCTATCCCAAACGGAGCTCTATTCAACAGAATTATAAGCAATCTTAGTTGTCATTGCTAACACAGACAAAATCACGTTTAAACCCAAGGGTCTGTTGGTGAAAGTTTTACCATCAAGACTAAGTCAATGCCTAATTCCAAGCAGAAATTACATCCCTTTGGTCATCTGGCCCCTAAATACACCACATTCCACGTTTCACATTTCTAGTTTGCTGTTGAAGTCCCTGATTTTGAAATAGTAGTGTGAGAGTGTGAACCCCATAGCTCCACTTGCAGGTGAGTGCTGGCCTGGGCACTGCTGTGGTGCCAGACTGTCCCTGGGAGCAGAGGGACGCTGTTTTACCTGTGGAGAGGCTGCACTGTCTGTCAGAACATTTCCTGCTGCTGAGGATTAGAGAAGCTGCTTGCTCTGGGAGCAGATGGCCACCTCTCCACCCATCCTCTCAGGTATGGGGAGGCAGCCAAAAACCAGCTTAAAAGAGCAAAGCATAACCTGTTCAAAGGAGAACAGAAAGGAACATTTTTTCAAACAGCTTAATGAAGCACTTGTTAAGGACTGCCAGGGACACATTTCCATTCTACACAGGATATTCATTAGAAAAGCAAACACCCTCCAGCACCATTTGTAGGAACAAAGCAGCTTGCAGTTTCTAATGAGGTGTTAATTTAATGAAGGAGGGGGCTGGCAGAGGAGCAAGAGGCAGGAAAGCAAAGGACAGATACCTTTTCCTGGGAGGACGGGACAGCTGTGCCATCCTGCCTTGCTGTGTGGTGGAGGCAGAGGGGGGCTGTGCACTGCACAGGCAGGGACGGTCCTGGAGAGGAGCTGGGGGATGTGGAGGTTGCTGGCCAACATTTGGGGCTTGGATTGAGGCTCTCTGGAGCCAAGTGCCTCAGCTGAACAACCAGGGCCCCCCCTCAAGGCGATGGTTTCAGGGTAACCTCTTGGGCACCTTTTTCCTAAGCACAAAGATTGATGGGATGTAGCTGCAGGGGCAGCTTCCACCTCTGCTGCCCCTGGGGGGAGCCCAGAAACCCACTGGAGTGGGGGCCTCCCATGCTCCTGCTCTGTGCCCTGCTCCAGGGCCTGGCATCCTGGGATTTCCCAAGTCTGCTCTCAGGGTCCCTGATGTTTATTGTGACCCCGGACCAGGGTAAAGTAGCAGGTACTCAGGTGTCAAAAGAGCCAGGTATTTATTTGTTTCACAAGGAAACAAATCCTGTGGGTTTCACATTTTTCCCCTCTTAAAATGAAGCAAAACGTTCTGAGTAATTTCCTTTCTGTGGGAAACGGTCTTTCTGGAGCTGATCCCACGCACAGACACCAAATGTCACAGCTTGCAAAATACAGTGTGGCAGTTCAGCCACCTCTGCTGTGGTTGGGATGTCCATGGGTTTGGGACTCCCTGACCAGGAAGGGCTGGTGTGGGGCTAAGGTGTGTTTCCCAGTGGGTCATCCCGAGGGATGCACAGCTCTGGGGTCACTCCCAGGAAAGGGGGGTGGAGTGTCCCAACCTGCTTTTCTGGAGGGCTGAGAAACATCAGGAAGGCTTTGCCCTGCTGCTGCTGGGGGCTGGAGGGAAGCTGTGTGCTCCCAGGATTAGCCAGGTGTCACCGAGGGAGAGCTGGGAGCTGAGGGCCAGTTTTTCTGCATCTCATGCCAGGACTTTAGCCTCAAGCTTATCCCTTATTTTCATACATGTGTGTAATTCCCACCAGGGAATTTCTACCAGAGCATCCAACCCATACAGTTGCTCCCCGTGGGGCCAGGGCCAAAGTTAACCTGCACTCCCAGCTCCAGGAGAACGGGAGGGGCTGTGGAGCTCAGCCAGGGAGGAGGGTTAGGAGTCAGAGGGACAGCACATGACAGGAGTCCAGGTCTTGTTTAATGCCACTATCCTGATTTGGATCAGAGCATACAGCACGCTGCAGGAGAAACTGTGGCCACGAACCTACACAGTCATTCAGAACACTGGCACAAATGAGGTATTTTCTCATGTTTATATTTTGACATGCATTGTACGCTCCCCGTTCCTCCTCCTCGTGTCACTGGGATGTGAAGGGAATTTCCTGCGCACGCAGGGTATTGTTGTTGCAGGGCTTTTGTGAACATAAACCACTTCAAGCAGCAAGGAGGAATAACACTCTGTTCTGGCAGTAAAAATACAAAGTTAGGAAAACTCCCACTCCCTCAAATCATTTTCCTTCTGGTTGCTTGCTGAATATTTTACTAGAAGATTAGAAGGAGAAGTGGCCACATTTAGCAGCTGCTGACACGTTCCAGCACTCTCCGTGTGCCGAGGTCAGCTCTGAAGTGCTGTAAATCAGCCCAGCTTTGCTGCAGCCTGGCCCTGCCTTGGCAGCTGGGCAGGGGGCTTGGAGGAGAGCACGTGGAGCCCTCCTGTCCTGCTGCACCGGAGGTTATCTCTCAGCTCCACAAGCAAAAACGCCTTGGGTGGGGAGTTTTTACCTTGAGTCTCACCTTTGGGTCTGTGTCACTCGTGATAGTGGGGCAAGTTGGAAATGTGTGTCCCCTTTGTGTTTCTGGATCCTGTAAATAGAAATATCCATATTTCTTTGGCTAGGGAATGAAAAATGCTGGTTTGCACTGGGAGTGCAGTGTGATGGGACACGGGGTCCTTGTCAGTGGGCCAGATTTGGAGTGATGCAAAATGGCTGCAGTATTCCAGCAGAGTCCAATTAAAAGCAGATGTGCAAAGAAGGATCACCTCCTGCCCACCCCCTCGCTCCTGCCCCAGCATCAGCCTCTGAGGCTGTGGCTTAGGGCAGCAGAGCTTCCCTGCTGAGGGCAGGCAGTAAGCCATTCCAGAGGCCTCCCAAGCCCCAGGCCAGAGGCCATGGCGTGCTGTCACCACGGGTGAGGCTTGGGAAGACAGAGCCATCCCTGGGACAGCCCCAAGGCTGCTGGGGTGGGCACAGCATCTCCCTGCCAGCACATCCCCTTCCCCAGGTGGCATCACTTTGGGAACACGGGGATGATCCCGGGCTCTGGCCAGGACACGACTATGCCGGTGTCCCACCTGGGAAGGGGAGGTGTCCCCAGTGAGGTGACAGCCCTAGGACAGTGCCATGGTCCAGCAGCCAGACCTGAGAGAAAATGGTGGTGCCCCAGACACTGTGATAACACACCTCTTCCAAAATTACACTTGGAAGAGGCTTCAGAGTGCAAAAAAACAACAGAGAAAGAAAAAAACCTGAACAAAAAGCCAACCCTCATGTAAACCCCAGGGCTGGAGGAATAAAAGCGCCAGAAAACATTTATATTGGGCTCCCTTGATATCAACACAGATGAAATGGATCCCCATGCTTCCCTCCAAACCACAGGCTCTAAAGTGGATTCCAAATCCCATCCCCACTTTAATTTAAGGGCCTCCCAATTAGACCGTTGGATGCCTTTCAAAGCTTTGTATAAATTGGAGATTATGCATCCAGCAGCAGAGCCGAGCTCCCTGCCCCAGCTCTCCGGGTCCCGCAAGGGACTTCAGGGGCCAAACGTGGTGTCCAGGTGGCCCACAGAGGGCAGCTCCAGCCCTGCTGCACTAGGGCTGGTACCTGCTCCAGCCCTTCCTCCTTGGAAAACCCTCAGTGCTGCTGCTGGGGGGGGGCTGGAAGTGGCAGGGCTGTGGGAGTCAGTGATTTTTGTGATGCGTTGACTGAAGTGGAAAAATCTCAGGAGAGGGGGGAAAAAAATCCTTTCAGGTTGATTTGAAATGTTTTTGCTGTTCTTCCTCTTCCCTCCTCCCCCAAACCAGCAATCAGAAAAAACACTCATCACAGAACATGGCACAAGTTCAAATAGTTTTGGTCATGCTGTATTTCTCACAGTTGATTTTAAAGATTTGTGTTGTTGTTGTTGCCCAGACCAAGGACTCTCCTGTGTTTTCCTAAGAAATAATACAGTCCTAGGTGGTGGAATCTTTTAGTGGGAGAAGGAAGAACCAGAGATGTTTTATTCCTGTGTGAACCTCAGACGTTTCCTCCCATCCCACTTGCACCCCCTGTCCTACCCCTGGAGCAAAGAGCCCCTCAGCAGCTCATGGGCAATCAGTGCTGTCTCCAGGAGTGAGCTGTCCCTTGTGTGAAGAGGGCACATCCTGTGGGATGCAGCGGAGGAGCTGTGGGCACAGCCACCTTCCTGCAAGCACTGGATGGGAGACCAGTGGGTGACTCCTTACCCATCACAGGTTGGCTGCCAAGGGTGGCAGGTCATGGTGGGTGGCTGCTGTGGTCCTGCACTTCTCCTGTTGCTCACCAGCTCCGGTGTCTCCCATGTGCCTTCCCCACCCTTTGCAGCTGCTGCACAGTCAGATCCTGAGCAGGGCCTGAGTCCTGTCCCAGTCTGCTCAGAGATCAGGAGCTGCCACCCACAGGACTCTGGATTTCCAGGGAAATGAACCAACCTAGCTGGAGAGAGGTCATTTTATTAAGCTTCATATTGATGGAGATGCGATCATTGTTCTTACTTTAAGTATTTTCCATCAGGCTCCTGAGCCCAAACTCAGTCAGAGTAGACCAGCTCCATGCACTGGCATTAACTGGCTTCAGTAAGTGGATTAATTTGATAATTAATGATTAAGTGACCAAGGGGTTGGGAAATAATTTACTCAGGCTTTTCCACATGAGTTTGGGTCTGAGCTTCCTGAGGAGCTGGACCTGCAGGGAGTGCTCAGCCTGGTTCTGTCACCCAGGGCAGATTCCTCACTTTTTGGACCAGCTGATGGGTGCCAAGTACAGGATTTGACTATAGCATTTTTTATTTTTTTTTCATCTCTTTAAAGTCATTTTTCATGGTTAAATGCCCTATTTGACATAGTTCAAATTAGGACAGTCTTTTCTGTTTTTGGCAGAGGAGTGGAGCACTTACAGGGTGGCTCATTTTCTGCTGCCACTGATGCCAACTGCTTTAAACTACTGAGCCTCAAGTGAGGCACGTAGGACTGGCCTGAGCTGCAAGTTCTTTTTTTCTTGTGCACAAGAATGTCCCAGTTTTATCAGTCTTCCCTTGAAACATGAGAATTCTTCTTTAAAAAGACAACAGGCAGGAAAAAAGTAATCATAAACCCCAAAGGATAAATTTGTGTCTCTTTTAATGTAAAAACCACAACGTCACCATTAAACTGTCAAATTATCCTCTATTTAATTTCTATATAAATTTTAGAACTTTCTGCAGACAGCCAATAAACCTCAAGGTGATAGGACTTGTTTCTGCTTCCATTGAAGTTGGTGGCAAACCTCCCATTTATTTTGGTGTGTAGGATCAAACCCCCAGCACATAAATAATCAGGCACTGGGATTCTTCTGTCCCTATCTCTCCCTTCCTCTCTGAAAACTTCTGAGGCTGGGCCCAACATTGATCTGATGCACAGGCTGGGAGCATCTTTCTTCCTTTCTTTCTTTCCTTTTTTTTTCCCCTCCTCTTCTTTGTGGGTTTTGATCTCTCCCTTTGAAATGGAAGCAGATTCCCTGCAGGGTGCTCTGTGATCATTTGCTGGGTGTAGTCGCATGCTTTCACTTCTAGCTGTAGGTGAAATGGCTCATGTGCAAGGATATTAACTCTCTGTTGGGCAGGAGCAAGGCTGCATTCCTTCTCTTTTCCTGGATTCTTACAGAGTAGGCAGCTTCCCCCATCCCATAAAACCTCGGGCTGTGTAGTGGAGTCATGCAGTGCAATGAGAGTACAAGATGTATGTTTTAGGGAGGGCCACATCTTGGACAGATCTAGTTAGTTGATCTAAATAAAAGATATTACCTCTTCCTGCAAATTCATGCACAATCCAACGGTTGTTGTCAATTATGATTTACTTGCTGTGGAAGAAAATGTCATTTCCCCTTGGTTTCAGTGGAATGAAGCAGTTGGAGAGGGTAGCTGAAGAGGGAAATTACAGTGATGGGATAAGTGTTGGGAGAAAAAAAAACCAGACTGTTTTAACAGGAGAACTCTGGTTAGGCCCAGCCCAGAGAAATATGTAAGAATGTGCTTGTGATTTGCTTCCAACAGAATTTTTAAGCCTATACCTCACTAAAAGCATGAGTATCTCATTGCTTAAGGTTAAGCACGTGCTGAAATACTCATCTGGAGGTAAGCCCTGGCTGGCAAGGCTGGAAGAAATGGAGATCACATAATCAACTTCCAAAGCAAGAGCCTAATCCTACCAGTCAGCTCTTTTGGGGGAGTTTCCAGGAAGGCAAAGAGGTTGCAGGAGGTGGATCTGCGTCTCTGATCTTACAAATTTCCTGGCAGGTGCAAAAGCAACTGCTCCGAACAATACCAGAGGTGTTTGCAGCATTGGCCTAAGGCTTTGTCTGCAGCAGAAGGTGAGGTTAACAGGCTATTTAAAACAAACAAACAGCCCCACCTCCCTCCAAAAATTTCATGAAGATGGCCCCTGCGGTTGTGGTGTGATTTTTAAGAAGATTTAAGCAGGATTGCTCTGAAACCTTTCCTGTAACTCTAGAAAAAATCAGTCTTCTTTGTCCAATCGGTTTTGCTAATTCATATCCTGAAGTCACATCTGTCCTAGGGAGTAAGTCTGGGCATCTCTTCCTACACGCTACATCTTGGACTTTCATATTATTTAAAAAACAAAATCAAGTGATCCAAGCAGTTCTTCTTTAAATTATGTTTACTTATTTAGTAGGAATTTTAACTGGAAAATTTCCAAATAATTGCACTTAAAGAATGTGTGTGTATGTGCAGTGGGGTAAACTATGCTCTTCACTCCTGAAAAAATGCATGTGCACACACATGCACAAAATAACAAGAAAGGGAAAGGAAAAACATCTTCTTAGGGATATGAAAGGCAATTCTGACAACTTGTTTTATTTTATGCCCTCGGAGGACGTTACAATGTCAATGAATGTGGTGCCATCTCTTCCCCCCTGTGAAATACAGGGTCGTGTCTATAGCAAGCAGAGAGAGGAGCCAAGGCAAGAGCAGAGAAGACAAGAGCAGGGTGGGTCTGCTGCAGCCGTGCCTGAGGTGGCCAAGGTCTGCTCGGGGCACAGGGCGGGGTCTCGGGCGGCTGGAGAAGAGGCTTTGGACACTCCAAGCTTCGTCCAGACCAGGCTTAAGGTCCTGTCCTCCTTGTGAAGGCTGCTGGCAAGGGCAGTGTTGCTGAAGCCACTGGATTTCTTCTATCGAGTGGAGATGTGAGGGAGGTGATTGAAGTTGTTTCCAGGTGTTTCTGGCTTCAGAGAAAACTCAGGCGAGTTTTTGGCTCGCCGGTGGTTTGTGTGCCACACTCGGGGTTCGTCAGCACTCGCTGCCCTCCCGGTTTGTCCTGCAGCACACACGAGCCCCGGGAGAGCTGCTCCAACCTGGCCATCCCACAGGGACAGTCGGATCACTCCAGCCACCGAGGCTTTGCTGCCAAAGCGCCTGGCAGCTCCAGGCATGTCCTCCGCAGACACTGCTTCCACCTCTGGTTTAGCTGGAAGGGCGCTGGAGAACGAGGCTCTCGTTCTCAAACCCCAGCAGGGTGTTTGGGAGCCAGGCTCTGTGTGTCTCAGTATGAACCGAGGAGCTGGCACGGCAAGGATGGCCATTGTATGGCAAGAACACGTTTGTCAGGCATTGGGTGGTAAATGGGTCCTGTGCAGTGTTTCAGCAAAGACCTCACCCTTGGATTTCCATGGAGCTGATGATCTACAGAAAAGGTAACGTGCTGCAAACAATGGAAGTTATCTGCTAGTGTGTTCAGGAAGGCCTGGGGCTTTCAGATGCAAATATAGAAATATATTTAACATCTTGACTTCTATTCTTTTGTCATAATACAAAGTAGAAAGACAATGTTTAGTAAATGTTTACATCTTAGAAAGGGGAGTTTTGCAAATTGCATTGTAGCTCTTTGGGAGGAACCAGGAAAGAGGGCAGGATGTTAACAACATAAAAAAGAATAGCAATAAAACCCACCCCTAATATTAATTGTCTAAGAGGAAATGCATCTATCTCTCATCAGGACATTTCAGACTCTGCTTTGCATTGCTGGAAGCCTTAAAACACTAATTGTTTTTTGGCATGGAGAAGCAAGTTCTTGCATACTTGAAACACAACTCATTTATAGAGTTGTTTTGGTGGATGCTTGTAAGCAATATGGAGAACCTCCCAAGTCCCTTGGGCTCACTGAGCATCAGAGCTGAGAGCCACAGAGCTCACACATAGGTCTGGTTCAGCTCCCTAACACGGAACTGGAGGGGACTGCTCTGGTTACACACCTCCATGCTGGTTTGGTCCTAAGGTTGGCTGTGTTCTGCAGTGAAAATCTATCTACAGGTTTCCCTGGGAATTAATAAAGCACCTGAAAGGATTCTTGAAGAACTGTTTGCACCATGAGGAAGGCCCAGAGCCACCACAGCAGCTCTGCAGAAAGTGGCAACGGCTCCTGCTCCCTGAGGATTTGGGCCCCGGACAGAGGGAAGGTGGGTCCAGTGCTGGCAGGTTAAAAGAAGAGGGGTGCCTGAGCGCCTCAAGGCAATCCTGGGAGGGAGGCATAGCCCAGAGAGCTGCAGCCTCATCCTCCTCTTCCTTGGAAGAGCAGCTGGAGCCACCGAGGCCTGGGGTCAGGGGCAGCAACGCCGCGGGACACGCGTGGTGGGGGAAGGCACGGCCCCAAACCGGGAGTGTGTTTGTGCACACGTGTGTGTGTGGGCAGGTCTCCCTAGGACCAGAGGTGGGCACTACATGTGAGGATGGTCCTTAAGGAAAAAATCTCCTGGACTGAAAAAGTTAGAAAATAGTTTTGGTGACTTGATAAAGATCCTGTGGATCATTCCTGTTTTTTTAGGACATAGCATTGCTTTGGGAGGCTCTGGCTGTGCTGGAAAAGGCTCTCTGTGTGTTTGCAAAAGATCCCAAAGGAGGTTTTATATGGTTATGAACATCATAGCCAAGATTCACCCTGGACTATTAGACTTTTATTTCGTGTCTATAATTAATTACATTAATAACTGGCAGTGTCCAAGTCCTGCACAGCCCTGACTGGTCTGAGGTTTCCTTCCCTCCAGAACTGTGTTCTGCAAAGCCTCTTGGCCCAGCAGATCCTCCACCTTCCTCACTCCTAGGTGGAGTTCAGAGCACTCCACCTGCCCTTACAAGTCAGCCAGCAGTAGAGTGTGCAGCTCCCTGCAGGGCTCCAAAACCTCCTGCGAGGGTGGAGCAGGAAGAGACTCCCGCAGTTGTGCTGCCAGCTCTCAGAGAAATGTGCAGCACCAGGAATGGCAGTCAGGCAGCTGTGCATGGAGGGGGGAATGGATGCTGGGAGGAAGAAGGGATTGGAAGAAACAGATGGAGATGGAAAAAAACTGGGCTAAAAAGAAGCTAGGTATTATTGAACTGCTGGAACGTGCTTTGCTGGGTTTCAGAGGGATGCTACTTGCAGAACAAGAGTGAATATGCTATAAAAACAGCACAAGAGCTACACCACAAAGGAAGTAAAGAGCAGGTCTCTGGTTCACCTGGGAGGAGGGAGGTGCACAGGCACCTATGCAGCCTGTCTGAAAGAAAAAACTGGGCTCTGAAGTATTTGACACCAACTCCTCTGTATCTCCTCAAGAGCATTTGCAGTCTTCATGCAGGAATCTCCTCCCCATACAAAGCCACACCGGGACTTACATACAGAACTCCCTGGCAGTCCCACTTTATAACCCCATTCCTTTTCCTCCCAACAATGGGATGTAACCAAAATGTTATTCATCACTGCTTCGCAGGACTTGGCTCAGCATGGAATGAAAATCATTCAGCAGAAACGTAACAGTTTCCATCACTTTGAGAAACCGCCCATGGAGACCACTTTGCTTCAGGGTTTTGCTTTCTGGGCACCAGGAGAAATGGACTGTGGGCTGGGGAGAAGAAATCACTTTCCATGAGAGTTACTGTCATGGTGCTAATCTTCATCTTCCACCTCATCTTGGGACAGCAGTGTGGGAGAAACTGAAACGTGGGGCAAAGACTCACGCCTGGGTAAATATCATCAACAGCTGAGGCTCTGACACCACATTGGGCACTGGCCAGCGATGGAGGATTCCACTGCAGCCACAAATGGGTTGTTCCACCTCTCTCCCATGATACTGTGGCAGCTGGGATAAATAAGAGGACATTTAGGATATCTGACTTCTAATATGATTGGAACTGGGGATATATATTTTTTTTAATTGCATCAGGACAAAATTTGCAGAATCTCCCAAACTGGCTTAAAGACTTAAAGAAGCATTTTTAAAAGCAATTGAATGCTTAGGCTTTGGCCTCCCTCTGATTTTCTGTGGGAGAATACCAAGCCAAATGTTCAGAAGCATCACAGTTCTTTAGCCAAACTCCTTGTGGGTATTTGGTAGGTTTCCCTCCCCTGTTTCTAATTTGGTTTATACCCCAAAGCCAACTGGTTTTTGCTTTTCATTCTGTGGGTGGGAAAGCTTGTGAGAAGGTATTAACAGCTATGCATCCAGTCAGGCCATTTCTTCTCTGAACTTTCCTGGATGCAAGGAGGAAATTCTTCTCAAATCAACAGCATGTTTTCAGGCCTTTGTTGTTGTTGTTGTTATTTTTCCGTCAGGCAGATCTACATCAGGAAATCTGAGCACCTGGAGACGGTTCAAGTGCAGACTGAGCTTCAGGTCTCAGCTTGGATTCAGTCAATATTAATAACAACTACACATCTTTCATCAGCACAGCACAGCTCTCCTACGTGTTAGTAATACCTGCAATAGTGTTTATTACTCGGGGACTGGTGCCCTGGCTGTTCTGCTCCCTGGTACACGTACAGGAGAAGTGATTCCTGCCAGTTTGAGCAGCTGTCCCATCTGGTCGGTGCTCTGATTCCCGCTGGGGTTGCTGCCCGGGCTCTGTGTGTGTGTGTGTGTGTGTGTGTGTGTGTGTGCCCTCCACAGCCCTGCACTGTGGTGGGGGAGCCGGGAGCTGCCCTCCTTCCCACCAGGGGTGTCAGCCACAAAATGAGCGGGTTACGGGCGGGCTGCAGGTCCCCCGGGAATAGCCAGCCCTCCTCCCAGGCAGCCCACTGGCATGGCCATAATTACTGGCTGCTCACAGGCACTCGCTGCCATCCCACCTCTTCCCACTTTATCCAAGAGCAAGAGCTACACTTCCAAGCCCTTCTTGCTCCTGCTTTGCTACTGAGTGTGCTTGGAGAAAGGTTTGTGTTCTGCCAGCTCACAGCAGTGACCAGTCACCCCCTCAGGAACAGGCAGCTCCTTTCCTGAGACAGAGGACAGCCGAGTCTCTGCCTGCCCTTGGAAGGAAGGCTGCCTGTCACACCGGGATGTAAAAATGTTGAGGAGAAAGAACCTCTCGGGATGGAGGGCACGGAGGAATGTCCTGTGTTAAGGTTTGCCCAAGCTTCCTCTTCTCAAGGCAGCTTGTTTACTGCTGCCCTCAGAAGCCCCAGAGATGTCCAGAGGAGCTTAATGGGCTTCACTGTCCATGGTTTGGGCCGGAGCAGTAATTCCTGTGGGAGTTCCACGGTCTGGGAGAGCATGTGCTCCAAACACAGAATGTGCTTTTGAATCCAATCGGCCATTATAGTAACACCACAGTTCCTTCTTTGGAGAAAAGATTGGTGATCCAAACTGCCAGCTGCATTCCCAAGTGAAATCTGTTCAAAGGGGGCGCAGGGGGAGCCCTCCCCACCATTCAGTTTCAAGTTCAGCTCAGTGCTGGTTGCTGGTTTATGGCCGGTACTGAATTTCGCAGGCTCCTGTTGAGGCTCTGATGGTAATGGGTTGGGTTGTGATTGCCCGGGCAGCAGCGCCAGGGCACTATTAGTGGCACGCTTAGGGCAGGTTGGAGGTGAGCTCTGAGCCGTGCCCCAGTGGGCTGTGGAAGCAGGGACCGAGGGGAGGGGAGGGGAGGGGATGGACGGGGCTCTCCAGCAGCTGCAGCCGCGCTGTGGCACCGCAGGGACAGCCCCCATGGACAGCAGCGCCGTCCTGGCCCGCGCCTCCCCGATCTCATCTCTGCCTGCTCCGCCGCCTTCCCCTCGGCCTTCCGCACTTTGCTTCCTTTTCCTTTCATTCTGCTTCTCTCCTCTTTCCTTTCTTGTTTCCTCTCTTCTCCCCACCGTTTCCTTTTGCTATTTTTCATTTCTTTATTTCCATTTTGGCCTGAAATTTTTAATTTCCTTTTTCCTCTTCTCTTTTTCCTTTCTTTTTCCTTTTCCTTATATTTTCCTTTTTCTCTTTTCGATTCTACCTTATCTTTTTCTATTTCTTTATTTCTTAATTTCTTTTTAATTTCCTTTTTATTTCCTTTTCCTTATAATTTTTTGCCTTTTATTTTCCTTTATTTCTTTTCAATTCTACCTTATCTTTTTCTATTTCTTTTTCTTAATTTCAATTTCCTTTTTATTTCCTTTTCCTTATAATTTCTTTTCCTTTTCCTTATTTTCTTTTTTTATTTCCCCTTTTTATATTTTAATATACTTTTCTATTTTTCTTTCCTTTTCCCTCTTTTCCTTTTTATTTCCCCATTATTTCATCTTAATTTCCTTTCTATTTTCCTTTTCATTATATATTTTCCTTTTTACCTATTTAATTTCCATTTTATTTCCTTTTTCCATTTCCTTTTTTGTTTTTCCTTATATATCTTATTTTTCCTTTTTATTTTTAATTTTAACTTTTGTTTTTCCTTTTCCTTTTTATTTCCTTTCTCCTTTTCCTTTCTCCTTTTCCTTACATTTTTCTTTTTTCTTTTTTTATTTTTCTTTATTATTATTTTTTAATTTCCTATTTCCATTTCCTTTTTATTTCCTTTCCCCTTTTCCTTATAAATTTACTTTTGTATTTTTTATTGTTGCCTATTTATATTTTTTTTTAATTTCTTTTGTCATTTATTTTTATTTTTACCTATTTCTTTTTTATTTCCATTTTATTTCCTTTTCCCTTCCTTTTCCTTATATTTTTCTTTTCATTTTTATTTTTTACCTATTTTTTCCTTTTTCTTTTTTAATTTTTATTTTTACCTATTTCTTTTTGTTTCTTTTTTGCTTTTCCTTTTTACTTCCCTTTTCCTTATATTTTTCTTTTTTCTTCTTGATTTTTATTGCTATTTCTTTTTTATTTTTAATTTCCTTTTATTTTCCTTTTCTATTTTAATTTCTATTTTCTTTTTTAATTTCCTTTTAATTTCCTCTTTCTGATTTATTTCCTTTTCCTTATTTTTTATTTTTAATTTATTGTTTTTACCTATTTCGTATTTCCATTTTATGTCCTTTTTCCTTTTATGTCCATTTCCTTGTATTTTTTTTTATTTTTATTGCTACCTATTTTTTCCTTTTTAATTTCCTTTTTATTTCCTTTTTCCTTTTCATTATAGTTCACTTTTATTTTTATTGCTATGCATGTCTTTTTATTTCTTTTTAACGTCCTTTTTAATTTTCTTTTCCTTTTTATTTCCTTTCCATTTTTAAAATTTATTTTTATTTGTACCTAATTCTTTTTTATTGCCATTTAATTTCCTTTTTCCTATTACTTTTCTATTTTTAATTTTTTCTATTTCCTTTTCCCTTTTAATTTCCTTTTTTCCTTTTTCCTTTTTATTTCCTTTTTATTTCCTTTTCCTTATATTTTTCTATTTTTATTGCTACCTATTTATTTTTATTTTTAATTTCCTTTTCTATTTTAATTTTTATTTTTTATTTCCTTTTTCCTTTTTCTTATATTTTTATTGCTACCTATTTATTTCTTCTTAATTTCCTTTTTATTTCCTTTTCCTTTCCATTTTCTTTCCTTTTCCTTATATTTCTATATGTATTGCTATGCAGTTCTTTCTTAGTTCCCTTTTTCTTTTTATTTCCTTTCCCTTATTTTTCTTTTTAAATTATTTTTATTTCTACCTATCTTTTTTATTTCCATTTCCTTTTTCTTTTCCTTTATATTTCCTTTTTTTAATTTCCTTATTATTTTTCTTTCATTTTTCTTTCCTTTTTCATTCTCCTTTTAATTCCCTTTTTCTTTTTATTTCCTTTTCCATATATTTTTTTACTTATTTATTATTTCCATTTTATTTCCTTTTCCCTTTCTATTTCCATTTTATTTTCTTTTCCTTATATTTTTATTTTTTATTGCTACCTATTTCTTCTTTCTTTTTCTTTTCCTTTTTATTTCCTTTTTCCTTTTCAATTTTATTTCCATTTCTTTTTAATTTCCTTTTTATTTCAGTTTTCTTTCCTTTTCCTTATGTTTTATTTTTATTGCTACCTACTTCTTTATTTTTTCTTTTAATTTCTTTTTCCTTTTCTTTTTTTCCTTTATTTTTATTTTTACCTTTTTATTTCCCCTTTCCTTTTTATTTCCTTTGCCCTTTTTTCTTGCTTTATTTCCCTTTTTATTTCCCTTTTTCTTATTTCCTTTTTATTTCCTTTTTCTTACATTTTTATTTTTACCTATTTCCTTTTTATTTCCATTTTATCTCCTTTTCCCTTTTCAATTTTATTTCCTTTTCCTTATATTTTTATTTTTATTGCGACCTATTTCTTTTTAATTTCCTTTAATTTCCTTTTGATTTCCATTTTCCTTCCTTTTCCTTGCTGTTGTTCAGTCCCAGCTGCCTCTGAGGGCAGAGGGGAAGTGAAGGGACACACACACACAGACACACACACAGCCAGACGGACGGACGGACGGAGGGGCCGGAGCAGAAGGATCCCCGGCCCTTCCTCCTCGCCGTCCCTGTGTGGCCCAGCCGCAGCCCCTGCTGGCCACTCTCGGGGTGCAGGCAATGGCCCCGCTCGGCCCAGCTCGCTGCCCTGCCCTGCCCTGCCCTGCCCTGGGTTTGCCTCTGCCAGGCCAAGGCCCCGCTTGGAGGACGAGGCTCCTTGCACAGCCAATGCCGCGTGCTCAGAGACCCGCCCGGCTGGAGTTGGGATCTTCCACCCGAGGCCATTGGTATCAGCCCTTCCCTTCCACTCTGACCAGGGCACCATCAGAGCACTGGGAGCACACACCTCTCACTACACAGGCAAGGAATGCTCTGTTCCTCCCTCAGATTTTGATTCAATTTGGGGATCACGTGGGATTTATCGGAGGCCGAGTGGTTCTGGATGTCAAAGCCAGAAGACAATTCTCCTGTTTCACGGGACGTGGGTGCCTCGCAATCCCTCTGGCCTTGCCCTCACTTACCTCTCAGAGCTCTGCTCCACCTCAGAGCTTCGGCTGCCCTTTCACTGCCCTCGAGCTCAGCTCCAGTTCTTGCAACAAACACAAGGTCCACCCAACGCTTCTGCCCTTCAGGTTCCACCAAGAGCACTTGCAGTAGCTCTGCTAGTTAATATTAAAATCTACTTACAGCCAATAAAACATTAATGGTCTGTACTTCAAGGGCACCTTTGATGTGATGATCTCAAAGCAAATCAATTAAGGGTTATCCCACACCCATGCTATGGATGGAAACATTGGATGCATGGAGAAACAAAGGCTAAACTCCCTGGCAAACTGGATGGTGCCTGGCCCTGAAGTCCCAGAGCGTGGCTGCTCTCCGGGGGCGCACCAACCACGTCTGATTAGGTGGAGTGCTCTTGTCCTCTCCTGCAGCCCCGAGCGGCTCCATGCACAGGGATGGGCAGCCAAGGGAGGAGGGGCAGAGCCGGGGCCCTGAGTGCAGAAGGTCAGCACCAGATTTCTGGTGCTCTATGTGGAAACTCGGCAGGATTAAGCAGGGAGAAGCTTTCCCTCCCAAGTCATGCTTTGTCCTGAGCACTGGTGGCAGTGGGACTTACACCCCAAGGATATTTGGAAGCATTTAAATGCACAGCTGTGACAGAGGAAGGGGGAAATGGCTCCTCTTCAACTGCCTGAGGCGAGGATTACTTTCTGCAAATTGCCATAGGATGTGATGCTTCTTTAAAGCTCACGCCTCCTTAAACACATGTGTCTCTTTCTAAGGGATGGATTTCCCTCCAAGCTGACATTTAGCCTTTCTTGCAGTGCAAGACATGGGCTGGAAAATAATGGAAACAGTCCCTAAAGCTGAAGAGCTGCTCCAATTTGTCCAGTTGGGCAAACATCTGCGTGTGACCAGAGGCTTCTGCGCTAATCTCACCCTCTTGCAGTTCTGGGTTATCCTTTCATGTGAGTCATAGTTTGTATCTATACAAAGAGGAGCTTTAAACTGCCTCAAGTGTGGTATTTTCCAGTACTTTAGCACTAATTAATCATTAAAGTGCCGAGATCAAAGGGTGGGGAACTACAATGTTGGTATGTTCTTATGATCACATTGTGGCCAGTTCCTCTCATAAATCCTGGTATTTTCTAAGTTTCAAATCAAATCTCCTATGGAGAGTGATTTGGCAACAAGATGGCAGATTGCTTTTCTTTTCACCTTCCAAGAGTAAAGGGCGTTTCGGCTCCACAAGGAATGCTGGGTCAGCCCCACAATAAAAAGACCAGCTATTATTTTGAACAAGTTGGCACTCAAGGATGCCAGTGTTTTAGGCATGGACTTAAAACCCCAATCTCATGGAGTGAGAGATAGCAGGCCCTGTCCTGAGGATCTGGTAGCTCAGCCAGACAAGCAGCAAAATGGCTGGAGCCTGGAGCAAGGATAACTCAAGGCAGTTAAGGGTGGAAACCTCATTCTGAGCCAGTAAGATTTACTAGTTAAGTGCTTCAGTTACTTCTGAAAGTGAAGCTTTTAAAATAATACTGCTGCTTTTGAAAAAATAGAGCCTAAGGCCACGACTTGAGTGAAGCATTAACCTCAGACTTAAATGGCTGTGGCTGTTGTCTTCTCACCTGAAAGGCCAGCACCGGCATTTGATGGTTCTTTCAACTGCAGGCAGGGAGCTGGGCAAGGCAGAGGCGTGGGCTGGTGCCGGGCTGTGCCTCTGCTTGCTGTGATACCTGTGCCCTTCCCCAGAGCCACGGCCGGGGACCTGGCTGCCTCCCTGGCTGCCTCCCTGCAGCGACCAGGAACTCCCCTTCCCCTGGCCGGGGGGGAACCTGCAGTGCTGAGTGCTCGGGGTCTGACACCACAGCTCTCGTGGCTGGGGCTTGTTACACTGAGAGGGGCACACGCACTGCAAACAGGTCCTGCTGCTGGCGGCACCCCTGCGTGGCAGCACGGGACTCTGGCTGCTCTGGAGGAAAGGCTGGGGGTTGGTTTGGGTTCTGGGGGAACGAGTAGACTGTGGGGCCTGCTCTTTTGCACCCAGAGCAGGTGAGCCGTGCACTGGGGAGCAGCAAGCAGGAGGGGAGGCCTGGCACTGAAGGAGGCGAGCACAAGCCAGCACAAGTAATGAAGCATCTGTAAAATTACTGGCTGGTAATGGTTGTCCTAGAAAGAGATGGAATGGAGCAATAGTATTTCCAAAACTTCCCCCCCTGCCCCCATAATATGGGGTGTTTGAAAAGGCCACTATTACTCCTTTAAAAAAATTATTTTCCTTTTTGCTTCCCTTTGTTCTTTCTCTTGTGGGATGCCTGGGACTTGACAGAGTGGGCTTTTGTCCAGCATTTGTCCTGACCTACATTTTGATATCTTGCTTTTTTTCCCTTACCTTCTGCTTAGCTGGCTACTACCTCTAAAAGACATGCATAATCTATAAAACATTTATATTTCCCAGTAGTTTTAAATTCTATTTTCAGGAGATTCTGAAAACTACAACAAAGAAATGTAAATTACAATGACCATAAATGCTTTGAGCTGCCAGGGCCACCTAAATAATTGTAATAGGCAAGGGATGTGCAGAGCTTTGTTTTTGTAACCCACTGGTGGCAACAGATCAAAACTAAAGACAAAAAGAGGGAACAAGTCTCCTGAGAACACTGGTACCAGTCAGTGATGCAAGCTCAGGCTGTTGGAAGAGCAAAGGTGCTGTGCCAAGTGAAATGTGGAGGGTTTTGATAACGTGTGCAGGTTATTGATGGGTAGGAAGAGTGTCTGTGTGGTGTGGAGCTGCAAACACCAGACCTTGTGCCTGTGGCGGGCAGGCCACACCATTCCCTGCTGGGGGTTCCAGCCACCTGGCTGCCCCATCTGTGTGCTGCAAAGGAGCACAGACTCCCAGCAACGAGGCAAAGGCTCAGAGCTGAGCTCTGCTGGCTTACCTGGCCCCGCTGAGGCTGAGCAAGTGCGTGGGGGCAGGTGTCGGGAGGGATTTCCAGCTCCGTGTGCCATGCTCACGGCAGGACTGGAGCAGCGACGGCCAAGGCTCTGTGGAGGGGCTGAGGCACAGCAAAGAGCAACTCCTCCCCTCCAAACCCACCACGCCACGTGTGTGCACACGCCAAGGACCGCGGGGACTCCTGGAAGAGAAGGACAAGGTGGCTGTGCAGCCCACGGCCCCTCTCCTTTAGGTGTGCTGCACCACCCAGTGTCATTCCTACGCTAATCCTGTTTGATGATCCAGAAAGAACGTTTCAAGAATGTTTCATCCCTCAGTTATGTTGTTAACCTCTCCTGGCAACAAGAAAAGGGCAGGTAATGAAGTGGTGTTTTCAAAGAGTATAAAACCTAGAGAGCATTTCTTTCCTCTGGGAAGGGCTGGGAGGCGGACAGAGGACTTCTCCACATGGCTCCGCACTTCATCTGGGACTTGAAAAACAAACCAACCTCGTGGGATACTAATTCAGTCCTCGCTTTCTTTCTTGTATCAAATGCTGCCAACTGTGCCTTAAATTTGAGCCAGATGCACGATGGTTTTATGATGTGATGCTGTGAGGGAGTCTGGGTTGAATCTAAGAGAGGCTCTGCTAATGGGGCTGCTCCTTCGGGGCAGCGGTGCAGTGCTGGCATGGGATCCTCCAGATCCCCGTGCCTCTGTGGGAATGTCTCCAGCAGGAACTAAAGGCTGGGTTTCCCTGGGTGGCTGAGGGGACTGGGGCTGACGGGCTGGCAGTGTGGTGAGAGGGGCAGAAGGTTTTGTGATGCACTGGGGTTTGGGGACAGCCTGCCATGTCTCCCTCACCTAAGCAGAAAATGTCAGGTTTTGTTGAGGTTCCTTCCCGAATTACTTTTGTGCTGCACCAACTACATTCACACATTGCCAAGGCAGATCCTGCTCCTTGTCCAAGGGGACAAAACAGGCAAAGATGGCTCGTGCTCATCCCGGGGTCTCCTTACCCCCCACAGCAGAGACGGCAGCTCAGCTGGGTCAGGAGCAGCACAGCTCGTAACCCCCCTTAGAGCATGGCACTGTCTTGCAATCGAAACCTAATCACAAGACTGTCCTGTTCCTTTCTGATCTCGTCACATCCCGCCAGCTTTGTGGAGGATCAACCAAATCTCCTGTTTTCATTTGCTAAGCTCAGTCAAGTGATACAAAACCCAGAGTGCTTTTTCTGCCAGTCTGAATTGGCAGTGATTAAATTGTGCTGTTGTAGAGGGTTAATTTTCATGGACAGATATGAATAACTATCAGTTAATTTGCTTAGGAAGCATAAGGAATATCTGGTAGTCTTTACAGCTACTTAGCTAACAGAAATTGGCATAATTCCTTTGAATTCCTTGGAGTCTGTAACTCAGCATTGTCTCTTTTTTTTCTCTTTCTGAATAATCTGATCACTGTCTTCACACTGTGGTGAAACTTTCTCCTCTTTACCCAGCATTTATTTGCCAGTGACAGCCCAAACTGCTTTGTTGTCATCCGTTCTTAAACCTGCCTGCTGAGTTCCTGACACTCCAAACTTCCTATGGCAATGGCACACCCATTGTTACTGTGCAGGAGTCTGGGGCTGTGACTGAGTGAGGCCAGCTCAATATCAGCCTGTTGAATTCATGTGGTTTATATAATAAATAAATACATTATATTTAATATGTATTTAAAATGCAAATTATTTGGCTTTGCACAGGACTAAATAACTGAATTCTACAGCTCATGTGATGCAGGGCAGCAAATTACAATGCCAACAGTTCAATGTACTGAGTACAAACCATTCCAGTGGAACACAGAGCTTGCCCATTTTGTTTCTGTGGTTGAGAAATATAAATAACTTGAAAGGTTCTCTACACAAGCACAGCAATTTCTCTGAATTTACCAAATTTACTAAAAATTAAGGGAAATACAGTTAAATATCTTCCGATAGTAGCATAAATCCAGTAACCTGTAATTCAGGACAATTAAATTCCAAGTGTGATGCAAGAACTCTTTATAAGACAATTACATTTTTGCCCAAGATACTTTCAATGAAAAAATACTTTTACAGCAGAATACTTTTAAAATATTACAAATATTACAATTTATCCCCTATTTTTGCCTTGCCTTGAGGCTCTGTTAGCTCAAGTTTATGCCCCCTCACAGGGGTGTCAGCTATTGCTGTGATTGTGTGCCTGACACGGTATTTTTCTTTCTTCCATTTCATGCCCTCCTGAAACATGTGTCTAGACAAGTGACAAAGGCTTTGGTTGAAAGGTACCTGAATGTTTCCTCCCTCAGTCCATCCTGCTGCACACACTCAGCCTGCCTCAGCTCCTGCAGGTTGGGCCAAGAGCCTCCAGAGAACAACCTGTCTTGGGAGCTTTTCATCTCCTCCTGGTATGAGGGAGCCCAAAGACCTTCCAGCCATACAGCTTTTGCAAAGCACTTTGCTCTTTGGATTTTGGATTCTGCATCAAAGCAAGAAACACAAAGAAAAAAACAAAAGAAAAAAACCATTGTAAAAACAATCTACCTATATCCCCCCCAAATCCTTCCAACTGTAACATAACAGAACAGTGTTCTTAAGTCAAAGTCAAAATACAGAGAAGTAGCTTCTGAGAAGTTTGATAGCAGGAGAAATGTTTGAATACATGTTTAAGCTCATTTAGAGCATTCCTCTGCCAGCAGCCTCCTGCCCTGATGCCTGTGACATGGAACACTACAGATGTTCCACAGCCCCATGGGACAGGTCACACAGGACATTTCACTAGGGCAGCCCTTGGCTGTGATCAGAGGCTGTTTGCTGAGCTGAATGGGTGCAGTTGGACAGAGGGATTTCACATGGCTAAACAAGTCCATGGCAGGGCTGGCGGCAACATCTTCAGTACTTGGGTCAGGATCTTTCTGCTCTAAAGTAATAACAGAGCCAGGGTTACTTCCTGGAAACAGTTAATTAAGGGCAAGTGAAGGCAGCTCAGAGCCTGTCAGACTGTGTGTCCATCCACTCTACCACGTGTTTGTCCCAGCAGTGATGCAGCTGCTCCCACCCTCTACGCAAGGGATAACCAAGCCTTCTGCTAAAGTTTGTCCCATTTATACTGTGTCATAATTTTCCACAATATTTTGGATGTGGGTTTTACTTTAGTAAGTCACCTTAGGAACGGGCTCCACCTCAGCTGGGGCACTTCCCTCAGGTTTTGCTCCAACACAAAGGCAGAAAGGGGGTGGGAGCAATTTGGTTCAAAAGGCAGAGTTTGGTGTGGCTCTGGTCTCTCCACCACGCCACGGGCTCGGTGCTGACACGCAGTAAATCTCTGAGCTGAGCCAAAGTGCCTTACTCAGTGTGGGAGCGGAGGTTCACTGCAATAAATTAGGGAGGAATAGGGAAAACCACTGGTTTCTGCTATCCAGCAGCTCATTTTTGTTCTTATTCTTCAGTTAGCAATCTATAAAAAGATTATTGCAAAACTTGTCTCTTCTCTCCAGAGTCAATAGCATCCTCTGTGCCAGGTGGTGCTGTAATTCAAAATAGGGCAGATCTGGGAGAGAGTTAGATGGGGTTAGGAAGCAAATTCCAAAACTCCATCTCCACTGCAGCTGGTTCCTTCCTGCTAAAGGCTGAGTAAGGAGAAACCCAATATTGCAGCTCTGCAGTAACACTGGAAGATTGTAATTTCCATTCCATTCAAATTTTAACATGAAAAAAAGTATTTCTTTGGCTTGATAAATTCCACTCACCCTTCCCACCTGTTTCCATTTTAATGCAAAAATAGAAACACTCTAGTTCATATCTCGTTTCCAAGTTGGCAGAAGTCCCTGGGTTGGTTGGTAGTGCTACAATTTAAGAGTACAATGCAGCTCTGCTCTTTATTTTGCTGCTTTTTCTTTCCCTCCTAATACATTGAACACTGAGAACTGGTTCTTCAGTTGGTGTCAACTGGTGAAGTCCTGGCTCTTCTGGAGAAGAGACCCCATGACAAATGCAAATTACTGCAATGTTGGGTAACTTTACTAAGAAATGTAAAATTTACATTTCTGCCTAAGAAATGAATGCCAAGATAATGCAGGCAACCACAAAGACCTCCTCCCCCCAAAAAAATCTGTCCTTAGTTTAGTGTGACAGGTCGGAGGGAAGTCCCTGTCCTCGAGCTGCCCTGGCTTGAGGAGCTGCTTCATACACAGCTTGTCAGCATCGAGAAAGGGCTTTTTTTAAACTGCGGGTGATATCAAGAATAGAAGATTTTAGCAAATAATCCTAAATAAGGAGCAAGCATTTAAACAAAGAACCACAGTGACATTTACAGACAAATGCATGAACTGGCCCCTTGTAAAATGGACAGCATTTTCCTCACGGGTGCAGCAGCCACTTCCAGCCTTTTGAATTTCCACCAGGTTTTAGAGGCAAAGAAGTGCTAAAGACGAAAGAGAGCAATGCTAATCAGAGATGAGGACTGCATGTGTCCTGAGAGTTTTGATAGGTTGAGGCCAGACATCGGGAGGAATTCCTTCATGGACAGGGCTGTTAAACCTGAGAACAGGCTGCCCAGGGCAGGGGTGGAGTCACCAGCCCCGGAGGTGGTCAGGAACTGACTGGATGTGACACTCAGTGCCATGTCTAGATGGCAAGGTGGGGATGAGTCACAGGCTGGGCTCGATGCTCTCAGAGGTCTTTTCCAACCTGTGATTCTGTGATAGGATGCAAGCATGAGCCCATCTTCAATACACCTGGACTGGCTTCAGTCCTCAGATCACTGCCCAGCTGCTGAAAGGCAGGCACAGCAGCAGAAGGGAGCTGCTGGTGAGATCCAGCTGGCCAGTCTGAAATTCCTTTGCACTTCCATAACCTCCCATCCAGACACGCTAGCCCTCCCTTTCTGGGCACAGAAACAACAGCTCCAAGCATGGCAGTGTGTTGGTGTCACACGTGCAGTTTCTATTGCAGTGTAGGAACACTGCTGGCTTTTATGCTTTGGAGTCAATGAGACGGAAAAAAAGAAGTGAAAAAGAACTAGTCCTGCCTTAGCTCCTTGGCAGAAGAGCAATAATTTCAATGCACAGCCCCCCACACATGCTCTGCTGGGTTCCAGGCAATGGTGTTGCTTGCAATGAAACACCCCAGCTGTGTGCTCTGCTCCCTCTGGGACTGGAAGGAAATGTTCTCTCCTTCACTTCTGTTTGCAACAGGGATGACATGATTTCAGATTACACTGCCTGACTGATCAACATCCAAATTATCTGTCCACAAAAAAAACCCAAAAACACACCCAAGAAACCTGTGGTGTAACTTCAAATATGTATGCGAGTATTTCCATGCTTGCAACTCTCCTGTGTAGGTGTCTAATGATTCCTACTGATTATCTCACCATATGTTTTATTTCCCTCTTAAAAAAAATAAATTTCAACACATTTTTGTGACACATTAGGTTGGCTAAAAGAACACATATAATCCTGCTCTGACTGAATTTAATGCCGCTATTCCCACTGACTGAATGATTCAGGATTAAGCCCCCGTGAGGAAAAGTCCACACTATATGTAGAAGTGTAGGATTGTAAATGCAGTCCCTCTGCACTGGGGACACACTGATCTCTTCTGGTACAGAAATAATATTTTTCCAGGACCTGGACATAGACAGATGGTCCAATCCTGCCACAGTAGGGGCAAAGCTCCCAGTGAATTAAGGAGAGAAAAAACCAGGTTGAAGATTTGCAATTGCAATTGAGGTTGGTGCAGCAGGATCAGTGTGGTTGGGAAATCTGTAGATGTTGCACTTTTTCTCTGGAAAAAGTTGTGGTCCAAACATGCTGCTCAACTCTGCAGAGTCACATCAAGAATTCTCTAACTCCTGCAGTAAATCTTGGCTCCCCTTCCAGTTAGGATCTCTACAAGCACCAGGCTCACAGGTTTGGGATACAATTTTCTTCGGTGTATTCCCTGCATGTCCAGCAAACAGGTTTTCCAGGTGCTCAGTGGTGCACGGAACAACAGCCAGAGGGGTAACGCTCAGAAACTCATGAGAACTCCATGTGGCAGGTCCTGCACCACAACAGAGCCAGGGGAGCCCTGAGTCACAGTCCTCAGCGATGCTTCCCAAACACACGGCTTTCTAGGAGGAGGCACCAGTTGAGTCCCAGCTGAAGTTTATCCCGGATTCGGCCCTTCCTGCTGTTCCACTGGGACAGCTGACTGACAGGGGAGTGAGAACGATCCCATCCCATCCCGGACAGCAGAGAAGTGGTGGCACTTTGTGAACCAAGGAAATGGCTCACCAGTGCTAACTGCCCCTCGGGATCTCCCACTGCCCTGAGGGCTAATCCTCCGGGAGGGCTGGATCTGTACCCTGGTGTGGCAAAAAGAAAAAGCTCTTGGTTTTGCTGGCAAGCACAAGCAGGGCCATTTCAGATGAACTTAGATGTTGGTGTAGCTGGGAATTCCCCAAAAGGAGGGCAGCTGAGAGCAGCAAGGCAATTCAGGAGCTGAGGTCTCTTGCAATAGGGCACGAAGGACAGATTCTGTGGGGGTTTTTTTCTGTGGGTTTTGATGAACTACAGGAATTCGATACAAGAGGTGTGCAGCTCACCTGCAAACAGAAGTGATTCTGTATCTGGCAGCACAAGGCACTGCTGTAGCTGAGTCTTTTTTACCTGCCTGAGGTCCCTGTGCTTCATGGTCCGCCTGGATTCCAGAGAAACCAGGACCAACAGGGACAGACTGATAGTTATTAAAAATAATAAGCCGACAAATGACATATCCCTGGCTGTGGAATGAAATACTTGACACACCAGATGGGCCTTCTTATCACTGATTTCTCCAGCTTACCCACTCAATATTGATAACATGCTCAGAGGAGTTTGTAGAGCTGTGCCAATAAACACAAATGCCTAAAAACTGTCTGCATCAAGGCTTCGTGATAAGAGATGAGAGAAGAAAGCTCTTTCCTGAAGTTTTAAGGAGTTTGAAGCTGTCTTTCTGGAAGATGGGTATAAATGTTCACGAGAGGCTACTGGTGGATCCCCTCAAGGCTTGGGATCTGCCACACATCTTTGTGTGAGAGAGAAGGTTTTGTGCATTACTTAGAACTGAGTTGTTGAAATACTCACTTGATAGCGTTCATATTAATAAATATTCCAGTAAGAAGGATGAATAGTGAGATGAGAAATTTTGCAGATGATGCAAATCTGGCCACAAAGCACTGCAGAAAATCCCGAGTGGCTGGGCAGTAAAATGGCTGATGCAGTGCAGTGTCAACAGAGACAGAGCACGTGCAGAAAACTCACCCTCGCTGCACCTCAACATGGACCAGCCCTAAAAATAACATTTAGCAAAGGGAGCTGGGAGGCCTCTGCAAATGTCATTTAGAGTCCATCAGAAGAGGCAACTATCACATTAGGAATGAGTTGGCAAAGAGGCAGGAACAAATCAGAAAACATCATTACAGCACTGCTCAGCGAAAATGCAGCCCCACGGTAGTGTGTTTTCTGGCCATCAGACTCCAGAAAAGCTGAGCTGAACTGGAAAGCACAGGAAGGAAAGCATTCAGGATGAGGAGAGATGGGCAACAGCTTCCACAAAGATGGAAAAATAAGCAGATGAGGAGCCTTCAGGGTGGAGAAGGGTGACAGCAGCAGGAGGCTCAGTAAAGGTCTGTTAGATCATGACACAGAAAAAAGCAAATAGGAGCTGGCTGTTCACTGCTTCTCCTAAGAATTAGAGGGGACCTGGTGGTGCTGTCACACAAGAAGGTTTAAACCAGCAGAAGGAAGTACTTTTTCATACAAAGCATAATTAAATTGTGGAACTCATTGCCACAGGATGTTGCGGAGGCCAAAAGTTATAAATGGCTTGAGAAAGGGATCAAAAACATTTGAGGAGGACAGATCCATGGGTGGCTGTTAAAACACACTGGTCTGGAGGCAGCCTCTGCTTTGGGAAGTCCATAAACCGCGGATTGCCTGAAGCGAGGAGGGTACGGCAGGGGAGGGATTGCTGAGCCCCCTCCCTGAGCTGCCTCCTCCTGCATCGCCTCCTGGCTCTGCTGGGGCACGGGATACTGCGAGATGGGACACTGGCCCATGCGGCCTTTTGGTGGGACACTGCTCAGGTCCCAGCTTTGCTGTCTCTTCTAACCTTAATTAAAAAGAAACCCCAACAAAAATACAGCCTAAAACAGGAGAGGGGGAAGAAACCACCCCAGCCCTCCACACACTGTTAGAAGGCAGCCTGGTAGTTGTTTTATTTTCTTTAGAGTGGACTTTGTGTTGCAAGTGGCAGGAAGCCATGAACCACAAAAATAAAATAATTCTAACCCTAGTGCTAAGTAAGGAAAACAAAGATGGCTCAGCAATTAGCAGCATTATATATGTTAGTACTAAGTAACAACAGATGTCAGGACTTGAGCCCTTTGCATTCCTCGCGATCCTTCGGAAACCAAAGCCCTTTGACGTCGCTATACATTATAGCAGTTATTTTGAGTCTGAGGGAGCAGCAAAGGCCTTTGGATGCTGAAATATGTAGGTTGCTGGGACTGGCTGGGTCCTACCTGCATCTCCCTCCCCGTGCTGCGTCCTTGGGCTGACTGCACAGGCTGGTGAGCGCTGTAAAACCCTGCTCTGTAAAACCCGGCTCTGCAAAGACATGCGCTGGCCATGAGTCATTAGCAAGCATGCGAAGCTAATTGGCAAAATACTCATAAAAGATTTTGAAGGTGGGTTAATTACAATTCATTACACTGTAAACTGTCCCCAGGCTATTGTTAAAAAATGCAGGAGTTTCAAGGTCCAGTATTTTATGATTCATTTTGCCATGCAGTGAAAAACAGACTCTATATCAAACTACATTCATTATAGTTAAGACCACAAAATCTTTATTGGTTTTCCCAACATTCCCTCCTTGTTATATGAATTCATATGGACTGCACATTTCTAACAATTGGCAAGAAGGCACGAAATAAAATTTATTATATTTTCTTACCTTCTACTCAGTGCAGCCTTAAAAACTGCCTGTTCCAGTTGCTTTACCTCCTCCCACCTTAATTCGAGCTGATAGGATGGGAAATGGAAAATAAACAGAGAAATGACTGGGAACAACTTTGCCACACTGAAGATTTGGTTGTCTGATGAACCTGGATGCTGCCTGTGCACACAGGGACTTCAACTCCAAAGGGACACTGGTAATGAAACAAAGAGTTTATGCCTGTAGAGCAACAGGTGACTTCTAAAAAATTCAGAATAGACACATTTTTACTGATCATTCGTATTTCCAGATGGAGGCTCCTTTATCTAAGCCTAGGATGCACCTTCAGAGACCTACTTAGGCAAAGGTACCACTTTACTCACACTTGTGATACTCCCCACATGCTTTCCTGGACAGGGACCTTTGTCCCATAACAGGCAAATTCTCCACTTTATAAAAGAAGATAACAGAGCCTTTTTGACTGTCTTTGCTTATGCCAGCACTGTCAAATACTTCTATTTTCTTATGAAAGGTCTGTGGGAGGGAGGCATTACGAGTGAGTAGCTTGGTATAATTCTCAATACTGCTGTGTTGAGAAAAATTTAATAGAGGACCCAGCTGTGACCTCTGTGGGAGCAAAGCCAAGCCCTGCTCATCAGTGCTACCTTTGTACCCTTCTCCGGGGGTACTCCTTATCTCCTTGTGCTGGCTGGCACTTGGGTTCTCCTTTGAGGCTTAAATGGGGCCATTCAGCCAGGCTTTTTGTCCACCCCAAAATGCTGAGCTCTGTTTGCCTCTGCAAATGCCCTGCACTTTCTCCTGGGTTGGCCCAGCCTGTCTGACTGCAGCCAGCCCTGCTCTGCAGGTACATATCCATCTCTAACAGAATTGCTGTTGGCATTCCCAGCTTGGCCAAGCTAATTTGGAGGGTTGAATAGGTTGGTTCTAAATGTATCATTACTACAAAATAAATGATGGAAGTAGCCAGGGACTACAACTCTCCCCCATGAAAAACACTGATGGCATGGATGGATTTGGTTCTTTCAGTTAATATTTTACTTTTTGCTTTTTTTGAAGTGATGGGGAGAAGAAATCTCTCACTCAGGCAATCACCAAATTACTGATCTTAATGTTTTCTTATTGAAACTTCTAAATCTTTCAATGGAAGTGGACATTTTTGGAGGCAAAATTTTTCATTCAATTGAAAAATGCCTTCTCCATTACAAAAGAATATTATTAGCAAAAGCCAACCCAAACCCTTCCAGCTTGAAATTGGTCACGTGGGAATATCAGTTTGTTCTGGTAAGACTCAGTAATGGATTTATTGCAGTGTGCAATGTTTTTGTTTGCATTAACATAGTGTGAAGTGATAAATATCTTGGATTGGTTCTTTTGTCTGAGGTTTGCTCTGGGAAACTGGATTTTCTTAATGACAGTGCCAGAACTGCCCTATCTATTGGGACCAAGACTCTGTCTAGCTTGACAGGCTGATCCCTTCCAAATGATGTGACACTGGGAACGAAGCTCAAGGGGTCACCTGTGGCTGTGTGATTTACAACAGGGACATTTTCCTACCTGGACATCCACTGTAGAGGATATGCCTCTTGCTTCTCCTCCTTGCTCTCCCAATTGCACTGGTGGGAACCAAGAGCTGGGCAAATCCCAGTAGGAGTTCATAGCCCAGTGGCCAGAGCTCAGCTGGGTTTTTCTTTGCTCTCTGGGAGCAAAGAACTTGGAAATCAGAGTTCAGTGACAGAGATATTTATGGGGACTCTGACTAATCTCTGTGCCTGGGACCTAACAACTATATCCAAAAACATTAGCAAATACTTCTTTTGTCTTGTTTTGTTTTGGTAAGAATTATAGTTCCTGTTGCCATCTCACCTGGAAGTAGCACATGAAGTCACTTCATCAGCTTCATTTCGTGACATTTAGCAACGTCAGTGCCGTTGTTGGACAGATGTACCAGTGACTGAAATGGAAACAAAGGGGGGAGAAATGAGTGACCAGAATTTTCCAAACTCTCACAAAATATTTGTTTCTAGTGGTGGAGATATTTTGCAAGTGGCAGGTGTCAGTATTAAGTACTGAATTCTTCATTCTCCCTTTGGTCTCATTAGAAACACAGTATTTGTTTTTAAACTAGACTGACCTTTTTCATCACTTCTTTTTAGGGTCATTCCTCCGTAAGGCACACAGATGCTGAATTTGGACAGGACCTCTTAACCACAATATAATATATAATATACTATATAATATATGAAGCTCCAAAATTTCAGAGACTCCAATAACAATATTGTGCAGAAATTGGGATTTTCGCCATTGGCTTGATTGGCTCTAAAATTATACCCCTGCTGCTCCTTGGAATTCATCTTTGATTTGGAAATCATCTTGACAAGTACTGTGATCCATTTCTCCCCAAGGAGATTCCTGCTACTTCATTGTTTCAATGAGGCTGTAAATAACAGAAGAGCCTTACTCACCAAGTGTTCCTCCGGTCCCAGCTCAGCTCAGAGTAGTCAGCAATGGGCAACAGCAAAATGTTAATCAAATTCCTTCAAATCTCAGAAGAAAGGTTGAGTAGAGCTTCTCCAGGACTGCAGAAAACTCTCCATGGGAAACTGTCAACATTTGGCATCTGTGAATCAGCTGGTTAAGTGTTTGGAAAAACCAGGAAAAGACAATGTTTTGGCTATTAGGAATATACAGCTATGTGAGTTAACACACATAAAATGTATCCATCTTTCTATCTCAAATAGACATACTACCTATATATAAAGCTCTCCTTGCCAACTATGCACTTGTGCATATGTGATCTTTATGCACCACAACAGGAGAATTCCCAGCCAGCTCCAGCTTTGAGCCACTTAGACAGCAGGTTTGGTTTTCGGTTGGTTAACACATGGCCTCTCCTGGCCAGAAGATGGACATCCCAAAAGCCTCTCTGGGACGTTCTGCCTTTGGGACTGGCCATGGCTGTCGGTGCTTCCAGAGTCACTGCCATCACTAAAGGCCTCTGGACATCTCCATGCAGACGCTTAGGGAGAGAGGTTGTCCCCCATGGCCATCTGTGGCAAAAATCCCGCTGACTGCAGTGAACCTGGATTTCATTCCCACTCCTTGGAAGATTTTTACAGCTGAAGGCAATCTGGAGCCCTTCAGTGAATTCAGGTGCCCTGTGTGACCCTGGACAAGGTGTTCCTTGCCTTCACTTCCTCTCTGGAACACGGAGCAGTAACACTGGATGTGCTCCTCATGTTTATTCAAATGCTGAACACCTCCAGGCAGGGCAGTCCCTTACAACGTGTCTATACAATGCCTACTGGAAGGCCCTTGTCTCAGCTCAACCTCGAGGTGCTACATGAAGGCACATAGTAGGACTTGGCAGGCTGCAGATTTCCAGCTAGAAATCTAACACCACATAGTTCTCATTCTCTCCTGCTACTGGCACTTGGCCCTATTCAGGATGACTTTGTTTTGGTTTGGGTTTTTTTTTTGGAAGAAGGTACAAGACCAAATCCCGAGGGCCCTCAATCTCCCGTTCCCATGACAGTTTACTTTGCACTCACAGTCTGTCTCAGAAGTGTCCCAGGGTTTCCCCTTTGGATTTTAGAAAAGCAGAAAGCAGGACAGCATGACCTCTCTCTGGTCCTGAAGCTGCAGCTGTAATCAGAAGCTTTATGATGAAGTTCAGCTGGAGGAGCAAAGGAGAGGAGAAAAAAACAAAACACAAACCAAAACAAGGGAATGCCATCAAAGTCTTTCAAAGTCAGAAATTCATTTTACCTTTGTCAATGGCTGTGGTTTTCAAGGATAAAGATCAAAGTGCTGACCGTGGGCAGAGCTATGACAAAGCTGAGATCAGTCTGTTGAACCCTAACATTAGTGCTACAGTTAGACTGTGTCTAGACGAGCAGGGGCTGCCCATGCCAGGTTTGGCAAACCCGCCAGTGGAGCGCTTGCATCAGAGCTGGAGCAAGAAGAGTGAGGCATCCAAACTGCACAGGGGAGGGAGCAATCAGACTCCAGTAGAGTGGAACTGGAAAAAGGAAGTTTAGTAAAAAACCCCAACCCCATAAAAAACCCACTCCCACAGAAAGACAGCTGAGAAGATCCATCCCCTCCTCCCCGCTCCTGTTTTTTGTATTGTGATTAATGTACACGGAAAGCTGAGATAACTGGGGGAAAGTGATGCCAAATTCTTATCAATACAGATGAGCTGGCTTCATATTCCTCCAGCCCTTTCATGTGGAAATGAGACTGCATTTGATGAGGCCAAGCCCATGTTTGAAATAGCTCAGCTGGGATGTGCTCGTGGTGAGGGTTTCGGGTGCCTGTGTAGAGAATGGCTGCAGCTGGACCCTTCCTGAGGGCAGAGGGAGCCTTCAGCTTCTTGCCTTTCTCTCTTCCTCCTGGGGAGGACAGACAGCCCTTGCTCCATGAAATAAATCCACACTGAGTCTGAGCTGCCTCTGTGGAAGGAGCAAGGTGGGTTTGGCTGCCGAGGGGCCCTGGCCTGCAGGGTCCCCACCTTTCCCTACATTAAAAATAACACCCTGTCATGTCCCAAAGGAGAGGGGTGGATAAATGAGAAGAGTACACATGTGCACATGTGCAGCAGCTTCTGTTATTACCCCTGGGGCCCTCCATGTGCTTGCTGCAGGGCTGAGGGCTTGGACAGAGGAGAGAGGAGTACCAGCATCACTCTCTGCATGTGGCACCCTGTTTTTGGCTGAGTCTGGGGCTGAGAACGCTCCACAGGATGGGTACAGGGAGGAACTCTAAAGACTGTTGTGCTGCTGGACAGCCCCAGCACCAGAGTATCTCAAAGATCCCCAGATCCTTTAAACCAACCCTTTCTCATCACAGTTACATTGGCTTCCTCCAGCCATGACAAGTTCAAAAGAAGCTGCAGACTGATGTGGGCAAACATGATCTCCAGTGGATGACGACAGATAGCAGGAAATATTTTTGTAAACCGGTTGGTTTCAGCTGTGCTTCACACAGGGGAATGCCTGCCCATTGTCAGGAATATGGCACAGGACTTGCTGGAAACAATTAGCCAAGGCACTGGTCATACACTATTCTCAGCTCTGCCACTGACTCACCTGCATGGCCTCAGGGGAGTTACTTGCATATTTGAGCCTCAGTTTACCCTTGGTAATGGCAGAGATAGTAACAGTCTCACCGAGTGCTGCGAGAATTAGTTAATTAATATTTGGAAAGCACTTTGTGCCTTGACGTCTTTGTGCCTTTGTTTACCCATCAGGAATATCAGAGATAATAACTGTCTCATGGAGAGGTACAAGGATTAATTAATTATTTGAAAAGCAGTTTGAGATCCTTGGATGAAAGATTCTGTGTGAGTAAAACATATCATTAAAAACATCTCCCGGTCCTCTGTGAAGTTAAAATAAAGCTGGAGCTTCTTAGTCATTCAAATAATTAAACCATAAATACTGTTTATTTTAATCTTCCCTTTAAAAAAATAATCTAATCTAGGCAGTGATACCAGCCAAAGAATGAAAAATGTTTCAAATTCAGGAGACCTATCAATTTGAAGAGCTTGATTCTTAATTGCTTTTTGATGTCTATCAATGGAAAGTGAGAGCAATTGTATTCCCAAATGCCTGCAAAAGCACGGGGCAGCTGGGAGGACGCCCACAGCTCCTCTGCAGGGTTTCAGCCTGCACGTTCTCAGGGACACAGCAGCTGTGGCTGCACAGGGTTTCTCACACTATCCCATTTGACTTGCTAACCAACAGGGAGGTGCAGAATAGCCCATCCTACAGGCCTGCCAAGGCCAGCTTCCCCCAGAAACATGGGTGCACTGAAGCAGGGCTGCAGGAGAACTTCTCCTCCCAGCAGTCGTGGCAAACGGACAATTGGACCAAGCAAAGGCACCGGTCATCAGCAGAAGAATTAGTGGGGTCTGTATTTAAGACCATCTTTTAATCAGAGGGGTACATGCCAAATATGGAATGCCCTCCCAGTCACTTCTCCGGGGACTTAGTGCATATTGGGGCATAAAATATGTGTATCTTTCTTTCTCTCTAGTTTTAGTTTTACAAAGTACATATGTGAAGCAGGAGCTTGTAGAATGAAGGTCACAGCTTTTAACTGAAAGGGGCCTCTTTTAAGGTGTGACTAGTGCTGGGAACCTGCTGTGCTGGCCACCCCAACCACCACCCCACAAAGACTTCCACAAGCTCAGTGGGCCTTGTTTCAGCCTTTTCAGGGCCTCCCACTCCTCTCTGCCCACAGAAGATTCTGTGGCCATTGCCAAGTAGCCTGTGTGGGAATGTGGGGAGGAAGAAAGGATCTAATTGCCTTTCCAAGTTCCAGTGCTTTCATTAGTTAAATGTCCTCCCGTCTTTCCATGCTAGTCCAGCTTCTACTGAATTTTCATCAGAGCAGAAGAGGCCTTTAGGGCCATTTGATGGTAACCATCAGATAAAAGCGATTGTCATCCTCCTTATGCGGCAGGCAAGGAAGGAGACACAGGGAGACTGGTCACACAGGAAGGAGAGGAGGGACCTGGTGACTCAGAGCTTTTGATTCCCAGCTGGGAGCTTGAGACGCCACTCCAGCCAAGCATAAAAGCACATGGTTATCTCTCAACTCATGAATAATCCCACTGATTTAAGTAATAAACTTCAGCATCATGGCCTTAACCATCTGTCTATGCTCACCAAGAGGAGATAAACAGGAGTACAGGTCTGGATAGACACAAGATATTCCTCTTGACATAAAGGAATAGGAGCAAATGGTAGTTTCTCTGGTGCAGGTTTCTAAGAGAACCAGCAATGGGGATGGGAAGGTGGCTTGGTCCCCAAGGCGAGAAGTCCCTCAAGGATGATGGAGCTGCTGTGTCCCCCCAGGAGCTCTCTCCTTGCTGGATGTGAGTGGGCTCAGCCACCTCCCTCACAATCATCCATCCCATTGGATCGTGCAGGGAGCTGCTCAGCTGGTTGCAGTGACACTGACCTTGGTGGTGGTTCCCCAGAGCACAAGTGGTGTGATCCCAGGCTTTGCTGGAAGGGAGCCAGGTTTCCCGGGGAGGTGAAAGGGGCATTTACATATATGATGATACCCAGTGTCCTCTCCCAGCTGGGATTTACTGAGTTTATCCCTTTGCTCTCACAGACTGGGGAAATGACTTGGTTGTGAAGGAATCTCACTCGCAAGCAGACATGTCCCTCAAAACTCTGAAATGCAGTTCAGGATACAGTTCACTCCCCCATGGCTGCTTCTGACCTGGCCTTTCTAGCACAGGGCTAGAGATCAAGGGAAAAAAGAAGGAAGTTAGGTTCCTGCTGCTGGTGGGAGAGCAAGTGAAGTGACCTAAATTATTCAAGGTTTTGCTTCCAGATGGTCTGAGCTGTCGATCCCTTCTATTATGCAAAGCAATAGGTTCACAGACAAAGTAGAGGGGACCAGAGATACCACAGCATTTGGGAAACATAGCTGACTGAAAAGTGTATTTTCCTTCTAGCTGGTGACATGGGATTTCATCTGAAAGCCTGTTGGCTTGAAAGGCTGTGAACCCATCAGAATTAGGTAACTCTGTTAGCAATTTATAAGGGCAGGGTTTAGGTTTTGCAGACTGGAACAGGAGGTGGAGGTTTACATAAAATGTTCAATAAACTGGGGTGAAGCCCACGTTACTTCTCACTTGTGAGAAGCTTTTGGTTTGGTCCTTTGCAGCTGCTGCCCCGTGATCTCTCAGCTGGAGATGTGTGAGCTAAATGGACCCAATCCCCATTGCCTAATATGTCCAACTATTCTTCCTGGTCTGCATCCATCTGCTGCCTCATGTCATTATGGCATGTCGACATGGAAACTGAAGGTGTGAAAGGAAAGCTACTTCTGCTGGCTTTAATGTGCGACAGTTCCGATACGGGTGCAATGCTCCCCAGGCACTGTGCGAGGCTCAGCGTGTGCTGGACCACATCCCTGGGGCTGAGGCTTCCCGGGGGCCTCCGGGATATAAAAATAGGCCAGGCTTCTTGATAACTGCAATTCAACTGGCTAAGTCTTGGATGAGGAAGGGCGGCCGTTGTTCTCACTCAGAACTGTGGCCTATCAGCTCTTGCACTGGTTTCTGAGCCACTTCACTCTGGGAGGAGAAGTTCTTTAGGATTAAGTGGCCAGTACTGAATCAAATTCATCTCCTTGCACTTGGTTGCAGATTCTCCTATCAAAGATGCTGAAGCTTATTTGTACTTAATTTTCCTCTCTTTCATTTTTCCCTAGGAATGCAAGGGGGAACAAAACCAGGAAAGGACTGGAGGGATGGAGGAGCCCTGCTCCAGCCTGGCACACTGCTCAGGGACTTGGCAGTCTGACTCCTGCTCCAAGCTTTTCCTTCAAACTACTGCCTGACCTCAGGTAAACTGCACATTGCTCAAATACAGTTAAATACACCACTCTTTCGACAGCATTTTCAGACCAACGGGTGAGAAGCATCACCTTGGAGCCAGGCACTTGTAATAACTGTTTACTAAGGTATCTACTCCCAAACTCAAGGCATGGAAAAACCAAGGGTTTCATAACAAAGTGTGGAATAAACCCAACAAATATGGGCTCCAACTCTCCCTTTCAGGCCACACCCCAAAAGCAAGTGAGACTATGATGGACAAATCCTCCTCTGGCAGCGGGCCAGAGCCACAGCACCCTTTGCCCAGTCCCAACCTATTTCCCACCACGCAAAATCACTGCGGGAACGGGCTGGCACGGCCCAGCCAATCCGTGGCACTCTACCTTTGCTCATGACAGCAATGCCAGCCAACTTCCAGCGTCTCAGTGTCTGGCCAAAGTGGATGGCAGACGGCTGTCTGAAGCTGGGACCTGGGAAAATGGGGATAACATCAGGAAAAAACAAAAACATCTTACGTACCTACTGCTCCCATCTCATCCCGCTCTGGGGAGATGCCTCCTTGCCGTGCACTGAGTCAGCTCCTGGTCTTGTGGTCCTTCAGCACTCTGTGGAGCTGCTCCATGCTCGCAGGCTTGGGGCTGTTGGCACATCCTGTCCTATCTGCTGCATGTGAGGACTCTCCAGCCAGCACTGGGAACAGTGGCTTGGCTATTTCCACCCTGTTTTGGCTGGTTTGGCCCACCTGTGTGTGTGAACACACCAGCAGCCTCCCCAGTGGGTCAGCAGGTCAGGATGGAGCAACAGCACCTACCTGGGAGTATCTGCTGGCTCCTTTGAAAAATCTCCTCAGGTTTTCACTGGATCTTAGGTTACCACAAAGTATCTGCCTGGATCTGGGCTTTGATTCTCCACTCTGTACCTTTATGCCAGGCTGGCTGGGGCAGTGCCTTTCCCTCAGAGACCACAACTGACAGCTCTCCTCTCAGGGAGAGGGAGGAATGGGGCAGTGGTTGTGTTTTGAGGGTGGGGAGAGGGAAAGGCTGTTTGAGGCCACTCTCTGCACAGGGCAGCTGCAGGGCTGGTGAAGATGATCAGAAGTCGTCTTCCTTCTCCTTCCCTGGGTGGCTAACTCCACCTGGGGGACCACTACTGCTGGCTCTTCCACTGCCTCCCTCCCCAGGTCCCACATTCCTGGCTCTCCCCACGCAGCTGTGCCACTCCAGTTCTCCTCACCAACCTCCCCACCACTACCCAGGCAGGTCCTGCCCCTTCAGCTGTGGTGTGGCAAAATTCAGAAAAGTGGGTCGGATCAAACAGCTCCCAGATTTCCACCAGCTGTGGGGATGCCAAGGGCACAGTGAGGTAGGACTGTCATTTTGCAGGGACGGCTCACCTCTTTACCAGCTCTAACAAACACGAGTGGCCGAGCTCCACCCGTAGATGTGTCGTCTTCCCCCTCTGCTCTGCTGGTGCAAGTGGCTTCATCTCTGCAAAATAAGCACACACAGAGAGTGTGAAACTGCCAAGTGGGAATTCAGAGCTGGCCAAAGAAGGAGAAAACATCCATCTCAGAAGGGTTTTCAAGATCTGGACATTTGGCTTCATGTTTCGGTATGTTCAAACACAATGTGTCTACTCCCATCAAGAAAAACAAGAGGAAGAAAAACCAGCCCAGTCTTTAAAAGTCAGGGCTGCCATGGCTAAAATGTACATGAAGCTAAAAATAGATTAGTCTGAACCCAAGACATGAATACAAATCCACACTCCATATCGTGGGTTTCCTTTCTCTCCTGTTGTGCTAAGACATTTTGGGCAGAATATTAGGAAATAAAATGCAAAAAAAAGAAAAAAGCTCTTAAAATTAATAATAATCCTCCTTCTAAAATTAAAGCTCACATGTAGAACTTCTACATTCCTCAGCCGTGTATGTTTTGTGTTTGAGAAAATCCATGGTAGGGTGTAAGGATGTTACCTATCTGAGCTTCAGATGGTTTCATTATTAGTAGGCCACAAATGAATTGAACGGATGATGCAAAAATGAGCACCAATAAAATATTTACACCAATTCTTCATTCCGTGTGAAACATCTTTTATATATATGTATATACGTAATACTATAAATAATAGAAATTATGCTCGTATTTTATACCAGAGATGTAAACACTGGTCCCAGCAGCAGTGGCAAATGAACCACTCACATTTTCTGATTGCATAATTTGCCTAGGGGATGAATACATAATTACACTATAATTAAGTATAATAAACAGAGAAAATGATTTGAGAAGGAAAAATTATCACAGCCTCAACCACATCAGCCAGAAGCTCTCTTCTAATTAAGTTATTTTATTAAACAAAATGTTTTTAAGGTGGGTCCCCTTTGAAAATGTACATTATAGCCCATGTAATGCAATTTACTTTATAAGTAAAACATGGCTTGTGTATGGAGAGATGATATCTGACGGGAGTCATGGAATACACAGCCACTGGGTCCAGTCCACCCAGGTGCTCGGTCCCTCATCCCCTGGTCTAAGGAGCAGACCCTGAGTGCTGCTCTGGGAAACTGCAGCCTTTCATTTGCACTCCCTTTGTATATTGTATGGTTGGTTCTTTTTTCCCCCAGGTTTAAAGGGAGAAATGCTAGCAGGGAATTCTGATGTTGTCATTCTGGAATGATACAGTAGAGGTGAAGGACAAGAAAAGAGGTAGCTCAAGCTGGCCCAAATAGCTCATGCTGTTTGGAGCTGAGTCTTAAGTAGTGCTTTATTCCCTCTCAGATGCTCTACCCTCAAGCTGCTCAGTGCTTGACAAGAAGCAAAGATGGAGCTTTTATGTTACTGTGGCTAAAGAAACCCAAAATACAGGTTCCTGATCTGTAGGGTTCAGGAGGATCACCTGGCCTGCCCCTGTACATGGCAGAGGGACACCCTCCAGCTCATTCCTCTCAGAACCATGCTGATTTTGTTCAACACCTGCCCCCAGCCACCCGGGGACTACAGGAGCCATTAGAGGAGCCGTGGGGCATTACTTTGCAGTCAGCAGTTTCAGTCATAAGATTTCTGGACACATCTGCCTCATTTCCACATTCCTCTTCCTCTTGTGAGCGCTTGGAGATTGTGATCAGGCCTCTCTTCAAGCCTCTGCCTGATACCAATCTCTGCTGGTTTCCTGGCTCTTCAAGGCTCCTACAGCCTTGCAATGTCCTTTGGGAAGATCTCTGTGCATCAGTGACCTGAATTCTTAACTATTTGCTCCCTTCTTCAGTTCCCAAATCACTTCTAAGGTTTACTTGCAGTGACTTAGGTTTTCTTTCAGGTCACGGTAGGGGAGAGCATAACTTCAGTAACTCATCCCTTTAGTATCTGCTAGGGATAAGATCTCCGAATGGACTTATATCCCAGCCTAGGAGAAAACATCTCTGGCCAACACCAGGTTGGATGGGGCCCTGAGTAACCTCGTCTAGTGGGTGGCATCCCTGCCCATGGCAGGGGGTTGGAACTACATGATCTTTAAGGTCCCTTCCACCCCAAGCCATTCCATGATTCTATAATTCCAAGGACAATTCAGGGAAAGAAGCAGCTGAGTCCTAAACTATCAGTTGTCCACAGCAAGACAATGTCCTTGAATTCAAACTGTTGAACAGTATGTTGTGAGAATGTCTCCAAATGCCCAAAGAAGATGTCTTTCCCTAGCTCTGCCTACTGCTTACCAGGGTATCAGACGGAGCATGGTGGTCCAGAGGGATCTCCTCTTGTTTGGAGTTTTCCACTCTTAAATATTTGCAGACCTTTGTAGCACAAGATGTGGTAGGTTATTGATGAATCACTGATGTGCCCCAGGGTCTATACACCCCTCACTGCAGTTTCTCTCCTCATGTCCTGCAATCCCAGTGGAACGGTGACCTGATTTCAATGAGGAGCTGCCACGACAAATCACGTGGCAGTCACAGACACTGCAAACTCAAGCCAAAGAGTCATTCTCAAATGCTTGGCAAACACCAGACCACAGAAACTCAATGTGTCGTAAGATTCCACTTGGTCCCATAATGATGGGTGGGAAAAAGGAGGAGGATTATCCATAGACCTCAAAGTGTTTTACAAAGGGAGACAAATGCTGCTATTCCCATTTATTGGACAGGGCAACGGCAAGTTGAGACTTGTGCAAAGTCACCCAATTAATCAGCCAGAAAACTGCCACTGAAACCCATGTTCTGGTCTAAACAGGTTCTCAGACTGCCCTCATCACTGTAACATCTGAGTACCCTCCAGAAGTGCATCAGGAGAATTTGGGCACGTCTCTGCTGGCCGATGCAAACAGCTGCTGTCACTCCAGCCCCCTTCTCAGCCAACTGGACAAAAGCCATCTGCAGATGGGAGCTGTGCAGCCACAATCACAGGTGTGGGAACCCCACCACAAGCTGGGGGGAAAGCTCAACCCACCGCCACTCCAGCTCTCCTCTGTGGCTGCCAGGGTGTAGCTTGGTCACGAGGCATGGACAAAGCAGATGTGACACTGTCTCTGAGAGCTGAGAGACTTTTTTAGTTCTAAATCTGGTTTCATCTGTAGTGCCCTTCAGAGTGTTTCCTTGTGCTTTAGTTCTCACTAAGCCAGGGAGACAGAGCACAAATGTGCTGTTTATCTGGTTGCAGCCTGATGGCTCCATGGAGGAGAGATTTGGAACACGACACTTAAACAGGGATATTTGGATACATCACAGAAATACCAAAAACAAACCAAAATACATTTAGTGAAAAAAAACAGGAAAGAGAAGAAGGAGGGCATCTCTAAACTCAAGATCTATTTGTCATGAGCAAAACTACTTAAAAATGGGTAACTTAATGACCTGAAGGCAGACTAGCTGTTATTACAGGGCACTGTGCTGGCAAAGCTTCTATACATCACGACAATGATTCTCTCCAGACTTCCCTTGCAAGGCATGAGGAAACACCAGTGCATTTAGCCCCAATTCCCTGGCAGGCAGCACCACTTCCTCGTGAGAGCTGACACAGCGATGGGAAGGTCGTTCTTTGTAGCAGCTACAAAAGCCCCGTATGACCCAGCAAGTCTGACACAGAGCTGAAGAAATGAGTCCTGCTCCAAGGAAGCTAAAAATCCCAAGGTGCCCCGAGACCTCGTCCTGGACTACTCATGCTCCCAGGTTTGGAAATCCTTTGAGGGTTGCTAAGTTCACACGAACCACTCCCAGCTCTGCTCACCCGGAGTTTGTTTTCCTCCCCGGCGCCTCCTTCCATGGGCAAGGTGGGCTTGGATCCGGAGCAGCACAGCTCCTGTTTCTGGATCCGAATCGCTGCAGGCAGGGCTCCAGCAGCTTCCCCAGCTCATCGCCCCTCGCCCGCCCGGGGAAGGCAGGGCACTGTGTGGGCGGCTGGTTCTGTGCAGCTTGGCCTTTGTTGGACTTCAGCACAGAGCCCCGAGCGAGCACCGTTCATGCATATGCAGAGAGGGCACAGACGCTGCTGGAAGAACGGACCTGCTTCACTTGGCCACAATCATCCAGGAAGTTTGTGGCAGAGCTGCAAATAAAATCCAGACATTTTGCCTTTTGGGGCCGTGTCTTCACAACAACTGCTGCTCTTCCTCTGGGCATCTGGGCTTGTTGTCTTATCGCTGCTCTGGGTGTCTCCTTGAAGGGGAAGAGCGCTGGGAAAGCCACGCTTTAATTCTTTAGAGAAAATTACACCCCCTACATAGGAAAACCCCATAGATTTTTGCAATTAGTGCCACGCATGGATAGCTTTCCCTCCCTTTGTGATCTTTACCACTTCCTCACCATATGGAAAAGGCCTGATCCTGATGAAAACAGTCATGGTTCCAGAAACGCCACTCAGATGATGTTGATTTACCTCCATGGAGGATGTGGCCCAACGCTTTTGGCCAGACTTCCCTGCAAGCAGCCAGTCTCAGCTCTGTCTCCTCCACCCAGAGAACTGGGGGAAGTCATGCAACAATAACTTTGCTCCACTTCACCTGGCCCACCCAGGGAACAGCTATTTCAGTAGGGACACGGAAAACCCAAGCCTTGTCCCTTTAATCTAACATCTCCTGCGTGTTGCTAAACCTAATTTGAAAAAAAAAAACCAACCTGAAAATAGCATTAAAGGAAGCAGAGGATTTGAGCAGCACTATATTTTTAAGATAGTCTTTCTGGAAAACACTGTATTTAAAAAGTAACCCTTTTACCATGAGGTTTCTGAAACTATAGAGGCATCCTAAGCTTCCTCTGAGATAAGGCTTGTAATTTGGAACTAAGAAATGGAGTAGAAACACAATTGGCTTTGTATTAAGAGGCAATGTGTAATCACCTGGCAGCATCATATTGCCCCACTCCAGAGGGGTTTGGGGCTATTTGTGCTGGAAATTAAAGCTAAGAGCAACTCAGTGATGAAGGCTGATCATCCTCTATGCCTGGCAAAAGGATGGTGTCTCAGGGTACAAATCTGCCTGGAACTTTGGAGTCAAAAATCCACACTTTCGAGTATTTATGGTCCCCTATCTCCCACACTTGCAGGACTCTATTTTAGATGTAAGCTTGGAACTCGAAGTGTTTGGTAGGGCAGCTGTTGAGCTGTGGTGGGCAGAGGTTGCACGCTGTGCCCTCTTCTTAAGAGAAATGACAAAAATTCAAGACTATTTTAACAAGAAGATCTCATTCCTTCATATTCCCTTGACATATTCCTATTAAAGGGATGGCAAAACCAGAGAAACACAGCAATTTCCGTGGTGGTTTAATGCCAGGTATAAATATCTGTGTAGGAGCCTTTCAGACCTCTTTGCATTCCCAGAGCAAGGACCAGATCTGACCGGATTTTTTAATTTGCTTCCAATTTGCTGGCGTGGAATCTGACAGCCAGGCAGATGTGTCTGCCTTGATCTTTGGTGTGGATCTCCTCTTGCACTCTCCTCTGTTTTTCCAAGCCTCAGTAGGGGAAAGTGAAATTGCTGTCCAGAAACATTAATCACAGCATCTCAGGTCTGTAAATTCTCAAGAGTTTTCCTCCTGCAGTTCTGGAAGACTTTGACCCGTTTTCAAAACTGGGTCTAAAGCTTATATACATAAGGGGAGCACACATACTTGGAGCATCTGCAAAAACATATGGTAGTTTCACATCCCACTAACCAGTTTCCTGGACTAAACACACATAAGTGCAGGCTTTGTGAGAACCAGCAGTTTCTGACTCTCATCCCTGAACCACAGTCCTTCCTCGACTCTGAGAGATACCATTTTTCTCCTAATTTGGCAAGTTACTGCACAGTCTTTCTGGATCCTTATTCTTGCAGGCCTTTTTTGCAGGTGAAGCTCCTCTCTGGCCTTTCTGACAGTCTCTTGACTCACCTTCCCGTTGCACAGAGAGGTGTTGCGTTATCTCTGCTTAATCCCACATGGCAAAAAGAACCCTTTCCAGGATCAGTAATTACACTTCAGATATCTTGGGATTGTGCTGGGCTGCTGATCAGCAGAGCTCGTTGCAAAATTTTCCATCTAAATCTTTTGTCTAAGGAAAGACTGTTTTGCCAAAGGACCTGCTTTCCTTAAATATCCTTTTTTGAAGCAGAGCTTCTAAACCTTCTGGTGGTTGTTTCTGATGATATAATTTTTCCTGTCTTATCAACATTTTCTGTACAAACATACCCACCTACCAGCATGTTTTTCATTTTAGCCATCAAACTGGAGTCCACATGCCTTCTGCTGCTGACAAAGCAATAACCCCACAGAATGGATTTAAGCAAACCCGTGTAGATACAGAGAGACCCTCCTGCCCCTTTCTGTGCCCGTGCCTATGCCACTCATGTGGTACATTAGTTTAAACTCTTAGAAACAGCCAGGAATGGAGATCCAAAGCCTTTCTGCATCATCAGTTCCAGCATCTCCCTCTCTTTATGGAGAGAGCTTTCCTAAACTCCCAGCTCCTTTCTTTTGCTGAAAATAAAACCAAGTGGGTTTTGTCCTTCCCCTTGCAAACAGACCCAGTGATCACTGTACTCTTTTACCACACCCCTTTCAACTGTCTTCACATGTGAAGTCCCTCATAGCTGTCCCTCAGACTTTTCTAGACTAAACAAATCCAATTTAAGAAAAAAATTCCTTAAAGGTCATGATTTTTGGAACCTCTTATCAGCCCTGTTGCTCTCATCCAGACTTCCTCCAGAGTTTACATCTTTATTTGAAGTATGGAGTGCTGATCTGAGGTCTGGGCCTCTCCAGCACCAGAAAGACCTCCCTACAAAGGGTGCTCCTAATACCTCTCCTAATAACAAGTATCTTCCTGGCCACAGCTTCACATGGCAGGCTTAGATTGGAGCTTGTCCTCTACCAGCTCCCCCGGCATATTGCCAGGACCTCGACCCGATTCTTTAGGTGTGTTTTAGTTATGCACTTCCTTTGTTCACCTAAGGCTATTTCAAGTGTATTCAGAACACCTAAAATCAATCTTCCTCACAAACCTCGGGTCTTCCAGCCTGTTTGGTTGGTTTAACCTACTGGAAGAGTCCTGTCTGCTCCACCATTCAGACTGTTAACAGAGATTGAAATGAACCATAAGCAGCATGGACTTCTGTTGATGGTCCTCTCACTTTGGCAGTGAATCACATCTGCCTAATCATCAAGGGTGTTATTCCAACTGATGGCTGAAAAATAGCAATTATTTCTGATAGGTATCATTTCTGATACCCACGGCTGTGCAAAGGAGACAGGAAGCCAAGAGTGATACTAGTGAATAATAGGTGAATCCTTGCTCATCACCTGCACTGAGAAACAGGCTTGAGTACCTGAAACTGCACTCTGTCCTTTTTTTTTTTTTTTTTTAATACGAGGACAGCAGCAAAGCGGGATTATTCACGGCTCTGACAGCAGGATGGGCACATCGGTATGCCCCTACAGCCAAGATGATGAGCTAATCAACCTCGTATTGTTAGAAGAGTCCCCACCTACACTCTCACACAAAGGGCCGATTAGCTCACAGGTAAGCAAACCTCTGGGAGGATGCCATCTTTCAGCACCACCAGAAGATGTTTCATACAGGGAAGGTGCCAGCAATTAAGCGGTGGTGTGTGCACACACACGCGCAGCCACTTGCTCCTGTCGCAGCAGCTGCACCCCGTGCCAGGGCAGGGCCCTGTGCTGGGCACAGCGCTGCTGCCCGGGGCTCAGCTCTCAGCCCACGCTGCGTGCTGCCCTTCCACGGCTCCTGCAGTGTCCTGCTGCAAGGAAGCCACGGACACTGCCCGGGCCAAGTCCCCGATGGAAATACCGAGTGCCTGAGTGCACTCAACACCCTCCTCCTCCCACCAGTGTGCTCCACAGAGGAAGGCCCACTGAGAAGCAGGGCTGTAAGAGCACATAGTAGTGTATTACTGCTCGGGCTGCTTGGTGTGATTCCCACTCCCATTCCAGGCTCACAGTTTGGAGGTGTTTAGCACCTCCTCCCCATCACCACCCCCTGGGCACTTCATATACACCACATTTACATTACTGCCGGTGTTACCTCTATGAGAAGTGCTTCCTGACCCAGAACAATCTCTTTATGTCATAGATTTCATGTCACAGAAGAAAACAAATTATAGTTGGAGGAAGAAATCCTACCCCATATGAGAAAAAAGAAAAAGTCCGTGATACATTTGCTATCTTCCAAGGATGTACCTTATCATGAGTTAACATAGAAACTAATGTCTTCTTGCTGTCTCCCTCTTCTCTTCTTCCATGCTCATTGCTCAGGATTTGCAGGATGACAAGAATCCTCGCTATTAACTTAACAGTTACCTGGAAAACAACATGACCAAACAAGTCACGCACTGGAATGCACTTTTGACAAATACATAACAATATATATGTCCCTGATACGTTTTCTGACCATAGAGCAGTAGCAGACACAGGAGGGCATCACAAAAAGGTTTGCTTGCAAATAGAAAAACCTGCTTTTGTCTTGCTTATACAGGGAGACAACAGTTGTAGTATAGAGGATTTTTCCACCTGGGCCACCTGTATTCCAAGGAGTGAATACTGAGGGTGTGTCACCTGCATCTTTTTTTCCCAGGGATGTTGGGCAAATCAAGGCCCTAAGGAACTGACTGTAAGTTTATGCCCTAGAGCTTGTGGGGAGAAATTATCCCAGAATAACTTCGGTCTGCTGCCGACAAAGAGTAACTGGCTAAATCCCAAATGATTACATCCCTGCAGAGCTTTGCTGCCTTCAGAGCAGCAGTTATGGTTCTAGCAGTTGGGGTCCAGCACATTCCCTTCACCTGGTGGGATCCCCCAGCCCACCGAGATTCCTCCTCCAGATGGATCAGGACCTCTCCATCACCATCACAACATACCAAGTGAGGCACAGAAGGAGTCTGCAGAGTCAGGCAGCTCCCTTTTGCTTCCTCTGGCCAGTGCTTGCAGTTAACAGAGAGCATTTTTACTCTGCGGAAGTCTTTGCACCAAACAACTTTGTCCTGATCACTGCACTACCTCAGTTATCGCCCGCACAAACATTCCCTTCAGATCAACATACCGGCTGGGCCAGGAATCACACAATTGTGTTTTGGTTTCCACTGCCTTATCTAAATCCAGTTACTGCTCAAAATGAGACTAAGTCAACAGACTTAATTGAATGAAAAGGCTGTGAGACAACCTAGAGATTTGTGGCTGTGTGTGTCCGTGCAGGAGTTAATCGCTAAGCAAACACGTTGCCACAAACAGAGCTGAGCTGAGCGGGATCGGCTTTTCTGCGCCCTGGGAGCTCCCGACACACTGAGCTCGTGGGAGGCTTTGTTGGGGCTGGCAGGAGGATTTAAACAGCACTGCAAACAATGTACCACCATGGAGAAAAGCTGGGGATGGACAATGGAGCAGGCCATCAGCAAACACTTCTGCTTGCTGCCTAGATTAGGAGATAGCAGAGACCCTGGAGTAGCGGCCAAAAATAACTGCTCCCCGGTGACCGCTGCTGTCCGGATACAGGAAATAGCCCAGGGAAACCCACTGGGAGCAGCAGGTTGTTTGGTGTCCTTACCTCTTTCTGGGGAGGCAGCTAGGAGGCTCTGAATGTCCCCAGTGTCCAGGTCTTGCAGGCATGACAGGATTTTCAAGCCTGTACGGCCATGGAATTCCTCCTGGTTCTGCAGTTCAAGAGAGAAAGGTATAAATGAAACACGTGGCAATGGCCACACTGGGTCAGGCAATTGCTCCACCTCACCTCTCTTCCTGTCCTCAATGGAGACCATGCACGGATTCTGAGGGAAGACCATCAAGCCCAGGGTCCAGTCCCCGCTGTGACAGTGCTGCACAAAACTTCTCCAGAGCTGCGGGAGGAAAAGGACAGAGCCTTACTCTGCAGTTACAGCTTGTCCTGGCAAACTCTGTGCCTCTGTTTTGCCTACCACCCACTTGGTTCAGAGGCATCATGGGCATCCAGTGCTGCTCTTTAGGGAGGCTGCAGTGGGAATGTTCAGAGTCATGCCAATGGTTCTTCTTGGCCACTGCCTGAAGGGAGACTGAGGCTGCAAACCTTCTAAAATAGACTTCAAATATCTCCTAACACAACATGATTCACACACTGTCCTGGCTGGTAGGACTTTGTCAGATGATGGAGAACCTGAATCACGTTCCTCAGTAGGCAATGACAGCCTGATGGACATCTGCAAGTGACTTTGCCATGAGCCTTACAGAGACAGAGCCTTGCCATTTTAACTGGGGGGCTGAACGTGATTTTGGCTGGAAAAACTCATCCCATGCTACAGAGACACCACAGCTCGCACTGGCCACCAACTTGTCACCACACATTAGCATGGGGCCAGGACATCCGGCTGTAAAAATGCAACTGTGGTGGTGTCCCCTAAAGAAAAGAAGGCACTAAACCAGCCTGATCCACCTGCAGGGAGTTCTTGCCCTTTGGCATGCCACATGAGCAGACAGGACAGTTTTCCCAGCAAAGTCAGGAAAGGCAAGCAAGCTGATGAGCTTTGTGATCAGGTGCATGTGGCCAGAGCGCTACACAATGTCAAAAGGAACTGCTGCTGAATGCCCAGGAGTCGGGATACAACAGCAACACACAGCTCTATATTTCATTCCTTTAACAAGTGCTGAATATGCAAAGGCTCCTTTCCCAGCTTCTGTCTTCGTTTTGGAAGCTGGGGAAGAGCTGTGTGTATAATTATTTTCAGATGCCATCCACTTTATTGATTAGCTGAGTAGGATGCACAAATAATGGCAGCTAATGCCAGAGCAGAGGTCAAATGAAGCTTGCTCCCTTTTGGGAAAAGCTGAAATAAACCCACCATATGAACAGGTCATTGAAAACAGCCTGGAATATATTCCCTGTAGTCATTTCGAAAGTTCAAGGGCAGGGGAAAAAAAGAGGAAAAAAGAAACCAAACCCGCTGTCTGTGTTCACTAAACTTCTAATATCTGAAAGTGCTTTAAAAAACACACACACATGTTTTTTCATACAGTCATGGAAAAACACACTAAGCTTTTGACTCAGTGGTTTTATTTTTCCAGAAAGTCCCTTCCAGGTTCCACGTGCCATCTCACGGTCACGTCTGCTGGGTGAGCCGGGAGCTGACAACTTGAGAGGAGCTCTCTGTGATTTTGCCACACGGAGTTTCAAGTATCAGCTTGCTGGAAGTGCCACGGAGAGGGAGGGGGGAGGGAAGTGGTGTGAGCTTTGCCAACACACCTGCACAAGCTTTGGGCTCTCCTGGACACTCTGTGTGCTAATGATGTATAACCTGCAGAGCCTGGCAGCTCCCTTGCTGAAGACTCTACCAGACACGCTGTGCATGCCTCTGATTTCTGATTTCTTAAAACAAGTAATAACCCGCCCCCTCCCCCAGCCCTGTGCTGTAGGTAAATGCTCACGATGGAAACTCAGATGTGTTCAGCTGGGCAGAGCTTCTACCAAGGCAAGGAACAAATGACAATTTAATTATGGTGCTTTAGGTCTATGTAATTCCTCTTGTAAAGCAAAAGGGAGGGAAAAAGCTCAAAAAAAGACAGAGTTCATTTCAGCTCCAGTGTTCTGTTAATTTTTCTTTTCACTATTAGGGATGCATCTGGATCCTATTTCTAATCCACTTTCAAATTTGCTCGAATTAAAATCCCAGATCACTGCTGTGTTTTCAAGTTGAAGTGTGCATAGTAGCCAAGGTTTATATTGCAATTTCTGGAGTTATGAAATGATGAGCTCCAAAAGCGGAAAGTGTGTTGTATGCCCAAGTCCTGGGGAAAAAAAACCTAATTGGCATCAGTGTTATTTGGAATTGGAGCTCATTTATAGAATAAATAGCCTTGAAGTTAATACATGGCTACATTTTACATGTGGTTCTGCCCGCTGGAACTGGTCAGTGTGGAAGAGCAAAGGCTGCCATGGTGGAGATGTAGGAATGGGAACTGATATTCAATTATAAAGCCTGGATATTTTTAAACTTTCCCCTGACATTTAAAAGTTCCCCCATTAGTGTGGGGCTTATTTTAATACGAAATTCACTTTCTGACTAAAATAGCACAGTAAGACTGCCCTTCCTTTGAGATACCTGTGCTTTCTCTATTGCTACCCGAATCCTGAAATTGTGAAATAGTCTGAAAATCGGCACTTCTCCTGCAGTGCTCCGTTTATGTCTAAATCCAATCATCTTGTTAGACTTTGCTACCTGGAAAACACCGTAACTCTCCCGGAGTTCCAAATCCCAGTATTCTCTGGGCTTTCATCTCACTTCATGACAATTCCCAGCCACTGCCAGGTGAAGCCAGCCAGCCAATATTTATGGAAAATGAATGGCCTGATCATTTCCAACAGCGGGACACGATTATGATATAATCGCAGCAGTTTACATTGACATCCAAGTGGACTGCTACGAGCCAAAACATGGAGTAACGGCTCCACCCATCTACAATGGGTAAACAAGCCAGCATGGATAAAAGAGGACTAGAAGTCAGGCTGGGGCGTTCTCCTTCAGCTGCGTTACGGTGGGACTGCCAAGCTGCCACACAGCCTCCTGCCAGGCAATCCCTCCAGCCGCAAACTGACCCTCACCTCACCTCACCCAGAGGGCCCAGCGGCTTGTCTCAGTATCGGCTTCCTTTCAAACAGGGCTGGAAGTGCACTGCTGTCCATAAGAACAAGAGACTACGCTTTTGGAGACTGGGTGTTGCAGAGTCCTGAAGGAAACCTGTTAAGTCCCTAAACTCCAGCTCAGCCCAAGCCACGATTGGCCTTGGTGCTGTGTGTACCTATGGGGAGAGGGGAATACCTGCAAAGGGGAAGGGTGTCTGGGAAGAGCCTTCACCTTACCCTTGCAACTTATTACATTGCCCCTACCCAACCTGGCCAAAATACTATTAAACTATTCCTCAAGTTACAGTGCCAATAAATTCATGACCCTGAACAAAACAGCATCTGCTGTTTGTTGATGCATCTTGGCATGCAATGGTTGATCCACTCCTTCTGATACCATCACCTGGAGAAAATGGATGATGCTCAGCTTCCAGTTCTCAGTCCTAAACAGAGACCACCCTGGCCTGAGTATGGCCTGTGTCTGCATCTCTGGGTATGAGAAGCCTTCTCAAACAGGCTGGCTAAAAGGAGGAAGCTCTGGTGGAGCCCGGGGCAGTTTGTACTGGTGAGGATCTGGACTGCAAACACTCGCACCTGCGATGTGAGGACAAAGAAACGCCCATGCTCCAAAGCATGGTGAGCTCCAGCCTCCTAAGCTGTATGAAATCCCATTTCCTCTCTACTTGCGCTAAGTGTAAAAACAGAAACAAAGACACACACCTAAATAAACAGAAAAGCACAGAGAGCAGAAGGGGAGAGAGGCCCTATTGCAGGTCAGACGCCAGCTAGTACAGAGAGATGTTTTCTGTTTGCGGTCCTTCGTGTCAGACCCTGCCATGTCACATGGACGAGGATGTGAGTGGGAGACTTGTTGGACACTGCTGACTTTGCAAATGCCTCACGATTGCAGAAACACCTGCTTTACATTATTTTTCTTGCTGGTCCACAACAAAATTCCTTCCTGGTCAACAGTTCTCAGCAGACCTTTCTTCCTTGTCTGTGGATGGCTTAAATCACTGGTTTCTAAATGCTGGGCCACCACGAGATCACACCGGAACCTCCTTGAGTAGGAGGGTGAATCAGAAGGCAGAAGGGCACTGTTGTGCAGAATCAAGCTAAAACGTTGGCTGGAGGACCAGACCCACGTGAGGCTGCTCACTGTCAGGTGAGGGAAATGGGGCAGGGGGGTTACCCAGGCCACATGGACGGATCTGTAAGGCCCATCTGTTTTCACCATGAAAACCTCACAGCCCACACCTATGCAACACACACCGCTCCAGTCACCACAAGTTATTACTCTTGGTCTCCACTGCTTCCTGTGAAGCTGTAACGGCTCTGAGGCAGCGTCCAATGAAACCAAAGGGAGCCTTTCCATTAACTCAATGGGCTCTGGATCAGGCCCAACATCTGTTTGGCCCTCGCTGTACACAGCACAGCCAATTCATTCTTTATCCACTCCTGGGCCTCTCTCTCCAATAGCATCCATATTTTTCCTACTTATGGTTGTCATTAGCCACACTAAGTACCACCCCCAGAAAGAGACCATCTGTGCCCCATGGCAGCCAATCCCCTGGCAAAGCAATGAGTGCTGCCCCAAGCCCTTATCATCTCAGCAAGGACTCTCCTCTCTCTTTGTTCAGGCTTCCAGGACATCCTTTTGAGCTGCCAAGCTCTTCCTACTCTCCCTTTCCCACCAAAAGAAGGGTGAGTTGTGCCTTCTGTTCTATTGTAAAGCTGGTGAAGAATCAATGCCAAATCCAGACAGCAAGTCCAAGAGCCTATAAGACACCTGAAGAGCATTATCAGAGCAGGGACAGGCTCTCTGAACAGACATTTCTTACCTTGGTTGATGAGAGCCCAGGCAACGGCTCCCCTAGAGATCCAGAGTATGAGGAAGAATAGCCAACAGGCAGCTTCTTCATCTTATATTGGAGTCCAGAGCTGAAGTAGGAGACCCAGCAACAATTCCTCACACTGCCTGTGTAAGACCATAGAATATCTTAAGTGGGGTGGGACTTACAAGCTTCACTGAGGCCAACTTCCCAACTCCTCACAGGACTACTTAAAACTAAATCATATGACGACAGGCATCATCCAGACGCTCCTTGAACTCTGACAGGCTTAGTGCTGTTGCTATTTCCCTGGGGTTCTTCCCCCACCATCCCCATATCTCCTCAAGTGTGAATACGTACATTGTGCCAGTTCACAGCACTTCACTTTCCAACCGCTCTCCCCAAATCTGTGATTCACATTCCAGAGACTATGACAGGACTAGGCACAAGCCTTGTCTAGGTCCCACAGTGACAGCCACAGCAATGGTCCATCAGATGCTATCCAATCCCTGAGCAATACATGACATTAATGTCTTTCTGACTCTGCCAAGCCCATGGATTCCAGGATCTTTTTTTTCAACTGGCACACATGGATTCCCATGCTGTGACATGCATGTCATTGCTAGGCAGAGCAATAGCCTTCGCTGAGATGCCAAACAGCTTCTTACAGCAAAAAAACAAGTCTCCAGTGCTAAATCCAGAGATTCTTCCAAGCAGAGAGCTGCAGACTTCATTGTGGGCACTGCCATTGCAAAAGTGAGAATCCCATGCAAAAACACCTCCCCAACCTACCCCTGAAATCACAAGTTTGGAAATGGGAATGTCGCCTGAGGCCAGATGCGGGGACTGGCAGGCTGCTGGCACTGTGCAGAGGCACATCTGCATGTCAGGTACTTACTCATTCCTGCATACTTCCCTGATAAAATCTGGATTGCCTAAAGCTGGTATTTTCACTCCAGTTTCCTTATCAAGGTATTTACCACCTCCTGTCTGTGCCTTGCAGACTGAGGGTGTTAAATGCTCCCTTATTCTCTCTGTGGTACAGGGAGCTGGAGCATGTGGGAGCTGCCCTACAGGATGGGATTCTAAACCCACTGGAACACGCAGTGGGTGGCTGCTGGCCTGGGCTCGCTGGGATCTCACCCTGTTTGTACCTGGGATGTTGCTCTTTTGATCCTCACGCTGGCTTTCTGCAGCTGGCAGCCTCCTTCCTGTGTTTGGGGGCGTTTGTTGTGGTGTTTTCTGGTAGTCCCTGATGGCATTTTAGAAGCTGTTGTCTCCTCTGTAGGTTCCCTCCTGGTGTAGCTGTTGTACGGCTGTACAAAGAGAAGGACAGTTTGGGATGGAGTTATCTCAGGAATAGCAGAAATGTATGTGGTACTTCAATATCTGCACATAACATTTTTTGTCCCTGAAGTAAAAAGCAGATCTGTGTCTCTCTGAATATCAATACTGAGAGAGGCCCGTGGTCACAAAAGCAAACTAGCCTCGGAAACTTTGGGCAATCCCTTTCCAAGAATATCCCACACCTTTTTCCCACCCACTGCTGATATCAATCCTCTTCCCATGAGAGAACATCACCCTGAGCCCTTCATGGCTCTGCTGTTCCCCTTCAAGCTTCTTAAAAGAGGAAAAAGAGGGGCACATTCTATAGCACATCATCCAAAAATTACCAGTTTCCTTGAGGAAAAGTATTACTGAATTAGCCACTAGGAAAACCTAAGCAACAAATCTGTTTCAGTTTGATTTCACAAACATGGTAAATATTTCATCAGTTCAAGGACAACATTTGTGGAGATTGATCAGCTGGGTTCACACTGCGTTGAGGGACAATGTAGTTTATTTTGGGATGCTGGTTCTACAAACAAGGCTGTCCTCAGCCCCTCCCATGAGCATCACTCTATAAGCATAGAGCTTGGGTCAATCAGACTTAAAAGGAAGCTTTTTGGCTAATTTCAAACAGAAGGAAATTAAATGTAATTTGATTTCAGAAATGCCACCAAGTTATTTAGTTTTAAAAAAAAACACAAACAACATAGAGGTTTACAGACTGTGTATAGACGGATTTTCTTCTGTTGTTTCTGCCCCATTTTTGAGCTGCTGTTTTGAATGCAGAAAAAACCCCCAGAACTATCACCTGGGGTAGATTTCTAATTGAAATTTCTGTCTGGACATCAGCTGGCTGAAGGAAGTGTGATCTCTTGAGCTGCCTTTCCTACAGAACTGCCCAGCTGTTACCAACCTGAGCAAGCTTGTTCAAATCCCACCACTACATCTCCCATACACTCAGGGGTCTTGGGATGCTGGACAGCACCTAATGGGACCCAGGAAAAAGACCTCTGTTTATTGTAGTCTTTCTGCTGGAAGATGTCAGACCTGGATCTGAGGTTGCTGCCACACCAGTGTCCATCCTGGTGAGAGTCATCCCAGGCCCACCAGTCAGATTAAAACAGCAGTCCAGGAGAGCCAGGCAGGGCTCATGGGCTGGTTTTTCCCATCCCTTCAGTGCTTGGACAAGTCAGCATTGAAATCAGAGAGACCACTGCTATCAGAGGTGGTGTTTATTAGGTGCCAATTGCAATGAAAACAGGATGACACGGGCTTCAGGAGAAGCTGGTTGGGATTGTATCCTGCACCCAAGCTATAACCTGCCCTACATCCTCCCTCCCTCTAGCGTTAAGACCAGTTAGGCTAAAACCAGCTGGAGACATGGCTACTCTCTTGCTGTGGTTTCTCTTTGGACTCTCATAAGAGCTGAGCTGTTTTGGAGGTGTTTGCAGGTGCACCTGCCACAACCCCTGCCTTGCACCCCGGGGCTGAGTGCCCAGAGCACGGCGAGGAGCAGCCCCGAGACACCTCGAGCAAGAAGCACAGGAAAGCAGCTGCTTTGCAAGGTGCTGATCTGCAGTTTTGCCCTGTGCTGCAACCTCTGAAGACAGTGCGTGAGCATAAAACATAGGGAACCACGTAGTGTGAGAGAGCAACTCAAAAATTATTCCTGTAGTGAAGAAACCGCATAATATATTCAAGATGTCAGAGGTTAGCCGTGGTGCATGTGAATCATGCTGCAAATACCTCACCTTTAACTCTTCTGTCGTAATTAGATTACAAAGTTTTTATTACGGTTTTAAATTCTGCCTTTATAGGTTGCTGCCCAGCTGTGCACTTAAATCTGGTTTTATCACACTTTCTGAGCTCATCACATTTAATTCTGCCCCTACAATGCTGGATTAACTTTAAGGGTCGCTGAAGTCAGAAGTCACTCACCCTTGCCCTACTAATGGATTCACACCATCCCTGCCCAGCCCCAAGGAGTGATGTGTACAGTAAACCAAATTTATCGCCCCGGTGGAGGGGAAGGGGCAGTGGGGCTCTTTATTTACTCCACTGCTAGGCTTTGCTGTCAGGACATTTGCACAGATTACTGAATCAACCAGGGGTTGTTTACCTCCATGGAAGAGCCTGTTGCCATGAAATCTGCTAAGCAACACTGCTCTGGGACCTGGAAAGGAGAATATTTAGGTCTACCTGGGAGCAGTGGATGGCTGATTAATGGGGTATATAGGCCTATTCATCTGAGGAACTGACAGCTCTGCCCATCCAGAAATCACACCTTGCTGCCACACTCACTCCTGGCAGAAGACCCCATCCTGGTATTTTATGGGTCAGTCCCAGAAGAATGAAAAAACAGTACTTTTTTTTCCTAAGGGTGACTTCTTTGTTGTTGACTGTCATCAGGAAAGCAGCATAAAGCACAAATGAAACTCTTCATCTAAACATTCATCCCCAGGTTTGACCTCAATCTGTTTTTATTCTCTGACCAGCAAAGATGAGAGAAGTTGGTATTAAATACCACCAAAACAAGATGATTCATTGCCATGAAAAAAAATCCTCGTATAAAAGAGCAAATAAAGAGGAAATCGTATTCTTTCTATTAATAAAAAACATGGAGAAATGAGGTGCTGAAGGCCCAAGTGATTATGTGAAGTCCCAGAGGGAGTCTGAAAGGGATCTGGGAAATGAAACTAGCATCAGTGGAAAGGTCATTTCTCTCTTTCCTGCTGGAGAATACTTTGAACAGAACTAGGACAGACCTCAGCCAGAGAGGGACAGCAGGGACTTTAATGAAAAGTGGAGGCCAAAATTTATCACTGGGTAATGCCATGACAATTTTTTGACCTTTGCCATTCAATGACTAGACACAGTTTTGGAACCAAGGTTAATAATCTTCAGCAATATACAACCTTTTCCCAAGGAATGCGTGGTGATTAGGGCAAAGAATTTCACATGGTCGCAAAATATCTATCTCAGAGTCCTGGGCTTATAAAATACTCTATTTCCTCCATTAATTGTGTCCACGTGGAGCTGTAACTAAGTAGCTGAAACAAATAAAACCAAAGTAATATTGTTTCCTTTTAAAATATTTCACTTAATTTGTGGAAGAGGTTTGGGCTCATTAAATATAGACCATCTCCCACGAGGGCTTTTTCCTTTTCTTCTCCAAGCCTCTGGACCAATCCTTAGCAACGTGGATAGCAGCACATTGCTCCCTGGCACAGCCTGCTCGGCTCAGCAGCTCCTGCCGTGCTGGCAGCGAGGGCAGACACTGCTCATTTGGCCCAGCAACTTCTGATGTGCCATTGCCTGAGATGAACAGTTGCTGACTGAAATTTTCTCCTTCCATGTCCAGCTCATTAGGAAACTCCAGTCCTTCCTGCTGCAGAAAGATGCGACTATCACAACCTCTCTGCTTTTTTTTGGCAATGACACTACGTTCACTGCAACCAAAGTGCAGGCAATGCCTAGATCTTGAGCCTACACAGCTAAAGCTACCGTGGAGGCACTTGGCATCTTCTGGTGGATCTTAGTCTGTTCCCTAATCTTCCAGAGTAAGCTATGAATGAGTTATGGTGACATCAGAAACCACTGTCTCATCGACAGACCGTGACAACTCCTTTCCCTGAGCTAATGCTAATCACAAAATGGGACAAACCACACAAGGTAGAGGTAAAGAGCAACCTGAAGCAAGAGTGTCAGGCTGCTAGAACAGACCCAGAACCTCCAGAACAGAACAAATCATTCTACATTCCTTTCCTGTGGAACATCATTTTTTCTCTTCCGTTGGGCTATCTTTTCCAAGTCCACTCCCCCCAAAGGCATCTGCAAACATGACTCTCTCTAAGCAAAACAAGAGAAGATCCAGTGACTTCACAGTATCCTGTGAACCCTCCCATTGCTCTGACCGGAAAAGTGCTTGTGCTGCAGTGGAACTGGGGCAATGTTGAGACCCAGGGGTGGGTGATGGAAGGATCTGACCAAAAGGTGGCCGAGTATGTGCTCGCTGAAGTTAGAGAAAGCTTAGGGCAGAAGTTGAGACTGTGATCTTCCCTGTATGAGCACGTTTCACAAGGTTGTAATGCCCTGTTGGCACCAAACATCCTTTTCCTCTCCCACTACTGATGTGACTCCAAACTCTCATCAGGTACCTGGGACAGATATTAGGGTTCAGCTCAATGTTATGAGGACATTGCCATAAAATTAGAACCTCTGATCCCTCTGTGAGATTCTCCTTTACTCCTGCAGGCTCAGTCACTCTGTAGAAGAATTTATGCCAATGTTACCAGGCGACCGAGTTATTCATGAGGCCATCCCAGTCAAAAGGAGCTCAGAGGCTCCCCCAGTGCTGGGTCACTCCAGTTTTTCTTACTGGTTTTGTTCTCCTTCTAGGGGGGAAGCCACATCTGGAAAATTACTGTGTTGTTCACTATGGACACACTGGGAACTCACATATGGTCTTGTAAACTGTGATTAGGTCTACAAAGTAAACTCTCATTATGACCTCTCTCAATGTCTTTAAAAACACATTTCCCTAACAGCTATGATTATATCCAAATTCTTTCATTTTGCTAATAACATCATCCACATTTTCCTCTCTTCCTCCTCCTTTTTCTGATCATAATCTTGTTAGGCACAATAGAAAAATCATTCCGTAATTCTCTTGTCTCCCTGTGGACTTGATCTCTGGGCACGAACACTCTCCTCCCACCAGAAAAACAACATAAACATAAACAGCTTCTCTGCTCTGCATGAGCTGAACCTGAGGTGTGGGGCTTTTCTGGACCATATGAGAAAGTAACTACCATCAGACATTCATTAGCATCACCGTCAGTGTTATTACTGCTTATGTTAGAGCCCCCCTTAGAGTTGACAGTCAAGACCAAGGCCTGATGACTGTTCAGATGCTGTACAAACACAGCATGAAGGCGCTCCCTGCCCTCAATGGCCTGAAATACATCTGACTGACACACTCAGTGTGAGAACCAGGACCCAGCTCAACTGACCCTGTGCCACTGCCATTCTCCTGCTGCCTGTGAGTCCTCCCTCCTGCAGCTTCTGCTGATCACCACCACGGTGATCCGTCCACCAAATCCCTCTTCCTAACACATGTCACAAAGCCCAGGATTGCCAACGCTCAGCCCCAGCAAACACGCTCCCACCGACTGACTGGGATGGCAGGGAGGTTCTGCCCAAAACCCTGTCCCCACCATAAAAGCCATGGGAGAACTTGAGTGGGAAGAAGATTTCTGCCCCGAGTATATTTATTCCAGAGGATAATGTTCAGCTCCAGGCAGGCAGGCACCAGTCCCAGGTGACTTCAAAAGAGGTAATTCAGGATCACCTCTGAGCCGAGAGGGAGACCAGGCCCTGCTGACTCTGCAAGGACCAGTTTAGGAACTGCAGCACCTGGGAAAAGGCACCTGACCACAGCAGGATAGCTTGGAATGTCCAAGTCATTCTGGCATTCTCTGAGGGACGATGTGCAAAACCTACACACCTGACTGGGGGCTGTGTGGTGCCTGTATCAGATCTGTAAAGAATGGTGTGATGGTATTCAATATTTAAAATGCTACAGCTGTAACAGAATATCGCACTCAGATGAATCATGGGAACCAAAGAGGTAAAAATAACCAGCAGCAGTTCACTCAGCAATAGGGACTGTGAGAGCAGGTCACATCTGTCTATACAGGCATTTTCTGGATCACATTATCTATGTGTCATAAACAGAGACATAAATGAACTCGGTTTGAAGGACTGACTCACTTGACTTTGATAAGATTTTGTCTAGATAAAAACTGAATTGATTGACATCTCATATTTCTTGAGTTTAATGAGCTCATAACTGCTCTTTAATTGGTTTAATTACCAGAACATAATATTACAGGTATGTAATGTAGACCTGTAATATTGAGTTATACAACATACATGCCATACATCATAAATTACACCCTGTAACATAACACAGTTTTTCATGGGAATTATTACTAGGATTATCAGTTGTGAATGTTCAGCGACATGAATAGAAATTTCCTTTAAGTAATGTCTTCAGGATTCAGCCCTCCTTGTACAAGCTTCTAAGAACAACATACATCTGAGGAAAGTGTGAAGGCTGTGAAATATGAAATTATTTGTAGGCTAGGGTGGGATTTGGATTCAGAAAACTCAGGGACTAAGTTCCTCCAAGATGTTTAGGCACCTCACTCCCATTTCAAATTTCCATGTTCGTGTCATAAATACAGTTTTTCCTCTAGCTTTTTCCAAGGCTGGCTCCACACACAGCGTTTTCTCAATCTATTTATTGTCCTCATTTTGGAAATTACTAATAAGAGTGCCCAAGTGTTTTCCTAATATAATTGTTTAGATCTCTCTGGTGACACAATTAGCAGCTGGGAGAAGCACTGTAGTGTGCAGTTGTGTCTTTAATTATCTTTCCATTGTTAGCTGAGATTCTATGTGCCAAGGCAGTTATTACACCTGACAAGGACAATGTATTCACAATGGGTGTTTATACAGGCTAATTCCTTATAAAAATACCTTGACAGAAAGTGCTCCACCTGCCTTCATGTTCCCTATCGCAATTGCTAATTAATATTATTGTGCTGAAAATGATCCTATCAATTAAAGCCTCTCCTGTCATAAGCGCTGCTCCCTGCCTAGCTATGCCTAATTAACCTGCTGCTGACTCACTCACCAGGACGGATGTTCAGCAGCCAGACAAAGTCTGACTGCTCTGATTCCACTGTTCTAGAGTCCTCTGCTCAGCTCAGCATGGGCCTCCCTGAAGCCACCCTGTCTGTCTGCCTCCACTCAACTACTGCTGCTGATTCAGGGTTTAAAACCATGTTCAGGTCCCTGGTTAAGTTCTCACCAATTTACCTGATTAGCAGAGCTGATCATACACAGATTTTGAAGCCAAGTGCTATCTGATTGACTTTTCCAGTCACACCGGTTCAAATACAGCTGTGAGTGCACTCCATGCTTTTGGGCAAAATTATGCAGCAGGACACTCCAGCTGTTGTGAGTTTTCTGTATATTTGTCAAGTAAAATGATGTTTACATTGCTGGCATAAATAAGACTTGAGCCTTTAAACTGAATCAGAGTGGAACTGCTTTGCATATCTGTTCTCTGGGAATTGTGCTGGGGACTGGGAAGGACAGCAGGGAAAGGCTGCCATCAGCCAGAGAAAGGTCAGGTTCAAGCAGTGACCTTGGGCCTGTGTGTAGGTATGTAAGCACACAAACAGCAGTCTAATGGGATTGTCAAAAGGACATTACTCACCCCTCAGGAGGCCGTCTCTTCTGCCAAGGAGCTCCTGCGTGGCTCAGCTCAAATTGCAAAACCTCCATGTTCTTCTGTTTCTCACCTGTTACAAGAGAGATAATTACAGAGGTGCTAAGAGGATAAATGTAGTAAAGTCTGGGAGGTGCTCAGGAAAGGAGCATAGCATGTAAGATAGATGGGGCATGACTAGTTGCCCTTGTCTCAAGACAAGCCTGGGCTGTGCAGTGACACGGACGGGGCTTCTGGCCAACCGAGAAATGAGCTGTGACACTGCATGGCCAGTGGGGCTGGGTGAGGGCTCTGAGGATACAGGGCTGTCCTCACCGGGCTTGCTTCACTTCAGCCAGCCATGTCAGACTGAAATTTCCTTGGGCCTTCACAGTGATCAAAAAACCATCAGGATATCCCTGGAGGACCATTTTAAAATTGTATTTCTGGTGTCTCTCTGTGCCACTGCAAACATCAGTGAATCACATGGAGGGGAAAAAAACCACCCCAATCTCCTATTTTCCAACTCTCCAAGAAAGAGCAGCTTAAAGAGAGGAGGGGCATTCCTGTTGGAAGCTGCTGTTTGCTCATCCCAGCTTGCTGTGCTGTCCTCAGGGCCAAAGCTGTTGGCCACATGTTGCTCAGTGGCACCACAGCGATGGTGTCAAACCAGTGCAGTGGGGGGACCCGTCCTGCCCACCCAGCACGTGGGGGCTACGCTGAGGGAAACAGGATCTTAGGACAGAGATGTCATGTGTTGAGCCACCTTCTTCCTCAGAACCAGCTCGGCAGTGCGTGTTACAGACTAGACTCTGGCAAAGATCTTGTGGAGGGATGGCAAAGTAAGAGACCCACATGCCTGTGACTTTGGGCAGAAAAGGCATTCAGGCTGCTCCTTCTGGGGATAACCGGTAACAAAAAGAAACACAAATAGCGAAACACACAAAGTTTAAAAATTGAACTCACTTTGCAGAGCACAAAATGAACCAGTGAATCAAATAGGCTAAAGGAATAGGAGGAGGAAAAATCAAGACTTCTTTACCTCCATGAAGTCTAAAGAGAGGGAAAGGAATTATTTCTTCTCAGAGAAATGCAACAGTGCTGCTGTGACACAAAGCAGGTGCTCAGCACACTGTGCCCGGGCACCTTCAGCACTAGCCAGGAATAAGGCACTGCAGACAATGTTCCACTTAAGCCTGTTCCCAAAAGCAACCTGGGAGGAGCACCTTAAGCCCCGGGGTCTCCCTCTGTGGCAACCCCCTTCTTCCTCCTGTGTCTGAAGAAGGGCTGGAAGGTGGCCAGGATGGGTCACAGGCAGTACCCCCTATAGAAATACTTGTTCTTGTCAGGGACTCCCATGGGAGCTCAAGGTGTGCAGCACCTCACTGGATCAGAACTTGTCATTGCCTCTACTAATGGGAAAGGAAGACATAATACTGCAACTTCCTTCCAGCCTTGAGGTCTGTGTGTCTTGGGATAAAAAGGATTGCATGGGGCACTTGGATTCTGCTGTCTTTGAAGGAACAATAAATAGAAATGGTTGGTAAAACTTCAGAACAACCATATATGTATGTGGTTAACGGGCTAAATATAAGGAATACACATCTCTTCCTTTGAAATACACTGTTCTGCCAAAAGGGAATCACTTAGCAAAAGCAGATTCCTTTTTGACTGCACTTTGCTTTGAGAGGAAAACATCCAGAAGAAAAACAGAAGTGCCAAGAGCACTGCAATTGTGCCATTTCAAAATTTACAACATGAAGCATTTGGCTTTTTCACCTTCAAGTTTTCACGTAGATTGTTATGCAAGACCAGGAAAAGCAGGAACGGAGACAACAGACTCGGGCTCACTTCTCAGGAGGGAAGGTGGAAGAGGAATTTTTCTACTGGGGTGTTTCTTACACTCCTAAGTCAGACTTCAAAATTCCTTCTTGTCAAGGATTGCATTTGGAGTATTGCTCATATGTCTCTCTCTGTATCACCACAAGAGCCACCCATCAGGTCTCCTGGTGTGCCAGTCCTCACAGAGCCCATGGCCCGCAGCTTTGGAAACTGAGGCAAGGGGCAAGGAGATGATTTTTAGAACTTAATAAAGAGCATCACTGGCAGCACTGGTGATGAGCTGTATATTGTGACTGCAATCTGCAGAGAAAATTTTCTCTGCCAAGAAAATCCCCTTTTCTACTGCACACTGAGCCAGCCTGGGTGGTGACAAGGAGCCTTTTGTTGCCATTTGGGGAGCTGGCTGTTGCTCCAAGTTCTCTCACTCTCATTAAGGAGGCAGCGAGGGGTGGGCAGAGCACTGATCCCAGTGGGAACACGTGTCCTAGGTTGGCCCTTCTGCAAAATAATTCTTGTGACTGTCAACTGGGCCAAAAGCAGAGTCTGGGATCGGCTACATGGCGAAGTTCCCTCACCACGGCGGCCAAAGCAAGTGTGGTGACAGTTATGGGGAGGGAAATTGAAATGTTTTGGGGAGTTATGGCACAGACAGTGACATCTGTGGCAATGGGCTCATTAAGTGGAGGATTTGGTGTAATACATATTGCAAAAAGGTCGTATTCTTAGAAATCTAGGACTTGCCAGAAAAACAAATGCAATCAGCCAAGGTTATGATTTGGTTTGATTGCTTCCCAAACTCATCCTTAATCTAAGTTCTTTGCATGCTCATCACAACTGGGCTTGCATGAATCTCGGGGCCTAATCCTCATCTGGTGCAAACTGGACTGAATCCATTTAATTCAAGGGAGCCTTGCCAGCCTACATTAGATTGTGGTTATATTTAAGTGTAGGTCATTTAGAAATATGTAAATACTTCTTTCCAGCTATTTTTTGAATAAAGTAAATAAATCAGAAACCTACCAGGACACAGAGTATCCCCGGAGTGTGGGGTTTTTTTGAAGCCATGGGACAACTATCCCCGATGCTGAATCACGTACACTGGAATGTAGGAACCCCAAGGATGTGAAAAACAGTGTCAAGGTCTCAGTGGAGTATTCCCCAGTCCATCTTTTGCCAAGAAGGGATATACAGAAGAGTGCTAGGTTGGTCACTGGGCTCAAAATGGTGGCAGCCAAATGTACCCCCAGGAGAGCAGCTGGAGGAGAGCAAAGACAAGGCTCACGTGCAGCCTCCAGAACCTCCCACGACCCAGCCCTGTTTCTCCACCTTCAGCATCCCAGTGCTCTCACCAGCTTCTTCCAGGCTCTCCTCACTGACGGAGGGGGTGCACCTCCCTTGAAATAAGCAGGGCCCTTTCAGATTTTTCCAGATGAGGATTTGGCTGTGGGGTTCAGACAAGCCCTGGTCTGATAGTCTCATGAAAGAACTTGGATGAAAGATGTACCTGGAAGCAACAAAGCTTTGAACAAACCTTGGGCCCTTTTTCACCTTCCAAAACTGGTCAGTCTCAGCTTCCAGATCCCCAGACAGCCTCTCCCCAGATTGAATTTGGCAACTTCAAGGAGGGAGATCAACCATGATTTACCTCAGTGCAGGGATGGGCCAACTCTGAATAGTTCCCTCAAGCAAGAGGGAGCACAGACTTTGGGAATTCCTTATGATTCTTCATCTCTAGCAACAATTCCACTTCCCACACCCTAATTTCTAGCCCTGGTGAATTGCTTCGACCTCAGTCCCACAGACCTGTATCCACGGGAACATTCTCAATTTATGGGAAGAGTCACAGGGTAGTGAATTAATGCATTTCCCTGGGAAGGAGGGGCTGTAAATTTAAGAAATGAAAAGGTGATTACCTGGATTGAACATAGTCCAGTAGGTCAGAAGCAGCAGCAGCAGCTCCCTGGAAGAGAAAGAAAAAAGCCCATGAGCAGCGGTTTCTTGAGAAATAAGGCTTCAGACCCAGGGATGACCCAGTGACCAACAGCTCTTTCACTGCCTTTTGGCAGCGGCTCTAAAAACCCCAGGACAAAGGTCTCCAAACAAGACCAAAACCTCCAAGTAATATCTGAGTATCAAGAGAAGGAACAGTTTCACCTAACAAAGTCCTGAGTAGGAGAAATACCTATTTTTCTCCATGCTTTGTTTTGTTTTTAACATACTGTGCACTTGAATAATTGTCTCCCTTAGCAAAAATGGTGCACGTCATATATGGCAGAGGCAAAAGAACTGCATTAAAAGCCATAATTACTGCAGTTTAACAATTAGCAGTTCTATTTGAAGATGTTTTGAGTAAGATTTATGGTATGTTTTCGAGTTTTTAATTTACATTTATGGGGAAGAGGCTTAGCCTTGAGTATTTCCTCTCTAAAAAGTTTAAAATAATATATAGTATAGTTTTGTTCTGTAGAGAGGGGTACAAAAACAGGAAAAAACAGGCAGGAAGAAAAGGATAAGTTGTGTGTGTGTGTAAGCAAAGTTTAAATGGAATAATTAAATTTACCATAATCAATAAAATGTGTGAGTCGAGTTTATTGAAGTGGCTATTTCCCATTGCATAATTTCCCTGGGGGACTTTCATTTTTAATTCAAAAATAAAAAAATAATAATTAAAAAACCCAAACCCCTGAGCACTTACTGTAAATATGCCAGCATATGTGTGAGGTTAAGAAAAGCACGAGCCTACACCCAGGAATCAAAGAGGGGCTTACCACTGCTTTGACACTAATTGTAAAAGCTGAACATTTTCTAGAACCATAATCAAATCTTAACTGCCATGGGGGACTCATTCAGCAGCTCGCAGTAATTCTAATAAGATGCAGAGCCTTTCACCTTTAGGTCAGCAGTTCAAACCCTCTTTGCTTGCTTAGTAAACAGAAGGTATGTCCCGAGCCCCGCAAAGTGCCAGAGCACCTGGAGTAGATGCCAGAGCAGAAGTGGGGAAGCGTTTTCCCTTCCTTCCCGTGTCATCCATGCTTGCCCTGGGACTGACATGGCCACCTCCCCTCATCTCCCTTGGTCTCACATCCTCCCTCCTGGAAAGGGCAAGGGAAACCACTGCCCTTCCTCCACCTCAGCTGGAACCTGCCCAGATGCCCCATCGCACCCACCCCAGAGACCCTGATCTCGCCATGGGCTTTTTCAACATTTCCATAACGCCCCTCCCAGAAAACCATAAACAGCGATATCTCCGTCCCACTTCCATGTACACAATTCCTCTTAATTAATTAGTTCATTTAGTGGAGCTCTGGATGGAAAACAGATGGATCAAACACTCAAGTGGGAGCAGCGGGCCCCCAGCCCCTGCCCTGGGCCACACAACAGACAGCTCTGCCAACACCAGCAGCGCTGGGAAACCAAGGCCGAGTCCTCACCTCGGCACCTCACCTGGATGCAGGCACAACTGCTTGCATCGCTCCGAGCTGCTCGTACGGGAAATCACAGCTCCAGCTGAGGCCCCTGGCACTGCCAACAGCCCCAGAGTGTCTGAAGTGTTGTGGCAAGCGCCCCACTACACTAATGCCTGGATGGCACTGTGTCTTCCTTGAGGATGCCATGAACATTGGTGTTCCCAGCTGGGCAAACACCAAACAACAGCTACATGATACAACCAGCCTGAAGACAGATTTGCCACCACCACAAGAGTCTCCTCCCTCCCTCAAACACACGTGCCCCTTCCCATGTGCATGGGGGTGACTCGGAGGCTGTGTTATGGTATAGAGTTCAGAGATGCAGCCCCATCCCTCTGGCTGTGATGCTGTGTTCAGTTCTGTGCATGTGTGTGACTGGATATAATAGTCTGAGGCCTTAATTGTGTCTCGTGTTACTACAGCTGAGAAGTTGAGGAGCTCCAAGGAACAATTCATTCATTGTCCTCTACACATCTGGGTTAATGTTTGCTCCTTGGATTAGTCTGTACCAGTGTGTTCCCTCTCTGCTCACCACAAGCTACCAGGGCCAATTTCCCTCCATGGGAGCTCCAGTGACAGCTGTTTACTTGGAAGCTCATGAATTTGATATATGGGTGCTAGCCACAAATTAATGGAATACTTTCCAGATGCAATGCCTTTAAATATTCTAACAATAAGCCAAAAGCACTAAGCTCTTCAGGCCATTTTTTTCCTCTTAGCTCTGGACATATCTCAGAGAAGATGTAAACAATTTCTTGTGCCACTGACCAGAACACTTCAGATATTTGAGAGGCAAGCAGCAGCATGAGCTGCTGGGTGGTAGATGGTGCCACTGTCACCTAAAACCAAACCCAAAATGGCCAAAAAAGAACAAAACAAAGCAAAAGGAAGTGTCAAGGCTGACCCATAGCAGGTTGCCTGGGTCTGTGTTGGCCTGGACCCGAGCTCAGGTGAGCTGCACAAGCTCCAAAGAGTGGCTCCCCAAAACATCTCCAGAGGCTTATCTGGAGTATTTAAAGCAACAATAAGAGTCTGCTAAAATGCCTTCCACCTCTCCTTGCTAGCTGTCATCTAGAAATCCTTCTCGAGCCCAGGAGTTGATATTTAGCTCAGACACAAAGACAAGACCTGCCCCAGGTGTGCCTTCCTCCCAAGCTCAACCTTAGCAGTGGCGTTGCTCCTGTGATCCCAGGTTGCACCAATATTCATCCCAATGCTGAGCACCTGCACAAAAACAGCATCTAGGGGTGAAGATCAGCATGCAGAAATGGGCAGAATAGCTTTGGGGCTGGTGTAATTTTGACTGTTATCACTTCTGCTGTAAGTTGACAACAGGTCAAGCTGAAAGCTGTGGTGAAGTGGAATGGCTGCACCAAAGATTTATACCACCGCAGAGCCGGGGCCAAGACATGTAACTTATTTCTTGGCCAACTGACATCACTTTTTCTTCCCTCATTGCATTTTCTTTGGCATTTTCTTCTTTGCATTTACTTATTTTCTTCCACTGAAATTTAACATGATCTGGACAGTTGAGCTACCAGGATATGGGTTTTCTATCCAGTAGTTAAAGGGAGGAACCTTCTTACATACTTTTATCTACTTAAAAATGCCAACAAATAGGAGCTGTGTGGCCTCAGATTGGAGAAGGGTGGGAGAGAGCTCCAAGAAATCCTGTCTGAATTTGAAACCAGTTCAAGCCTGAAACACTGTTAGTCACTCCAATGTTGATACTAATTAGAGAATTAATACTTATTAGTTATAATCAATTTAACTGAATTGAAAAATTCAAGTTCATTATCTTATGGGAGGAAAATAAACATCATTTCACAAGGTTTTTAAAGCAACAACAGTAATAACAAACCACCCCAAAATCCAGTCCACAGGCAGAACGGACATCTGCTAGAAAAATATGATTATTCCCCCACCCACCACCCTCAAATTTAGGGATTTGTGGAATATGGGCCTTGCCTAAAGTTGCTTGGCAGAAATCCTCACGTTAAGTTCTTGTTTAATGAAATCATGTGGTAGTAAATCAAACACAGAAACAGGAATAAGTAAATCCACCACATCCTTTGAAAAAAATACGGTTTGATGCTGTCAACTCAAGATGCTTGGGCAATGAATTATCTATATTTGTCAACCAAAAAGTAAATGACCCACCTTTCTGTGTCATTTCCTAATCTCCAGTCCCAAAACTGAGCCAAGATCCAGCTCTAAATGGGGAGGTCACTTGCAGAAAGAGCTCCTACAACTTGCACTAAACTGACACGCCTGAATGTTACATGAGAGGTGGCAAATGACTGACAAACAACAACAAGAGGAAAACCAGGCAGAAAAGTGGGAAGAACAATGTCAAAATCATAAGAAAATGGGAGATTGTCTAAATCTAGTACCTACTAAAGCCAGCAGAAGTCCTTCCACAGATCCACTCTGCTTGGTTTCCTCCATGCCCTTGGTGCACCCACCTGCTAGGTGGACTTTGTCATTATCTGGTCCTCCAGAAATCACATCTGTTGAAACAACAATATTTACAGACAATGACTGATCTCTTCTAAACTGTATTTCCATCTTCTGTCCTGTCTTCCCTCTTTTTCCCCAGAAAAAAAAAAAAAAAGGAAAGATATATTTTGGTGCCCAAGAACTCTATGGAAAAAGTAAGTTCAGTGAAATTGTCAACTTTTTTTGAAGAAAGCTTAGGTATCATCTGGAAAGTCATGACAAAAAATAAGTATTTCCTGTCAACCTTTGCCTTAGGAGTATAAAAACAAGGATTTAATTCCCTGATATGTCCAAGAAAGCAATTGGAAAAGAGAGATCATTAGTGGATTTACAAAAAGGTACACAAGGAGAGCGATGATGTTGAAAGCAGTTGAAAAATGCCCTGTGCCAGATCCTGGGTGCCCATTTGGATCCCAGGCCACTCAAACCACTGTCCAACCCATGGCTACTGCCTGAAAATAATTTGGTCACTCAACTACATGTGGAGCCCCTCAGCTCTCCAGTTTTTGAAGCAACTTTAATGAGGAAAGATACAAACTTTGGTATCCTACCTTATCCCTTGACATTCTGAGCTTCTAATTTAAGGGGTTTATTTTTATAACTGGTTACTAAGATGTACTAAGATCACGGTTTTGTGCCTGTCTTTATTATTTCAGCACTGGATCCGTTATTGTTTCAGCCTTGTGATTCACTGCTGTGAAATCAACATGAAAGGAACTTCTCAGAAGTCTCAGGATTTCTCAGAATCCCTGTCCAAATGTGATTTCAGAAGATCTGACTCTGTTATTAACCATTTCAGAGGGAGTTAAAAAATATAAACAGCTCAAACATGGCACTTTTACAACCTTAATAAAACCCATCACAGCATTTACTGGGTATGGGTTTTAAGGACAAGAAAAAGGTCACTACAGCAAAAAGGCAATCGCTGCAGTTTTAACAAACCTTATGGCAACTGTAGAGCAGAAAGGTGCAGGTTATTGGTGTAACAAAATCCAACACACCCTGCTGTGTTTCCTTCAGCTAAAGGCACTGCTGGAGGGATCCTTCCCAGCTATCCAGAGCATCCCTGCTGGGAGGAGCCACGTCCTACCCACAGGGAGGAGAACAGTGTGTGCTCCTCCTGCTTCACTGGCTTTCGTTGTGGCCTGGTTTCCAGAAGTACAAGACAAGACGAACTACAGGCAAGCTTTAGTTAAGCTACCTGGACTATTTTTTATTTGGGCTGAAATTTTCCCTCTATTAATTTCACAGACTATTTAATAAAAAAAAAAAAAGGGTCACAAATTCTGAAATTAACCAATATTTTCATTTTTACACTAGGGAACATGCTTATTTATTTAAATTTCTAATTCTACTTGTTTTCAAATGCCTTTTACTAAAAAAGGTAAATTCCAAGGTGGCACCATCGGGGCTGAGTAAGTGCTACTTTTTCTTTGTGATTTTTTTTCCCCGCCCTTAATTCTTTTACTGAAGGAATGAAAAATAAAAAAATCAAAACTGGGGCAAATCCTTTGCTCCAGTGCTGCCTCCCTACGGAAGGTGCCCTGCTGGTACCATGAGTTCCTGGTGCCTGTGAGACAGGGATCAGGACCCAGGCGTGCATTGCAAAGAAGCAGCAGGAATGGGAGCAGCCCTGAGGCTGGAAGTGGGTGCCGTGTAACCCAACCCACGCCGCGCTCCGGAGCTCTGCGCACAACGAGCCTGACGTTTTATGGCTCCTGCACAATACTGGGGGATACTAATTTTACAGGTGCATTCTAGCAAACTGCAGTCCCTAATATCAGAATGCCATTAAAAATAATGCACTCCTTATGCCCAGGCAGTTAATTTAATATTAAATCAATAAAACATTTACTGGAGCTGGTCAGGGGCCTGGTTGCTGACAGCAGACTCAGCTCACAGCAACAAACGTCTCCTCACCCTTTGCAGACAGCTGCTGGTTTATTGTAGAAGACGTCTTTGGTCCTGACAAATAGCCTCCCTAAGCCCTAATGAGTGCAGAAATTCAAAACATTTGTGGGACATTTATTAGCAAGAAAATGCACCAGCCTTTTGGGAGATTTGGATCGACAGCAGCAATCATCCGTGGGCCAAGTTCAGCCCAAGCTTGTGCAGGGAACACAAAATTACTTTCTTGGCCACAGGGAAGGAGATTGTAGCTCTTTCCAGTTGGTTTCATCTCTGGGATATGGAGACTGGGGTGGGAGCTCTTCCCTAAGCTGAGTTTTCACTGGTGGAGTCATTTTACAATCCACCAGTTCCCGACAAAATCCCAAGATGGCAGAGGTCACTGGGATGGGATCTGCCACATCCCATCTGCTGCTGAGCATGAGCAAACCACCTGGCACAGCCACCTTTCCCTCTCCATGGTCGCTTCCAAATTAACTCAAGCACAAAGTACAGGATTTTGCCAGCAAGACTGATGAGCAATGTGCTACAGTGACACTGGGAGGTAAAATTAGGGAACTGTTTTGGTTTGGGTTTTTTTGGTTTTGTTTAATAACAGAAGAGAGGTCAACTTTTTACCAAGAATCTGAGAATCAGAACACAACTTTTACAGCAACTGCAAATGATACATCAAGTAAAGAAAAAAAGCCAAACAAAACCCAAACATAAACAAACAAAAAGAAAAAAAATCCAACAAATCAAAAAGCATCAAAACAAAACCAAAAGAACTTGACCAAGCTTCCAGAGATTAGCAGTCTGGCACTTCTGTCTGAAGAAAGAGCAGGTATCTTCCACCCAAATGGTATTGTGTGGAAAGTCCAGTTATCTGAAAAACCCCTGCACAAGCTGTTTCCCAGCACTGTTCTCAGAAAGCTGGTTCTGTCCCGAGCCAACAGAGCTCCTGGGCCCCCCAGCCAAGACCCCTCACTCCAGAAAGCAGATTTGGGACACTGATTTCCACTAGAATGGAAGCCTGCACCATTCCAGCAGTGCCCCCCAAAACGCTTCCAGCAGACTCGCCTCCTCCAGCAGCAGGACTCAGGTAGTGGGATGGCTGGTGGAGGAGGCTGGTCCAGGCAGAAGGTGTCTGCCTGGGGGACAAGATGCTTCCTGTGCCTTCCCTAAACCCTGAGCACCTGGGGTGAGTCAGGGCCTGGCCCAGCTCTGACTTGTCCCGACACCACTGACGTTGTTTGTGTGCTGAGCCGCCCCGCTGCACTGACAGGAACGCCTGAGCTGGAACCCACAAAGCCAAGCCTGGTCAGAGTTAACACAGAACTCAGTCCCTAGGAGCTTCCCTTAGACACCAGCATTCCTGCACATCTAACATGATGAAAACAAATTTCATGCCATGAAAGCAGAAATCTGGGTGAGGCCTGGGAGCATAGTTAGGATGTGGTTTTTGTAAGCACTCAGCGCTGGCTTAACTGCTCCGGTTACAGTCCGGGGGTAAGAAAGTCCCACTGATTCCAATGGGAGCAGAATGGTTTTGAAAATCCCACCCTTAGCTTTTGTATAATGTAGAAAATAAGAATCACATGCCAACCTTCAGAGGGGAAACTGGCCCATTAAGATGTGAATCATTATTTTAGCCAACATGTTTGATGTGAAGATTTGTGGCACTGATAGATGTGGCCTGACGATGGCTGGGGAACACCTTACAGGTGGGGAGGGTCAAACCTCTTTGGGGAGAGGAGTGTGACACCAGAGACATCACAGGGCCAGCTGAAAGTAACCTGTGCATGTCCTTCACCACTAAAAAGAAGAGTACTTTCAAAAACTGAAAAATATTTTTGGTTTTTTGAGTCAAAAAAAGTACTTTTCATTGAAAGGACCGAAGTCTCCTATTTCTATCTAACAGCCCACTCTTATATGCTTGTGTTCTTCCTGATTTATGCCAAAAGTATCTCTGTGGCTGGAAACCAAACAAATCTCTTTGTTCCAGCCTGCCTTTGGAATGAACTCTACACAGGTTGTACAGGGAAATGTAGACTAAAGCTTGTTTCACCAGTGGCCTTTGATAAGGAGGTGCCGGTGTCCTGGCTGGCCGTCATGGTCCTGCTGGGATCAGAGGTACCAGGTGGGACATGGTGGGATGAAGAGCTGAAGGGACAGGATTTGCTGCACCAATCTGGAACACATTATTCAACTGCCCATATTCCATGAGAAAAGGAAGAGTAGGGAAAAAACCTTGTTTAAAGGCTGTAAACCCCCAGGCTGTTCCCCAAAGCAGGGCTTTGGAGTATATCACCACTTCCTTGGAAGGTCTCAGTAGGAAGCAGGGAGCGAGGAGGTTCCCAAAGGGTCTGCACCCTGCTGGGTCGAGGCTGGGGGGCACACAGAGACAACCCCCTTTGTCTCTCCCCAGGCACGTGGGGACCTGGCACACTCTTGATGTGACAGTGAGCCAGGAGTGACTCACAAAGAGGACAGACTCATTCTGGGGCACTGGGGAAGCTCAGACAGGAAGAAGACAACCAGGACACGAAGGCATCAAGAGGAGAGGCTGCTGGGTCTATTCGCTTGTAGCGGCAGAGCAAAAAGCAAGGGCAGGGCAGTATTTCAGGGCTTTGCCATCACCAACAGGGACAGAGGGAAATGGCCACTGACATGTTGCATTCTTACCCCAAAGTGCTCCAGCTGAATGTGGGACCTCCTCATATGTCTTGAATGGAAAGTGCTGTCACCTTAATCCCAGTGTTGTCAGCAGAGCACTTATCAAGCTGATGCATCAGGTTGGGATAAAACCAGTGAGTGTCCTTTTGGAGCAATGTATTAAAGACCTCCCATCACTCCCAAATCCCTGCTGGTCTCTCTCTGCCCTGCCCTGGTCCTAGAAATATTGATCATAAGTGTTTTGTGGATGCCCTGGCACATGAGATGCAACCTCAGAGACTCCAGGCTACCGGGGAAAGGATGCTTTTATCAAACATTTTTGCCATAGCAGACACTGGGAGCTCTTGGCCCGGTCCCTCCACTCTTTTCCCTGCTTTATTTGCACAGATGTTTTTGCCAAGGCTTGTCATCAGCCTGGGGAGGGGGCAGCCTTAAAAAAAATAAAAATAATAAAAATGACCGAACAAGTTGAAGAAATTGCAAACAGTAAATCTGGCGCTCGCTAGGCCAAGCCCAATAAGTTGCTGAGGTTGTACTTTTCAGATTCGGTTTTAGGCTCTTGTAAATTTTCAGTTATTTTTAACCCACCTTTCCGAGCGAGCCTAGGAATGAGAAAGTAATTGTTTCATCAACTCGGGCTGTATAAATCTCCTCAGGGTTTATTATTTGCTGTTTCATTTTACTGGCACAAGAGCTCCTAGGAAAGCACAATAACCTCCTCGCTGATTTACAGCTTGGAAGGAGGCGCGCGCTGAAAACCCGGGCGCGCAGCACCTGAGCGAGAGTGCCCCGAGTTAATTGAAAAGCTTCAGGAAACTGGAATTCCTCACAGTGATACTGTCACATGCGTCAGTCACCAGATGTAACTCCAATTTTCTGCTCTCATAATAAGAATCCAATTGATATCCCCAGAAATAAAAACCTGCAGCCAGAATAGCAGCACATTCATCATGAGCAGGTTTAAACCCTGCAAGAGAGCTGCCCTCAGCAGAGGGGTTGGTAACTGTTGGGGGTGCTTTTTCTTTTTCATATGAACAAATACCTGCATGTACAGACACACAGACATCTGTATTTCCCAAGAAAGCCTAGGATTAGGGAAAGGATGTTGTCTCTGGAGAGTTACTGCCATTCCCCACGTTAAACATCACTGCCCTCATTCCTTTTTTATCTTTGTTCTTCCACTCACCCCTCATCTCCATCTTTCTCTCTCCCACACAGAGTTTTCCTGCAGCCCTGACCTCTGCCACTCCTCACTGGCTAAAAGGGGGTATTCTCCTAGTGGACTGTTGGCCTTGGGGAGCTTGGCCATGACTCTCCAACACGCTTCCTGGGGAAGAGTTGGAAATAAAAAGCTCCCATGGAGGAAAGACAGGGAATGGCATTGTTGGGGGGCCAGATTTAGAGGTTTCCAGCTCAGGCAGGTTTCACACTACCTTCAGCAGGGTTTGCATTTTGTTGTGATGGGGTTTGTCTTGTGTTGTCTAAAATGCAACACCGCCACCTTACCTTCGTGCCCTGAGATTCCCCTGGGATGCCAGTATGTAGCATCCCTGAAAACAAGGCCACTTTGCTCCCTATATGTAAAAAATAAGGCTCTGCCTCACACTTTGGTGAGAACTTGTCTCAGCCTATAGGTTCACTGGCACACCATGTTCCCAACAGGGATTTAGCCGTCCTCGTAAAGCTGGCAGGCACTTGTCTAATGTAAACATTCCCAGGGAGATTTTACATACATTAGAATGAAAAAACCCCTTTGGTTGTTTTCTGACCAGTTTGGGGCAATGTCTGACTTCACGTACTCAGACTGGATGGAGTAGGCTTAAGGATTTTCTCTTTAAAAAGATTTTCTCTTCTTCTGAATGACCATTTCCCCTCTTGTACAGCTGAAATGTGTCATGTCAGACAGAAACAGTGAAACATGATGAAATTAGTGTCCCTACTGGAATTGAAACTCTTTCATATGTTTCTACATTCAATAATCTTAATATATTACACCCACAAGCATGTATATCTACAGACATGTGCAGTATCAGAATGAAATCTATGTTATAATGTCACCCAAGCAGCATGTTTGCAACCCCAGCCCCTTCCATATCAGAGCAGGTTGTTCTGCTCCTCACACCCTCCTCTCTGCATCTGCTCTGAGACTATGCCAAGCTGAGTTTTTCTAAAAAAAAAAACAAACAAATCAACAAAACCAAACCAAACTGCAAAAATTGCAGCAGTTTAATCACATCAGCTAACTTTTGTCCTGTCACCTTATTTCAGTCTCATCTCTGTTAATAGCACACATACTGCTCTCAGGAGTAATTCAGCTCAAGTATAAGAGGCCAAATCACTTCTCAGGTTTGTTAGACCTTTGACACAGGTTGATTCCTCCCAGCAAACCCTCTCCAAAGCCACTTATGGATAACACCACTGCCACAAAATGCCACTCTGGAACTTTGCCCCCACTGAGCCCTACCAGAGGAACACCAAGACAGGTTGCAAACCTCCCTCCTGGTCAGCAGGGCCAGAAACATCACCCTCCTGCTGGCTGTGGGGACATTTCTCCCATCAGCTGCCACACGTGAGCCGTGAAAGTCCTTTCCTACACGTCCTGAATAACTAAACCCAAGTTTGCCTTGTGTTTTGGATAAGGTGCTTGTTGGGTCTTTACGCAAAGTGGCCTCTGCCCCATCTGAGACCCTCTATTTTCTTTTTTTTTTTTTGATGATTTGCCCCGATCTACCAAGGCCTGTTTTTTCATGAGAGCAAATGGGTAAGGCTTGCAAGGCTGTATGTGGCAGCAAGGACTGATCTCCAGGAGCAGACCAAGGAGGCAATCCCACAAAGGAGCGGAGAGCAGCCATCATGCTCTGCCCTCCCCAAGAAGAGCCAGTCCAAGGAGTCAGTCCAAAGTACTCTCATATTAACCTGCCTCTGAAGTTTAGGTAAACTTCCTGATCACTTAGACTTTCAATTTATTTTTAGGGAACTATTTCCAGTAAGTGGTTCAAGATGGCTTACAGTTTAACTGGAAGCTTGGGAATAAAAAGATAGTCACAGAAAAGCTGGGTTCAATTCTTGCCTCTGCCACAGACTTCCTGTATAAATCTGGACTCACAGCACTGGGGGGGGGGGGGGGGGGGGGCCC
>JAWWEW010000112.1:1557899-1571079 GCA_035583185.1 Anabacerthia variegaticeps | reverse complement strand
CCCCCCCCCCCCCCCCCCCCCCCCCCCCCCCCCCCCCCCCCCCCCCCCCCCCCGCCCCCCCCCCCCCCCCCCCCCCCACTCACCCACCTAACTCAAAACATCTAATTTCAATGGCTCTATTAAGAGCTCAGGCTTCCATTAGAGCAAGGCTGGGAGGATTCAGAGCCCTTCCAGGAGTGCTGCACTCCCTGGCTGTATAGGGAGCATAGGCTCCCAATTTAAGAGCACAAAGCAGACTTCTAAATCATCTCTGCCCTCCTGACATCCTTGGGGCTCAGTTTCTCACATGAGAAATATGTTCTGGGATAGTGACATGGAGAAAGTGGTACCCAAAGCTTGAGCTCAGGACAGATGCACAAGATACAGCAGGCAAGACCAAAGTTCAGATTTAAGTTTTCACCAGTATCTGTAATTCATCACATTCTGATTAAAAGGAAAATGTTTCAAGTACATTGTTATAAATTAGTTTCTCCCCCTGCCTTTTTCCCCTCTCTCCCAATCTTGAGAACACAGCATCACTGCAAAAGCACTTGTGGGTCACACTGGTGAAAGCACTGTTACCAAATGTCTGAGCTTCATGAATGGGCCCCCAAAAGAAAGTATCTCTGCTATCAGTGCTTTTGAAAAGAAAAAGTGGACTGTGTACTCAAGTTCTTCCCCAGACATACACTGTAAGGATTTTTTTTGTTCACCTTTCATTCTCAGTGACTGAGAATATTGCTCATTAGATCTCTAGAATGAAATTCTTTGAGAACACCATTTGAAATGCCTAAGAAGTGAGAGCAACAACATGGACCAGCATCTAATATTGGGTAAGGAATTTTAAAATGTGAATGTGAGGCTTCACATATATCAGATTCAGCTCTCAACAATAAACACGTTGAACATTGCTGAGGCCCTATTTTTTTCTGGGGGTTGGTTTTGTTTCTTTTTTTTTTTTAGGACTGTAAGTAAACTCTCCCTTCACAAAATGTCCCTTTTGGTACTGTATCAGTATCTGAAAATTGTGCTACTGAGCAGCTACTCAGAATGCTGCTGGTGATAAATTAGACCAGAGGAAACGGATCATTTCTACTATCAGGGTCACTGTTGTCAACTCCTAACAGGGCAATTGACTTGTCAAGTTGTCTCTGAAAGCCCCAGCTCAGATTTCATTGCCTTTCACATTTTTTTTCAGCATTGTATGCAAGGGTCTCAGTGTCTGCCTTTCACCCGGCACTTCGGGAAATTCCAGGAACCAATCCTGCTCATAAATTGCAGAGGAATAGTCCCAGCACGAGACTCTCCTACGGGAGCAGCTCCGTGGAAACATTAAATACAAGAAAAGACACGACAGGGCTGTGCATTGGAACAGATGGGGATTTGCTTGTGTGTCGTTATCAGACACGAGCAAGAACTTAAATGGTGAAAGGTCATTTGGAAGAGCCACAGGACACAAGGAGAGAAGAAGGCATCAAGAAGAGATGAAAAAGAAAGCTGTGACACTGAGGTTCACTGTATTATTATGATAACAAGCAATTCCACCTGCTAGAGACCCACCTATAACATTCCCTAGTTACATTCTTATAACTTATGTAAGAGAGACTTATAAATACCCATGGCAGCTAGAAACCAAAACAAGATCAGCATTCACTCTGCAGGGGAGAAATCCTCTCTTTTAATCAACTTCCAGGTTAAAAGAAATACCTACAGCAGGAAAAGCATCTTGTTTGAGTATCACAGACAGTAATTCCAGAAAAGCCATTTCCAGAATGTTTGGGTCATGCTGCTACCCAAATTAGAGTTTCAGTTTTCCAATAATGCTCTGGAGAAGTGCAGAACCTTGAGGGATTACTTAAGGGAAATGTCACTATTATAAAAAATGCTGTTGTTCCAAACCCAAAATTGGTCAGTGGTCAGCTAAAAGATTTCTTCTGTTGCTATAGATTTCTTTTGGTGGTGGTATTGCTGCTGTTGCTGCAATTAAATTGAAAGGGTTCTCTTAGGATGATTAACATCCTTGGTTTTATTACTGATTAAATAAATAGTTCAATTTTGTTTTTTCTCCCCAGAACTAAGCCGCATCCATTTTTCCATGGAAGACCTCAGTTTCAATCAAAATCATTTCTGGAGGAAAAACTTTCTGTTGGAAAACAGTGACCAACTCTTATAATTATGGTTAAAAATCCAAGCACACCCAGATGTACTGTAAACCCTTGTTATCTTTGGGATGTCTGAGTTCCTGTGGCATCTTCATGTATAGCCATGGCACTTGGAGTGGAGGAGGTGAAGCAAGAATATGTGTAGGGGTTTCTCTGCTTGGCCCTGCAAGAATTCCTCTTCCCTCCACCCCCAAAAAGACAGTTTTTCCTCCCAATTCCATGCTCTGTACCACCTCACCCCCAGTTTACCCTCTTGTCATTTCCTTTTGCCCTCTTCCCGCCGTATCACGTTTCCAGTTCAGAATCTGTAGATCCACAATTGTTTAAAAAGCAGCTCAAACTTCCAAGTTATAAACATTGCTTCCTCTGTCTCCTGAATTTATTTTAATAGCTGATATTTGAGCCCAGGGGATTGTTTTAACTAACACTGTATAGTCAGAAGGAATCACTTTCCTCCAGGCTACCTCTGGGTCAACAGCATAAGGCAAGACCCCCTCACATTTCATTACCCAGGGATCAGATCCCCTTTCCCAATCCATCACTCCGAAGCTCATTCCTCCTATTCCTCTCAGATTTGCCTGCATGATTCATGCAGTGCCAAATCAACAGTATATTTGCTTTTTTCTCAGTTCATTGTTTTTATTTGCTTACATGTTCCCTGTCGTAGTTCAACTCATAAATCAACGCTGGTTTATTTTTTACAAACCCGTTGAAAGTTTGAGCCAGTTTCCACTGTTATGAAAGACTCCCAATACTACACGTCCTTTAACAGGTGGAAAATGTCTTAGGAGGCTGTTTGGATGGGAACGATTTTCTAACTTAAAGACAAAGCAGTACTTATTTATGACTTAATCTAATTCCAAAACAAAGTAACAGTTCCCTGCACTGAATTGTCTCCTTATGATGGTCTCCCACTAACATATGGCTTTAGTATTTAAATAAAAAATGTGATATTGAAACAATTTCTAGCTATTAAATTTGTGTAACTGATTGCAGTGAAACAATGTTCCTGAGATACTTTAACAGACCATTTTCCCTTAAGACAACCCCCAAGTGTCTGTCCTAACTACATTTGACATTAAAAAAGAAGTATATAAAACCAAAGACACTTTCCCCATCCAATCCTTTCACTTAACCTTTACAACAAAGAGCTGCTGATTTACCAGGTTATCAGTGGAAGCAGAACACCCATTTTCCAGTGACCTAAACTTGGAGAAAAGGGACTGCAAAGAACCACTTCCAAAGCTGAGTTTTATACACGCTACCAGGGTCAAAGCTTGGCTCAGCAGGCCAAGCCCAGGCAGCTCCTGCTGGAGACAAGGCTCACCCATCCCACATGGCCAGGTACCCAAGTACAGAGCGGAACCTGCCTTTGCAGCTCCATCCCACTTCAGTCTCCCTTGTCACACTGGAGGACACCTGGCTGTTGTGGGTGGCAGGTCCCCCCAACCCTGTGACCGGACAGGGTGGTTCTCCTCTCCTCCCAGCGGCACACTGCAGTGGGACACGATCCCGGAGACCATCTGGTGCCTCCTCCTCTCCCTGGCTGACTTTGGCTCAGTGAATGGCTGCACGCCTGTGTGTGCCTCTCATGTCTCTTCCTTGCATGAAAGACATGAGCCACTGGGCCACTGCTTCTGGGCTAGGACACTGAGGATGTTCACTAGCAACCTGGAGGACAACCATGTGCTGCAAGTCAACAGCTTCAGTGCCTGCAGAGCAGGAAAGGAACAAAGAGCAAAGCAGGTTTTGGCCCCAGCGGCCCCTGTTGTACATGGGAAAGCCATAACATTTTTTTGAAAAATGCCAAAAATATTTGGTTTGACAATTCTAAGCTTTGTGACCTTGTTTTTTCTTCAGATTAAAAATTGACTGAAACTGACCTTTTTCTTGTAAGATATTTCAGATTTGAGACATCAGCGTTTTTCAACCACAACACGCTTCAAAAAAAAACTCAACTGGCTTGGACAGTCACTATGAACTTGTACATTCTACTTGTTCCCTTCTAGCTCTGACATCACCAGGGATGGCTCCAATACTAGGTTCCTGTAAGCCAAGAATCCCTTTGTCCCTCACACAAGCTGCCATCTCACAAAAAAGCCACTTCCAAGCCTCCTACTTGGTGGAATTAGCAACCTGTCCTTCAAACCTTCACAAAAATCCCTGGATTAATCTGCTCTAAGGCCATTAGAAACAGTTTCTTCCTAAGCACTGATACTATTTTTGATGAAGATCCGCTCTGAGTTCAGATCAGGTGTTTGCAAAGTTTATGCCATTCAATAAAAATGACAAGAAACATCATGAAAAACTAAGAAAGTGGGTTGAAAGCAATCACCTACTTCCTTCACAAAAGAATCAACACACATTCCATAATAACTTCCCATAGGTTCAGTTCCTAAGTTGACTATGCCATTATGCTATTCCTTGTCAGTGGGATGAAGATGAAGACAGGAATTTAGGATTTCCTGTCACAGGCTGGTAGATTCCCATCTCCTGAAGCAAGACCACAAAGGTCCTTTCTGGATGGTGTGCCACAGTCAAACGGGCAGTTACAAGTTCTGTGCTACAACACCAAGGAAATCCTGTAGGCCAGGACTATGGACTGCCCAGCTAGGTATTTCCTAACATTTTAAAATGCATTATTTACTCCTGCTTTCTGTTTGCCAGAGCAAGAAGCTGACTCTCCCCACAAATCCTAATTAGACGAGTTACAACAACTGGAAAAAATAATCCCATTTTCAGGCACACAAGCCTTTTCTGAGCAGGTCTGTGTGCCCAAAACTGTTCCAGCTGTACAGGCAGACCTAACAGAGAAGATTACCTGTACCTGAGAGCCTTGTCTGCCTTATGTCCATAGACAATCCAGGCTACCACTGCTTTAACTGTGCATTTCAACATTCCTGGCACAGCGAGACTTTTAAGCTTGGGTTTTACCTCTGGAAGTAACAACATACTGGAGGCAATTAAAAATATTAAAAAAAAAAAGGGCGCTTGCCTTCTATTTGTCTCTCTCAAAACCTCCTCCACTGAAATTAAAATTACATAAATCCAATTAGGAAGGAAACTAAAAAGGTTTGGATTTTCATACACTCCTCTAAAAGACTGGATTAGTTGCTGCAGCCCAAGCAGCTCACTGCAGGACGCCACTGGTGGACATGGACCCGGGCTGGAGAATTCCTGCTTGCTGCCATGAAAACAAGAGGGTTGTTGCAATGCACACAGACCCATTATTATTAATTTCTTCCAGCTTCTGGGCAATTTTTGAATTGTTCCTCAATTTTTTTAAGAAGTGATTCATGGGTTATAAGGAGAGGGAAAAGCAGGGGTTTTGCAAATAGTCCCTCCTTTTCACTCCGTTTCAGGGCATTAATTGCTCATTGTCTGTAATTGGAAACAAAGTGCATTCCTCCTCGGATCACATGCAGACAGCTGCCCTGATGCGGCTCAATGTACAATAAACCTCCAGGGTGGTTCTGCAGACTTGCTTGCATTAATAAACTTAACATATATGGACTTTGAAATCCATGGAAGTTATGTCTAATGGGCACCGTTGGATGAAGAGATGCTTTAAGTTCCTGCTTTGGGAATATTCCTCCTCTTTGGAGGCATGCTCATTACAGCAATGACCTGAGATATCGTAAGCGTTGCTACATCTCACCCTTCTTGTTTAAAGCCAAAGTTTTGAGTAGCATTTTGCCTTCCCTGTGTCAAGACAGGCCCCAGAAAACTCCCGCAGAAAGGAAAGAAAGAAAGAAAAATAAAGAGACAGAAATTGCTGTTTCTAAAATCCAGAGTTTTCCATTTCCCCAGGTTTATCTCTGTTTCTAAGCCTGGTAAATGCAACCACATGATTTTATTGGCTTGACAGCCAATTTCCCAGGCTATAACTTGCCTTTAGGAAACATGGTTAAGAAAGCCAGTCCAATAAATACCCCATTGCTGTGACCAAGCAGAACAGTGATGGTTCCCACAGACAGAAGGGAAAAGGAATAATTCCTCCCTCCATACCTTGGTCCAGTTTTAAGGAGACTCCCATTTGACTAAAAACCCTGCTTTTAATTTTACAGTGGGAACTATTTATAAAGCCCACAGCTAAAACAAACTTTTCCTGTAGTTTCTGAGGAGGTCAAATGAAAACAAGCTATTTTGAGTCAACCTTTCTAGAGAGAAGTAGGTAAAGGGAAGGCTTCACAAGGAGGATCAGCAACAGGAAACTGAATCCCTGGAAGGATCCTGGGCATACTTGAAAACCCTCTTCACACAGGGGGAGTCATTCAAGGGGTCTGCAAACCATCTTTGTTAAGGTGAGCTTGAGGATTTTGCCCGAAACAGCATGGGAAAACCAGAGCTCATTTCTTCTCTGAGCAGGTTTGTGGGACTGCAAAGCTCTGGTGTCAACGAGGAAAAGGCAGATGTGCTTGGCTGGGTGCTGGGACCTGAGGGCAGCAGGTGCTAGAGGAAACAGATACTGAAATCCTAATGCTGGGCCAGGCATGGTGACCCACCAGATGCACTGCAACAACAAGCCAAGAGAATATGAAATAGTTAAAAATTCCATGGATAGTTGCATTTATTTTAAAGCTCACAGCAGCCCTTTAAGTGAAGAAATAAAATCCTTCATCTCCACCTGCACACAGACCTAAGCATGAAAATGGTTTGGGGGAACTCATTACTAAAATACAGACCACACAGTAAAGGCTGAAACAACAGAGAAAGTATTTTTGTTTCCAATGCTAAATTCATTAAAGGGATTTCTTTCACTTACAGGAACATCACCCTTGCTAGGTATTGTACAAAAAACCAGCATCAGGCAGTCCCTCCTAAACCCCTCAACCATCACAAGGAATATAAACAAACATGCATGAAACACCTACTGAAGCCCAATCTCCCTTAAAAAAAAATATAAAATTTTATGTCCTCATTACTGTAGACTTCAACAGAGATTTTTTTTTTTAAAAAGTAAACAAAAACTGGCATGCTACAAGAAAAGTGATTGCCTCAATAGAGAAGTGCCCATTTATGTCATCCCACAATTATTTTGAGCACTGTAGTTGAGGTTAGTCCCTCCAAGGCATGTACAAATTGCAAATACACACAAATAATAATGCTCATACTTTTGGAAAATGTGAAACCCTTTGTTTTGGAAAGGTTGTTCCTATTATTTGTGGCTTGCAACTGTCATCATTATTCAAGGCTTGTCTTCTTTCATGATTGTTCTGCAGCTACTGGGTGCTTGAGAACTTCCCCAAAATTAATATACTTCAAAGAACCAGACATTTTGTATATAGCTTAATTACAGCCTATATAATTACGTTTTCAAATGATAAAAACTCCTCTGTGCCATAAGTGTACTCAGACTTCTGCTCACAGGCAAGCTACTACATATCATCCGACAGTGCAAAGGGCCAAGAAATTCCATTTCATTAATTGTTTCCTCCAAATCCAAAATGTAATTACATATTTTCCAGGGACCTTTGACATTTTCACACTGTGGCTTGGAATCTGATCATACCCTGAAGTCAACTGCCTGGCTGGTCACAGAATTAACAAAGAAAGATGGCTAGGGAGGTAAACTGGGCCTTTTGTAGACTGCAGAGAGGAGAGGAGCGAGCTGCATGTTTGGGTCAGGTTTTGGTAACAGAACCTCGCAAGCAATGACAGGAGATGATGAGCTCAAGTGTTGTCTCAAGGAAAGGGCTCTGGGAGAGAGGAGTGTCTCTCTTTGCTGCAGCCATGGCTGGCTCACACGAGCTAAAGGAAGTTTCAAACTTTTTCTCACCCTGAGTTTTGGGCCCCCCATGTTTCTGGACTCTCTTTTTGAGCACAAACCCCAGCCTGGGGGAGCAGCTGGATCTGAGCCACACAGATGTAATGCTCCAACACTTGATTCCTCCAGGAGACATCCCAGAAGGTGGGTGCTGCTGGGAACTGGCACCAAGGGCCAGTGCTGCCCTCCTCAGTCAGGGTGGGCACGTTCTTGGGTCTATCACAAGCCACAGTGATTTTATTAATGAATAACTTGTTACTAATGAATAAACCATGAATGAACTCACTGTTGAGGACTCACTGACTCTCATCCAGCCCACCATTAGTATCAGATGAGTGTGATGTGTACACACACAAGGTACACGTGTTAGTAAATGACTAGTTGACTTAACTTCTTGTAGAGTACATAAGACCTCAGTGCAATCAGCCTTAAACTTCTGCAAATGCTAAATTCGCATTAAAATTCAATTTTTAACATAACACCATGTGGGGGTTTTTTAATCTCAAAATGTTTTTTTTTTGTGTTGCTTTGGATGCCTCAACTCCTAGACAAACATATTTTTTCAGAATGTCATTCTGTTTCCCCTCAGTTTCAGGAACGGGAGAGCAGCACCTTATTAGAAACAAAATTGATGAGTCTCCATGAATCATTACTTGGAGTTTGGAAAGGAAAAAAGAAATTTGGCAAGCCTTTAGTCAGTAATATGTGCTTCTAAAACCTACCCTTTGAAAGGGCCAAGTTATTACACTGTGAAAAGTAGTTACTCAGCACGTGCTGTAACTTTTCATAGGGATTTTTAGGCCAAATTTAAAGAGTGCTAATGATTTTGAATGCCAGACTTGAGACCCTACAGCAGGATGAGGTTTTAACAAGACTTGAACAACTGCCTTCCCTCCCCCAGGTCGTGCCTCTTTAAAGAGCTGGATTTTTGGTGCCTTAAAGTACCCCACATCTCCAGGCATGGAAAGTCTTGGCCTTTGTATCCTTTTCAGTACATTGAGAGTAAACTCCCACTCAGGCAGTGGGAAAGCTCCTGGCATTCACCAAAATATGCTGGCATACTGGCAACAACATTTATTACCAGGGATAAGGAGAAACCACAACTGCAAGCGTCTGGTTCAGCAGTGTGACTGTGCACAGTGACAGGGCACATCAGCTCCTTTCAGACTGCCGAGTTCTGGTCCTGGGAGCAATCTCACCATGGAAACTTGGAGCTAATTTATTCTGCTCCTCAACTACCCTTCCAACTCACCGATCACTAAGGGGAAGCCTGTTGGAAGGTTCTCTGACAGCAGCTTATACCGAATGCTTTAGAAGATGGCATAACCCCAGGGTGATGTGTGGTAAGGGCCAGCACCTACTACTTATTCATCTTATTTATTTCAATAAATAATTAAAAATACTTGTGAAAGCAGACTAGAGATAACATGTAATTAATTGGATCACAATTCTCAGAGCTTGCCAAATATCACAGACAGGTGTTATTGTGGGGAGAGCAAGGAAGTTGAACCTGACTGCTCTTCTTCCAGCACTCCAGCTCAGGGCAAGCCTGCAAAGCTGGAGCCCTGCAATGAAGTGGGCAGGCAAGAAATCCGATTTAGGAAGCCCCGAGAACCCCACTGCACATCCAGCCAGCCAAGGGCTCCGAGCCCCTGAACTGCCCCCAGGTCCCCCATCAGCCACCTGGTTCCTCAGGGATGCAGCTCCACTGCAAGGGGAACCCTTCGTTAACCTTTCCCAGAGAAAGGAGAGACGAAAAGCAAGAGCATCATTTACTTCCTCTAATTGAGAAACAAGATAGGAAGACAGATAAGCCAAGGAAAATTGGCACAGTTCCATGGACTTCAACTGATCCTGGAGAGCAGGGTGATGACCATGGCATAAAGAACATGAGTGTGCTGCTATTACTGCCGTATGACAGTAATACCAGGCTGTCACTTCACACATCTCATCTTGGGATAGAAAACCCCTTTCTAAGGGAAATGAAGTTGCGTCAGTGTACCCAGAAGGAGCTACCCCAACAGTTCTTTCCTTGTCATTCACAACCTGATTTTTTTTTCCTTGCTAGGACAAAAATAATACAGTGCTAGCTGTTGCCAAATATCCACTTTTGAAACTCAGGCCCAGTCATTTTTAGCTAAGCAAACTTGGCACAAAAAAAGTGTTGCCTATGGACAGAGTTTATAACGTGGGAAGTTTGCCAGGATCCTATTGCAGCCTACTTTGAGGTCTGGTGCTTCACCTTCTCACCCTACAACAAAGATTAAATAGTCTTCTAACAAGGGGAAAAAGAAAAGAACACCTGATACTATTTTTCTCTTCCCTCCCTAGGAATTACAGTCCACAGGAGATGAATTTCAATAATGCCATGAGCAAAAATGTGGCTTTGCCTGAAGCCAGCAATACTTCTCCAGGCTGTGATTATTTATGTGCAACACACATGTAAACACACATGCACACACAGCCAGCTTTAACAGGAGCCTGGTAGAAGAGCTCTGGTTTAAAGACAGAAAGCAAAATACGATGTTAAAAAAAAAAAGTAAATAAATGCTGTAAAATAAAACAAAGCCAGAGGGACTATCATTTTAGAAAGATACTCTGCACTCAGGGTGCTGCTGATGACTCAGAGGAAGGACTGTAACACAACAGAGCTCACACACCACCCCATCAGTGTAGAACACATCCCAAAAACATCTCCTGACCAACAGACCTGACAAATTCCTCTGGGCATTAATTTGGACCTCTTTGCTGACAAGGGAGTGGGATGGGAGTAGAAGGCACTGCACCATCTTCTCACCCACAGCAGCAAGAGGCCTTCACCAAATTCCGTGCTTTCCTCTCTGCACAGTGGAAAGTGAAAAGGACCCAGAAACATCCCCCCAGGAAAGAGAGTCTCTGCTCTGTCAGAGCCTGTGCACAGCCCCCACCTCCACAGCCATGGTAAAGTGTTTGGTGTGGTCTGGGTGTGACACAGGGCACAAAAAGAGCGGGATGGGGATGTTCCCCTGGACCAGCTCTGCTCCTCTGCCTCTCCGAAAGAATAGCTGAGACAAGACAGGAGGGTGTGGGTGGGAGGGAACCACGGAAAGATTGATGTAAATTCATTTTTAAAAGCCAGACAGATGAAATTAATTTTCACAGCCCCACAGCTGTTCTATAGAGTTTTTTTGGACTAAGCCTCAGCAAAACATGGTGTAGATACGAGCCCAAACTTCGGGCAGACCTGCTGTGCAGAACCAAAAGAGCCCCAGCACGTCCCCTTCCCGGCAGAGGAGCAGCTCTCCTCCCTCACAGCCCTTCTCCTCCCCCCGGCACAGCCACCTTCGGTGTGCTGCCCTTTGCCCATCGCTCTGCCCTTCACACCCGGTCCCCAGGTGCCCTGGGGAGCACAGGCAGTGCTGCTCCAGGCCTTGCCCAGCTCCCTGCCAGCACCTTTCAGCACAAGGAAGAAAAACCAAGAGAGGGAAGAGACACAAGTCCTGACACTGCACTGTCCAAGGCGATGCTGCCAAGCCTCGGACCACAGGCCTGACAGACGGACTTACAGCTGCATTTATCCTGGGTATTTTCCTATAAACCAGCCCTGCCAACAGCCAGCCAGCACTTTCTGCAGCTTCCACTGCACTTTGTGGAGCAAGATCTTACACTGGTTTTTAAAGGCTACAAAAATCTCTCTGTGCTGGAGCCAGACAACACATGTTCAGGAACTTACTGTTGTGCTCCACGTCCTGGTGCCTGCTAGGAGGCAGAACTGCCTTTTCCGAAACAGGGAAAGCAGGAGGGCCCCGGGCACACCAGCTCCCTGGGGAACCATCTGGCCAAAGACAAGGCCCAATACAAAGTGAAGGGGCCTCTCTCTGCATTGGTCCCAAGGATTGTCCCTCTCAAGACAGACTGAGCTCATCCCTCACCCGCTTCAGGCTCTGGGAATGGCCTCAAAGAAACGATGGAGAACATAGAACACTACCATGCTTTCAAGAGTCCAAGCTGGCACCTTTGGCTGCCTAGATGTTCCTCAGCACAGCTGAAAACCTCGCTCTGAATGTTTTCCCTGGGACTGTTTCATGAAATGAAAGTGTTCCAGACTGCTCTTATAAAAATTGCCACGGCTCCGACAGCAATGCCTCGAGCAGACACGAGCAGGGCGACTGGAAAGCCACCACTGAAGGCAACACCAAGGGGGACTGAGCCTTGAGGCAGGATTAGGGCACCTGGGCTCAGCAACTCCCATTCCTCTGGATATTTAACCCCAAACACACCTGAGCCCCTCAGGACATGGAACATCCTCAGGCAGCCCCCCCAGCACAGGGAGATCACATTGCACGTTGTTTATACACAATGGCACAATATAAAAGCCATTTGGAACTTGGGCTCACTCGCTGCTAGTAAAGAATCCATCAGTGAATTTCTTTTTTTACTGGTTCACTTACAAACCTCACAGTGGTGTGTTGTGTTTATTTTTCCAGAGCACCAATAAAAACGTTTCTGATTAAAGAAATGGAGAGAGGGAGAGAGAAAGAAAGAAAGAAAAGGAAAGAAATGAAAAGCTGACCTGGGATAACCCAGGCAAGCACTGAACCTCAGCAGTTTTGGATAAAATGAGCCAAGTGCTGAGAAATTCAGCTGTAGGATTTTAATTTCCAGTGATATGAACTGGGTGCAAGCTCTAAAGAACTGCAAACATATTTTAAGTGCATTATTATGAATTAATAAGAAAGGAAATTTATGTCTTGAAAGCAAAAAAAGATCTAACACCAATTTCTAAAATGTGAATTCTACATTTAACAAAGCAGATTAATTTTATTATTGTTAAACAGGTTAGTTCTGGCCTTTTTCATCAATTATTTCTTAAAACATGAATTTTTGTAACTGGACTTTTAAAGAAAAAGCAATTAAAGAAAAAGGAACAACTTGCTCTAAACAGACTTGATTTTTCACAACTTGGTTTAGAGACCTCATATTCAAACATCAGGCAAAATGCACACGTAGTTCTAACATTCGACAAAAACACAGATAAAGACAAGAATTTTGACCATTACATTTCTATTCTTCTTTTTTTAAATCCACCTCAGAAGAAACTAGGAAAATAAATACTATTTTGTAAGTATAACACATATTACACTAGCCTGTGTCTGGAAAAATCCTGGGGCACAGAGTGGAGGAACGGCCATCATCCTGTGTAACAGGGAAACCACAGGGCACAGAGCTGGGGAATGGGAGCCTTTCTGTGGAACAGGGAAACCATAGGGCACAGAGCTGGGGAATGGGAGCC
>JAWWEW010000112.1:1530700-1557799 GCA_035583185.1 Anabacerthia variegaticeps | reverse complement strand
GGAACAGGGAAACCATAGGGCACAGAGCTGGGGAATGGGAGCCTTTCTGTGGAACAGGGAAACCATAGGGCACAGAGCTGGGGAATGGGAGCCTTTCTGTGGAACAGCCACCATCTTGTGGAATGGCCACCATTGTTACCTATTACACCTTGGGAGTTTTTACTGAACTGCTCACTTTGGATATTCATTATTTGCTACTGCTTGGCCTACTGCTGGCCACCAGAGGACTAGGAAGCAGCCTCACAGTACCACTGGCATGCGGTTTTGGTATGAATTCTGTGGACATTCATAAATCAGAAATGTGTCTTTGGGCAAGAACCAAGGCACAGACTGCTCCAGCAGGACAGCTGTCCCAGACTGCGAAGAATATTTGCACTTGCTCAGTCTGTCATCTTTGCTTATCTTTCTTTAGATGAGCCCCCAGTGTTGATGAAATCAGTTTATGTGTTACTAAACCTCTTGGAGGCTTTCAAAAGTCTTCACTCTAGGGTTTGTGTAACTCGGAAAACAAAGTTTCCAGTTAACATGGACCAGTAACTTATCAATACCTGCATGGGTGGACACTGAGGGTGCCTTTATCACATTCAGCTTAATCCACTCCATTAAATAACCAGCCATTAAATAACCCACAGAAGGCAGCTAAGCAGGAGCACCCACACTGGGCAGCACCAGGGCTGGCATTCACATCCCAGCAACCTCTCCCACTACCTGAAATCCTTGGCCTTCACATAAGGGACTGCCAATCAAGTGGGAAGTTTGTCCCATCGAAACCTCCGAACTCTTGGGGGAGAGAAGAAAAATAAACAAAAAAACCAATCAAACTGTCTAAGAGCTGGAGTCTGTGCTTTCTTTCCTCGTTCTTGTGGGTGGGGGGAAAAAAAAGCAGCCTACACAAACAACACAGGGCAGAAGCCTTGAGGGATTAAAACATGATAGGCTGTACTTCAGCGGGGATTTGGACAGGCCTTGCAGGGGGAGGAATCCCTCATGGAAGGAAGAATGCCTCCACCGTCTCTAAATTACCTTGGCACTTCTCTTGCTTTCCTATTTTACCATGAGCTTTCACTTGGACATGTGTAGAGAAAGCAGCAAAATCAAACTACTGTTTTTGCAGAGGCCTTTTTCTTTCCACCCCGTCGGCAGAACAAATCTTACATGGACACAAGAAAACTATTATGCTAAGCCTGTTCCCAGGACAGGAAAAAGTCCTCTCCCATCCTCATTAACATTGTCCAAAGTATTTCAGGCTTGCGAGTGCTATAGGACAGGCTTGACAGACATGACTGTTGACCCGAAATATTAGCGAGGATTGGAAAACAACCAGCTGAAGCTTTCTGAACACGACCGTCAGCGTGACTGCCAAGGAAAGCACCGGCACCCGTTACTTCATGAACCAACATGTGATTTGCAGAAACACTTACACGGCTTAAAACATCTAAATCCTGCTTTCAAAGGAGCTTAGTCACCACAAAGTGATTTTGGTATCTCGGTACATTCGGGGCTGGCCCTTGGAAGTGCAACTTTCCGTGGCAATGAGTCGTTGATTATGAATTTCACAGAGGGAAATTCCTGCTACACAGCTATTGCAGGAGAGCTAAAGCTCCTGTGAAACACATCTCCTCCAGCACAACCCCTACACCTCCACTCAGGCACCTGGATAGAGCGAGCTGAAACAGCAGCATGAGCCTGATAAGAACTGGGAAGGTGGGAAATGTGGAGATCACACTGAGACCAGGATAATGGGGCAGAATGATCACTTCAGAATGTGGGTAACTCACTGCATATGCACAAAACAATTAAACGCACAAATTCTTTGCCCAGGAAGAAACCACAAAAGTCACCCCCACCCCCAGACTGAGCTTGCACACAAAACTCTCTAAAGAAATAGGATATTCACGTAACACAGGGAAATAATTGATTCAATTCAACAAACAGTCCCAGAGAGAACAAGATGCTTCAAGGTCCACAGTGGTTAAATAAGACCCTAGTTTCCTTCCATTTTGTTCAAACCATTCAATAGGGATGCAGTGTTAGACCTGACCTGGGAGACTGTTGCCCTAACAAGGAACTCACACGTTGTTTTAAGGCAACTATTTTCAGAAAGGCTGTTGCCACAGTTCAAGCACCAGCTCCGCGTGCAAGAGACCCATTCCTGAGCCCCTACCGTCTTCCACTGCCATTACAATGCAGAGAAATTAAGTGCTGAAATCCTTTGCTGGGAATGGGAAGGGCTGCTATGCCAACATCCTAGCAAAGATCAACATAGTTTACACCCTGGAAGAAACGATAATGAATCCAAATCACTGCTGTAAGTAACCAAATGCAGGAGAAATTTATGTCCCTTTCAGTAAAGTACTTAACATATTAATCCAGAGCACAGGCAGGTAAAAACAATGGGACTGAAAAGGCAAACCCAAAACATTTGGATTCTGAAGCCCTAAAAGGGAAAATGGCAAGGAAAATTGCTAAAAACCACAAATCAAGCTGCAGTCCAAATCCTTTGTCATTTAAAAGCCTTAGATCAGTGGTTGGAGTGGCATTATTTGAATTTAATGGGCACACAGTAAAGGGCTGCTTAATTAACCATTGAAAACTTGACATGACCATTAAAACACCCTTCAATCTGCCATTTGCTTTCACATGCATTAATAGCTAGAGCTTGCTGGTATGCTCCACTGGGAGAAATTTTGGAGTGAGGAAAGCTCAAAAGTTTTCTCCATGAAAATTTCCATGTTAACTTTAGAAATCATTGGAAAAAACACCTTAAAGCAAAATATTTCATTTTTAATCAGTTCAGTAGTAATGAAAAAACCTCACATAGGTATGTTCATGTATAATTAAGTAGTATCTGATGCAAATCTAAGTTCTGATCACTAAACCCTCAAATTTACTTTATTTCTTTCATGAGCTGGCCTCTTTGCCTGGACTGCCCAGAAGGCAGCATCAAAATCCGCCCACCCTGAGCCATGTGGAAGATGTCTGGAGGAACGTGCCTCTTGTCTGATGGCTGCCTCTCACTGTGACTCATACTTGAACAAACCCCTCTCAAAACAAGCAGGAAAAAAACAAAAGAACTCTAAGAGATGGTAATGAACATCTTGAAACGTTAATGAAAAGATAATGTGAGTCAACCAGAATAGCTGAAGGCTTCTTTTTTTCCGTTCTCAATAGAAACGGCAGGTTTAAAATCATACTGACGGTCTACCCAGATAGGTTCAATGTGAGCATCGTGGCTTCCTAGGAAAAATCTTATTTCCAACATGTGAAAGCATTGTCTTCATCTACAACACCATCTGAGCAGACTGCTGAACTCATTCCTGCTTACCAATAGGATTTTATTTGCTTTTCCACTGTGAGATTGGATCATGCAGGAAAAGTCCACCAAATAATACTGTAAAAAGAGATGAACTCACACAAGATTTTTGTCAGTCATTAAAAAAAAAACCTTCTGTCAAACTACTGGAAATTAATTAACTTTGAATAGTCAAATACATAAACATCTCTGCAAAAACACTTCAGGATAAAAAAATTATTTATTGTGCCCTCCAGGGAAATGTACCTTGTCAATCCCTTGTCACTAAATCACTTGCTAACAGTTACGGTGTGAGGTAAAGCTGTGTTTAACCCTGATGAGTTTAAAGACCCTGATGCCTAATGAATTCTCCTATTCATTCCGGAGGTTACATCTGCACCCAAGCTCCCCTTTAACAACCTGGTGCTGAAAAGACCTGATGTAATTTTAGTATTTACTAAACAGGTGTCAGTAATTGTATCCAGTGATGTCAGCCTGCTTGCTTGGAACCCATTTTAGGACAACTATCCGGGCTGGTACTCTGTGATCATAAAAAGGCTGTTCCCTGGGTAGCTACAGCTTCCCAGTGCTCTGTGGCAGCAAAGGCTAATTAATGCCACCACGGACAGGAGGAAGGACCAGGGATAGCTCATCATCTGATGGGGTAGTTCTGGTCATCTGCTGAGCTCTAGGGTTTGCAGCACGGGAGGGCTCTTTGCTCACATCACTGAGCACCCCAGCAAGTGCATAACCCTGGCGTTCCCTCCCCACTGAAACACCTGAGAGAAATGGTGCTTAGTGGAGCTGCACCACAGGAACAGAGCAAATGGGTCAATGTCTTGCTCACCTTGGCCACTGAGGGTGAAAAGCCCAAGTGATATTTTACATTAAGAGACAACATAACAGCTTGCAGTGCTGGCAGAGCTTCACTGGCATCGAGTAAACCAAGGCCCCCTGGATAATTTCTGAGTCACCTCCTGAGTCACACAGAGGCTGAGGGTGGCCCTGTGACCACCCTCCCAGGCAGGCTGACACAGCCCTGGGCTGGGCTGCTGCTCCTCTCCCCGGGGAGCCTTTGGGGGAAGTGCCTTCTGCAGGTATATGGGATAGGGAGCCTTTGGAACACCGTTGTCCCCAACAGCCCAAGAAAGAGGTGGGCACAGCACCAATGGTCACCATACTACACCCCTCAAGCACCTACACAAACCCACACTGGCCCACCAGCTCTGGCAGGGCACTGAGCACACCCCACGCAACACCCAGCTCAGCGGGACAGAAATCATGTCTTGAGCAGTCAGGATTTCCCTTCAGGAATGTCTTAATTTCATTGAGAAATGGTATTTGGTGTTAATACCACTAATGGTATTATGATTGTTTAATGCTCAGTTACTCATACAGCATTGAGCTATTGGGGCTTTCCAAAGACTTTGGCTATGTAAGAGTGCTCTCTTGGCAGGACAGAAACTTGAGGGGGAAAAAAAAAGGCAGGAATGCCACATTTGGGTGAACAGTGATGTTTGGTCCCCATGCAATATGAAAGTCCCCAGCCCATCCAGCTAAATACCCCCTTAAAATAAATAATCCTAATTAGGCCATAGAATACTTCTGATTTTAGACAGAAAATGTCTTGTCTAACTAAATGAAATCTTTCACAGAAAAAAATATTAAATAAAAAAATTCTGTAACAAAGATTTTAACTGAAAAGTTTTCCATTTCAGCCCCACACTGAAAAAATTCTGGGTTGGAGTAAAAATGTTTAGCCTTTAATGTTAAATTTTCCATGGAAAAAAAAAAAAGACATTTTCCCCAGATATGTTAATAAGCAACAAGTCGTATTCCTCACTGCTGGAGACGTGTTCATTTGACTATATAATTTGGGGCACTAATTTAGCATTCATATACCTGGAGTTTTAATGGGAAATTGCTTATTTTCATCAGACCAGTAAAACAGCATCAAACCCCTACACAGGCATTTGTGCAGATATAAAATCATCCTAATTTGTTGCTTTTAATTTACGAGTTCAACTGAACATGATGCAACATTTGAACTCAAATCCAAACAAACTTGCTACTAGTTATTAGCACTCCATGTGGACGGCCTTACTGGGCCCTCGGAAATGCTGAGTGTGGTTTAACACACTTTCCAAAACTCAAAACATTAAATCAACACATTTCATAGCTAAGTTGCTCATAAGCCTGAAAGTTTGTGTCAACTTTTTCCAGCTCCATCAGTTGCAGATAACAAACACCAAATATCACATCCTGCTGCAGAAAGGGAGCACTGAATCAATAAATCTGATTTTGCTTTGTAGAACTTGGTTCATGACAATTTTTGCAGCAATGGATGTAAACCAGCAAATTCCAGTGTTTTGTTTGCATAATAGAACATTTTCTGCTCTGCAAAAACTAATTTTCCAGGTCTGGAGCCTACGTGTTTTTTAAATTTTTTCCCCTTTCAGTTTTCGTACTGGGTATTTAGCTCTTCCTCCCTTAATGGGAATTTAATAAGACCCAGCTGACAAGTGCTCAGTGAAGTGACCAAGCAGCACCTGAAGGAGATGGGATCTAACATCTACACGAAATGCCTGAGTACAATCATTGTTATTAAAAGGATAACCAAATGAATTCATAATGATGGGCCACTCATTTCAAAGTGTTTCCATAGCTGTTACACATCAGGAAAAATAGGGAAGTTACCTCATTTTCTCCAATACTAACTAACCTTATAAACTCACCAAAGAAATTAATTAGCCAATATTTCTTGAAAATTCATAACAAAGTTTCCATTTTTCCATCAGATAATTCCTTAGTGCATTCTGGTTTTTAACTTCCTTCAAGTCTGGATCATTTTGATGTGTGAACAGACATTTTGTGTTTCCATGGGTTATTTCCACAGGTTCAAATATCTTCTGTAATTGACATTTTCCTGCTTACAAAAGCTGTCAAACTTGAAAGTAGCAGTTGATTGATAAAACATGGGTTTTGTCTGTAACTTAACTTCATTGTTGGGCCTTATTGCTCAAGCTCTGAATAACTTCTCTCTTCAAAGTGCCTTGCATTGAGTTTGGTTTGGGGTTTTGGGGTTTTTTTTAACCATCTATGCTTTAAGCTCGTTTAATAAAACAAAGTAGCAACTGCTTTTCCTTTTCCCCACAGGTAAGTCTCCAACAATTTGCTTCCACTTTGGAATTACTACTCTCTAAATAAAGGAGTGTAATGACTTTTAAAGTCAAGTCTTCCAAAGTCAACTTCATAATCATTCAGCAACATTTATTCTTTCCAATCCGAGCTATAAAAGAACAAGGGAAGAGAAAAAAATCCCTGAGGACAGCACTGACATCTGCAGCATCACAGAGGACAGAAGGAAGCTACACAGACCATAAACAAGCAGCACAGATGGTATTTAACATTAACCCCCCCCATAATAGTTACAAAAGGACCATTTCTTCTAGTGAGGGGAAATGCACAAAAACATGACCCAGAGCTGAGTAGCATCTTTTTGTTGGCTTTAGTGGATTCTGGGTCTTGTTTGTAATAAAGACACAAGTAAGTTGGTGTAATGCTGAATGCTGGTGTAAGTGAGCAGTGTGGGCAGGGACAGAGATGGCTTAGACTCTGTGCAAGCCATCACCAACACAGCATTTCATGGTGGGCAACTCCCTACAATTTCCACCTGAATGTCATCAATTTGTAACGCAGGCACTCATCACCAGTGCCATAAGGGCACCTCAGCCCTTCCTGCTGACCCAACTTCTTTCTGCATTTCTTACAATCATAGAATGGTTGGGACCTTGGAGAACACCCAGTTCCAACACCCTGCCACAGGAAGAGACACCTTCCACCAGACCAGGTTGCTCAGAGCTCCGTCCAGCATGGTCTTGAGCACTCCCAGGAATGGGGCATCCACAACTTCTCTGGGCAACCTGTGCTAGGGCCTCAGCACTCTCACAGGAAAGAATGAATTCCTAATATCTAATCTAAACCTGCCTTCTTTCAGTCTGAATCCATTCCTCTCTGTCCTGTCAGTCCAGGCCCCTTTAAATGGTCCCTCTCCATGTTTCTTGTAGGCTCCCTTTAGGTACTGGAAGGCAGCAATTAGGTCACCCTGAAGCCTTCTCTTTTCCAGGCTGAATGATCCCAGTTCTCCCAGCCTTTCCTCACAGGAGAGGTGCTCCATCCCTCAACTCAACCTGGTGGCCTCTCTAGGTTCTAACATGTTGATGGCCTTCCTGTGCTGGAGACCCCAGAGCTGGATGCACCCAGTAGTGCAGGATCTTGGTTTGCTTCCCCTGGGGCAGAACCTGGATGCAGGAGGTGAGTGACAGGATTTGATAAAATCATAGTGCAAGGGAGTTACAGAGGCTGAGCTGTGCCCACAGAGATCACCTCCAACACCCTTCTCTCCTCCCTCACGCAATGGCCTCTGCTCAGAGACGGCTCATGGCCACTGCCACTCAGTCTGTGCTCTAATTAAGCCCCACTGTAGCCAGGGCAGTCTCAATTAGAATTAAGTTCAATTGTCCTGGAGAGGGATTGGCAAAAGCCAATTTTTATTTTAAGTCCCAGCCCAGATACGGTAGTTTAACATGCCTTTGGCAGAAAACTGTTATTGCTTTCTGAAGCAGTTTTTGTTCCAGTGATGTGACTTCCTGCAGGGGCGTTTTAATTATTGTTGGTGTATCACCTAACTTAGTTATGTATTGCTTTGAAGTTGTTCTTTGTATCTGACAGCAAGAGGATGGAAAACAAACCTGACTGTTTATTCCCTTCCCCTTGCCCTGCATTGGCTTGGTGCAGCCTTTGCTTTGGGTTACACAAACATGGGGCAGATGGAAAAGGAGATTCAAAGAAGTGTCCAGACAAAGCATGTGTACCTGACATGCTTGTGCTGGCAGGTGTTGTCTCTTAAACTGCCTTTATGAAGAGTCAAGCAGATGTACAGACCCCTAAATGGCAGGTCAGGCCCTGAAACAGCAAACTGCTGAAAACTACACATAAAATGACTATTCCCAGATGAAAAACAGAGAATAAATTAAAACCAAATTAAAAATCACAGTTCTTGAACTGAGCACATCAGTGCTGTACTGGGCTATGGGGATTGCTGCAGTGTGGCAGAGGTAATATGTGCAAGCATTTGCATGTAACTGCATGAAGTGATATCCCAGCCACCGGCAGAAGAGAGGCAAGGATCGCTTCCTCAATGGAATGCCAAGGGAGGGAGGAAGGATTCCACGCAAGCCAGATGGCAGCAGAGTATGCACAACCCACAGTGGGCTGCCAAAATGTGGCCCAGCCCATCTCCTCCTACTTAAATCCACTAGAAATACCCAGCTATCAAGGCCTGGGTGTTGACACTCAACTCGGTCTTCAAACACAATCTACCTCCTCCCCATCCAGGTAATAACTAATTAAGATCCTCATATATATATTTATTCAAGAAAACAATTTTATTTGTTTAAAAAAAAAGCAATCCAGAAAAAGAGATGGCTCCTAAAAATCACTGTGCCAGCAGCCAGACAAAACATTTCAAGCCACCTGCTGAAAAGCACAAGCACAATGAAGCTGCCAACTGGTATATTCATTTTGGAGGAACCCTCTCTACCCATCTGGAATAAATTTCCATGGCTTTTAAGTCAGACAGGAGAGATCTTATAGGTTCATCAAAATCTTTTCACTCCCACTGAAGAAACCAAGAGAAGGCACTACAAGAACAGCTTCTAGCAGGGTCAATTATTATTAATGGTTTTCTTCATTAACAGGGCAATTACAGTACCATTTTGCCTCTCCCATCAAGGATGGAAGTTCTCATCTTTCAAAAGCAATACTGAGCAAGCCGTGTGGAGATTTCACCACTTGTGGCTTGGGAAAGTGGAGATTAAAGACTTCTAAGACCTCTTACCTGGATTTGTTTTCTCCTCTGGGATGACTGTGACATGAATCACCACATGTGCCATTTTCCAACCCCAGGAGACCATCCTGGGGAGACCCAGTGGACTAGAAAACTCATCTCTTATTTTAGAACTTTTGGTTCCCATGCAGTTTTCACCACCATAGCCCAGCTCCCAACCCCAGACCTTATAAATTAGATACTTAAGGCAACATTTACATTGAAACCTCAAGGACAGGTCACAATCCTGTTTCAGGGCTATGTGCACTCAAAGATTCTGTTTCTATTACAAACTGGTTTTAAAGGCTTTTTTTTGGTTTTTGCCTTGAATGTTGTGCCGTGCTGAGGAAATACCTTAAAACAGAGAATGGTCCTGCAACACCTCACACAAGAGCTTTGTGGCTTGCACTTGCTGCTCATGGGAAACGTAAGTCCAAACACACTGCAAAAAATCCTCCAGCCAGCCTTCTGCTCCCACTTCCCAACTCTGCACACCTGGTGTTTAACAGGTACAGAGAGAGTCTCCCTGCTTCTCCACAACCCAAAATCTGAAGTTCAGCAGTAAAGCTGAGCAGCACACAAACCTGGCACATCCCCCACTCCCAGGTCCCTCTGCCTCCTTATTTGCTGGGGTTTGTTTTCAGGTCCAAAGCCTTTCCAACCCTCTCTAGTCAATAAACCTCCATAAGGAGGAGGACAGGAGTTAACTCCTGGTGCTGAAAGCTCTCAACTCATATGCCACAGTTGCACCAGCTGCCCACACTCAAGGCCACGACATGGAAAACCATCCTGAAATCCTATTGCTTCAGAATCTTTGAACCCAGACAGATGTCCAGGGATGAAAGGGGAAATGGAACTGCCCAATTCCTTTCCTGCCATGACAGAAGCGTACACACAAGTCAACTACTTCCTATGGCCAGCTCCACCCTTCGAAATTCTGAGAAAAAAGGGGAAAAAAAAGCTCAGCTAATGAGAATTGCAGCACTGTTCACACCACAGTAGTTAAGGTTGTATTCATTATAAATCCCCTTTTCAAGGTTTCTGTCACTCCGCCATAAAAATCATTCTGGGTTGAAATTTAGCATCCAAGCCTTCTGCCCAAGGACAATATTTTTGACAGAATTTGGAAACAATTGGTTTGGCAAAGTGTAGCTGAAGTTTTAAGGAGTGCAAGAAAGAATAGTGGTTTGTGGTGTCATATATTATTATTTTATGCTCTTATAACTTAAAAACAACTAATTTAGGTTCTGTGGTTGTTATTACTCCATAATTCCCTCTGAAATAGTTGGCCCATTCCTAATAACAAGCTCCTGCAAACTGCTAGCACCTCTCCAAATAGAGAAATAATAGTATTTCTGGGCCAAATCTGGGCCTGCTCTAAGTTAGCTTTATGTCACTGCTGCCCATTTACATCAGCTGAGGCCTTGGCCCCAGGTGTTAAGCAAAACTCATTTTTGGTGTGTGCCTGTGTCTGGTTGGTTCCATTAGCCCTTAGCTGGGCAGTTCCCAGGCATTCAGAAGGCAGAAGGTTAGGTAATGTCTTCGGGCTCCAACAGAAGGGATCCTGCTCTCATCAAAGCCTGTTGCTAAACACAGCTTGACTTCATGCACTGCCATCAGCACCTCCACCTAGAATGTGTAAGGGTTTCTTGGGAAGCATGGCCACACCAGGAAGCCTCCAAATCCCTAAGCTAAAGTCAGGCTCCCTCACTGCAGTGAGTCACATGTATTTAGCTCCTCTTGCTTTGCCTGTGGAGAACCCAGCATTTAATTTCTTCTGAGTACATTACAGGACCATCCATTCTGCTTCCCAAAGCACAGGAACTCAAGGGTGTTAGTGGTCAGAAGTCAGGTCTCTGGTGCCTTGGGAAGTCAGGTACTTGCTTTTGAACTCAGACAGCCTTTTTTTTTTTTTTAAAGTGGGATATCTAATGCTGCAAGTGGAATTTGGATATTTTCAGAGGACAAACATTGAAGGATGAAATCGGGGATATTAACCCAAAGTGCAAAAACTTCTAAGAGATACATTTGCAATGTGGAATACTGAAGTTGGCATAGGTGCATCCTTTCAGCATGAAAAACAACCCTCTCCTCATGCCAAGAATATGAGAATTATCAGGTGATCCCACACCTATTAATTACTCTGTGGCCACGACAGCTGCCTCAGCTCCAAATATGATGAGTTTACAAACACACTTTCCCCTCAAAGGTTGTTCATTTAGATACAAAAGAGACCAATAAGGAGGCTCCAACCAATTACAATGATTAAACATAATTTTCCTCCTGATGTTTGAAGCAAGGGGGTATGACCCCTGAGAGGACAGAGATGATTCCTGGGCAGTCAGAACCTCTGTCCATGGAGGGAGGAAAGGAGCAGGAGTAGGTGTGGGGCAGAGGCATTAAGATACCCATCACCAGTGTAGCACAAACTCGTGTTGATCACCAGGAACAAATCTATTCACCTGACAAGAGTAGTGAATTGCACAGTGTCAGATGTCAAGAGAACCTCCCAAACACTGTTTGGAAAGTCCAGTGACTGTTTATATTGGGGTGGGGGGAAAAGTACTCATTCCCCCTTGCAATGGGTTAAGCAGCTCTTACCCCTAAGATAAGCTACTTGTGCTAAAATGTCAACAACTGGCCTAATTTATTTTAGATATGGAGCAAAAGTGGCCTCTACTATTCAAGTTTCAGTGGGCAGCTCAGGGGAGGATAAAAACCAGAAGAAAAGGATCCCTTTTCACAAAAAGGCACTATACTATCCTGTCAGTTGATGAGATTTTTCTGCCTGGGCTGCTCCATCTTCCTAAATTATATCAAACGAGCCCTCTAAGTTTTGAAAGGGCAATCTGAAAGCAGCATAGAAAGAAATCCCTTCCTGAGAACTGGTGAAAATTTCAGTGATAAAAATAGCAGCTTTCTGCTTTGACAGAGCAGCCATAGCTTGTTCCAGTCAAGGTGGTTTTAAAATAGTATTCCCGGTCACAGCTAGAGAAAGCCCCTCTCAGCCACCATTCCAGAACCCTGCTTGGCTTTTCCCTAATCTCTGTAACAACAACAGCAGGCTCCTAAAAACACACAGGAAAAAATACAAGAGCTCAATCAATCCATTACTTTCAGAATAATATTTGTAGATTCCTTACTCCCCCCTGCGATACCATCACATTTCATCATGAAAGTTAAGGTTTTACTTGGCATCTGGATCTCTTGTGGTGAAGGGAGCAGAAACTTTGGGCTTTGCAACAGCTGTGGAGAAGGGCCTCGAATATTACATCATTTATCAGTAGTGTTTCCAGAAAAAAGGGAAACATTCCATGAAAAGATAATTTACTTGTCTTAATAATGTAAGCAGGAATTAAAGTGGAGAAATCCCTTCTGGCAGGATTTCTGACAGTTACCTTCATTTTCATCCTTGCTGACTGCACATACCTACTTTGAAAATGAATACAGTTTCCACTTCAAAAGGCAAAAAGGGAAAAAACACAGGAAAGGAGCGTGAGAGGGAGCCTGTGATGCAAAACCTCATTCTGGGAAGCTTATCTGCTCTCAAGTCCCTACAGACAAGCACCTTGGAGACTAATAGGGAAATGTTTAAGCACATTCAGTAGGAGTACATGTCAAGATTTGGCTTAATGTACCTACACTGACCTTTCTAAATAAATGTGCATTTAGACAAAGAGAAGTGACGGATCCAAAACTGTACAGCATAGATACACATTAATGACTTGTTCCTAGTCAAAATAATTGGAAGCAGTTCAGGAGAGGAGGGACTGGTAACCTGTTAGTCCCCATGTTTATCATTACTGCTGCTGTTAATGGAAGGGAGGTCCCTTCTTGCACTGGGAGAACTAAAGGTCAGAGTTCAGCAGTGGAAGTTGGAGCATCTGGATGTATGTCCTTGCAGCCTTCTAGGGAACACACCAAAAACTGAAAAACTGCACAGGAAGCCGATGGCAGGGGTGGGATTTGAGCCCAGCCCTCCTTTTCCTCACCACTCTACCACCTGATATTGAAAGGAGGATACACCTGATGCTGAGCACGAGCATCAGTAATTCTTGTAGAAGTGGCAATGAAGCAGGTCCCAGCTGGGTCTAACCGTGACTACCTTTACCGGATGCATCTTCCACCCAAGTCTTAGGGTAGGGTGAGACCTTACAGCCTGATCTCAGCTAATTTCATACTGAGTTTTCACAACTACCATTAAATCCATGGTGCCTACCTGGTTTCAAATTAATAAATATGCAATTTCCAACACTGCTTAGAATGAGAGCTGTCCACACACAATTTCCACCCATGTAAACTATCTTGTTCATGAATGTGGTTCAAGAGGAGAGAAAAATACCTGCAAGTCCTACTCAAACCAGCATACCCCACTGCTACTGCAGAAAGGTGGTAGAGGCAAAAAGCCTGTCACGCAACAGAACCCCAGTTAAATAAAACTGTGATATTTGAACAGTGCTTTTAATTAATTTTTAAAATCCAAGTATTTTTTGCAGACCCGCATGTTAATCAGTCACTTTGGATAAGTTGGTGCAAACTTATTCACTGAAGCTGTAATAAGGTATTCATTTTTATCAGAATAATCCATTCGAAAAGTCCTTGCTTGGCCACTGAGGGATGAGACCGCCTTACCAGTTGCAAATTTTAAATAAGATAATTTTATGTTTTGCTGGTCTCTTCAGAGCATGTTCTCAAACCTTCCTGTGCAACCACAACGAACAGAAACCCAAATATAGAAGCACCATCAGGCAGACCTATTTATCAGGACGCTGTTCTGATTTTTTCAGACATGGAGCTTGGCTTCCTCCCCAAAGCCAAGCTCCAAAAGAACTTTCTGTCAGCTCCTCTGGGGTGGTGGAAAAAGGAGAGTGTTTCTGACCCCAGCCCAGCAAGGATGTGCCATGCTATCCCAAAGCCACACAGGTGCCAACAGGGAAGTGAGCTGCCCTGGGGGGAGTGAAGACAGGGAGCAGAGGCAGAGATACCTCACCATGCACGCAGCTTCCAGGCAAGCTGGGAAGCTACACTGGACTATTTTAATCTCCTCTTAAAGGAGGGGCTGCAAAATCTGAGCTACTTTAACAAAGACAGCTGATGTAACACAGGACTGCATTCCCCAGGTTCACCCTGAGCACCAGATATTGAGCCCAGAACACAGCAGACGTGTCACGGCCTGAGGAACCACAGGCAGGAGGTGGCCACTTCCATAGGCAAGAGTCTGGAGTCCAAGTCCCTGCCCCAGCCACAGGAGTAAAGGGATAAAGCCTCTTTCCCCAGCCTAGCTGGCTTTCCCCAGTTCAGCAGCCTTAACCAGCTCAACCAGCTCCCCAGTGAGACCCCAAGGCCCCAGCACAGTCAGAAGCATTGCCACCACCCCACTCCTGCTGTGGAGTTTCCAATCCTCTTGCCTGGAGTGGAAGCCCCATTGGCTCCTACCAGGGGTTTTGGATCAGGAAGGGAGAGCAGCCCCATGTAGTTTGACAGATGTACCATCCCTTGCACAGAAGCTCTTTATGTGAAATCTACGAACCACGGGCTGTTTTAAGTCTCAAACTAAATACAAGAGAGTTTTGATTGTGGTTTAAAAAGAAAACCCAAGGGAACATGTTGGAAGGGGAATAGATCTCACCCAACAAGATCCCTGTGAGTGCTGGGGATTAACACACTGGTGGTGATTCCTCCTGGATACTGATAGCTTTGTCACAAAGCTCATGGCAAGCCTGGGAAGCTTTGCAGTTTCACTGCATCATTTAAAACCTTAGGAACTCCTTATGCACTTTAAAGCCATGTCAGATAAGTTATTTCACACTGGTCTTTTATTTTTGAGAATGCCTGGTGGTAGACCAGAGGGAACAGCATGAGGAAAAGGATAGATTTACATTGGTCCTACCCCACAGGGTTCTTGGCAGCATCTCCATAGAGCAATATGGCTTTATATGTTACCTGAAAAACCTCTTTCAGCTCTTTTAACCCACTCCCATATTCCCCTACATTTATGATTTCTAGCAAATCACAGATTTGCTGGTCTCCTCCCCTTTCTGAAAGGGCTGGGATTCACCTGAAAGCTGGTCCATTGGGAAATAAACTGAGGAAAGAAGTAAGCTAGCAGCACAATCAGTTGGCAGCTGGCACTGGAGACAGCACTCTCCTCTAATTACAGCATCGCAGAGTTCAGATTTCAAAGGGATCTCTGCCTCAGTTCCTGCCAACTCACCTTGCAATGGAACATTGGTGCCCTATCAGGAGATGCTCCAGCAGCCAAACCCTCCACAGGACTCCACACGGACCTCATCTGACAAAGGGATGGCTTTACACAGTAGTGTAAAGGCTCCTCAGGTAACTGTGCTATCTACAACATAAACCACCAACAGCGAACATGAACTGGCTGCTCCCAGCAGAGCTGGGGTTTTACACTGCTCTTTGCCACAGATAAGGAATTATGATAAGAATTCAAAAGATTGTGCAAAAAAACCCAAACCAAACAAACAACAACACCGACCAAACAAATCCAAACAGGCAGTTTACAAACTCAAGAGGTTTCTCAGGAAGGAGCTGGGAAAAAAAGGTAGTTGGGGTGTCTTAGAAGCAGGGACTGGGACTTTGAGTCTGGGTTGTGTCTCTTCCAGTTGCTTGCAGCACTCTGGGCAGTTAATTTAATGCTGGACCGTTGCAGCTCATAATTCTGTGAGAAATGAGGTGATGGGAAATTAAGGAACAGCAATATAAGAAATGCTTTTATAATAATGAAATCTCATTCTATTGACACAAAGCCATTTTAAAATTGTATCCTTCCTCTGATAGCCAGGAGAGGTTCTGGGATAACCCACTGCAGACAACCTTGCTGGGCTGAGGGGAATTGCTATGATTTTTGGGTGCCTACGAGGGGAACTGTGAGGACACAAGGTTTCCTCAGTCTTGCACTTCCAGGGCATTCTCACTGTACACACACTGCCCTGGAAGTGGCAATCCCAGCCCTATCAACCTCCTTGCTTTAACACTCCCAGGGATCCTAAAAAGACAGGAAATTTAGCACCACCTTGGGGTTTGCAAAATTGGAGGTAGAAAAATGGTTACTACCATGAAGCTATTTAGAGAACCCTGAGGATCTGTTCCTTCAAAAAAAGCCCCAAGCCTAAGTAGTCCCTTTCCTCCAAGCAGTTGGTACAGCTTGATTTTTGTAAGAGGTGCCGAAAGTTTCTTGCCCCATACATTTCAAAAATACTATGCAAACTTAAAAAAACCCCAACTAAAACAGGGCAGCATTTCAAGTGGAACAGATACTCCTAGCTCAGCCAGCTGCAGCCAGGCATAGAAGGAGCCCTGGAGTGGAGCTCTCCCCATCCCTCCTGGCAGAGGTCCATGACTACTGCAGGGAGCCATCTGCTCCATGGAAAGGTGTGGAGCACATTCTGCTCTCCTCTGCTTCCTCCCCACAGCAAGGAAGCAAATTGGCTCCCAAGTGCTGGCCTGATCCTTGGGAGGTGCTAGTTTTAATCTTATTCCTCCTTTTTCCAGGCCTTTGTTCCTCTGTCTTCATGGTGAAGATAGCATTAGCTCTGCCTGCCCCTTGTGACATGGATGGAGATAGCATGTACCTCCTGTCCTTTTGTTTTTGTGGGAGACACCTGGACACTGCCTGGCACAATGGAACCTCACTTTCAGTTTGAACATCTGTGAGCAGCTATGGCAGCCATCGTGTGGCATCTCTTAAAGAGAGATGGGGCTGACTTCGCAGAGTGCTCCCACCCCAAAGGAGCGTCCTGATTTTAGAAAGATTTTGACATCACCCAGGGCTAAACCACCCAGTGTGGTGTGGAAAGGCTCACTTTGGACTTGAAGGAGGGATGGGACTTCAATCCCAGCTTCTCTGATCCAAGTGCTTGGCAGCGAACAGCAGCAAAGCAAATACCCCTGTTTTCACTGCTTGTGCAAAGAAAACTCTACTTTTCAGGGGTTTGTGCACTGAGTAGAGTGGATCATATTTCTGTGACTCCAATCCACCTTCCCTCCCTCCCCCCTCCCTTTTTTTTTCCACAATGCCATTGGCATTTCTTTGGGGGATATTTAATTGCAGAGGGGGTCGACAGACCCTCCCCACTCTGAGCCCTGTTTGCAAGTGTCAACCCCAACTTGGAGTTCAACCCTCAGTCAGCAGAGCAGTAAAGCTGGCAGGCTTAAGTACTACAGGAATGCTAACATGGCAGATCTGAGAGAGTTAATTTGGCCAGAATGCACTCTAGTAATGTTTATGTTTTAGATAAAGTGCCTACAATGTTGCAGCTTGCCCTTCTGACCCCATTTCCTCATTCGTGTGCAGCTCAGAGAAAGTGATACTTAATTCCAAATCTTTGCTTTTATTAGCTCCCAGAGAGGGATAGGATTTCATCCCCGCCTTATCTCTGTTATAAACATCCTGTTACCATTCATATCAGGGGGATATCTTTGGGAAAATGATTAAATACTTTCCACCAGACACAAAGAGCACCCCCAGTTGGTTTTGCACAGTGCAGGGTGATTTTGCACGTGTGTGTGTGTTGTCAAACAGCACAAGCTTAGGTGTTCCAAAAGGGTGGAAAATTCACAAGTGTGACAACCTGTGGGGACTCTTCCACCGTATCCTGGTATCTGTGCATTTAAGAGCACAGAACTAAGTGCTGTATCTAGTTCCAGCCTCGCTCAGGCAGCTTGGCCAGAGGGGTCTAATTCTTCATTATTCTACCATTTTGGCCAAGACTGCTGCAACCCACCTCAGATGACACAATCCACGAGCAAGTATAACATCAGGGGTGGTGCTTCTCCAGCTCCACACTGGTTTCAGGATCAAACAAACTTGGGCACATTCTCGCAGTAGGATTAACAATCCTTACTGTGTATCTCCAGAGTCATTTTTCATTTCAGCAAACAATTTGATGAAGCGTTGCATGCTCAAGGCAGTTGATTTCTCAGACACCTTTCTCACACCCCACAGGTTACCAGGTCACTCTACAACAGCAGCTTTTAAGCCAACACACATATTCACAAACTTGAAGTCCACAAAAGGGACCAATAAAAAAAGTCTGTCTAGGCTGTCCAGCAACATATGGAGGTGGTACTTCTAGAAGCATCTCTACCTCTAGTCTGTGCATCTCAAAGGATTCTCAAACCAAGAAAACATTTATGATAGAACTACAGAATGGCTTGGGTTGGAAATGACCATAAAGATTACCCAGTTCCACCCCCTGCCAGGGGCAGGGACACCTCACACTAGATCAGGTTGCTCAAACTCCTGTCCAACCCGGCCTTGAACATTTCAAGGATTGGGGCAGCCACAGCTTCTCCAGGCAACCTGTGCCAGGGTCTCCTCACCCTCATAGGGAAGCATTTCTTCCTAATATATTATATAACACTATCCTGTCCATTTGAAGCCAGTCCCCTTTGTCCTGTCAACCACATGCCCTTGTAAAGAGTCCCCCTCCAACCATCCCACCCAGCAAGCACTGTCTCTGGATGTACCTCACCAGGACACAGTTTGTAAGAGATAAAGTACACTGAGCACGTGGCACAGCTAGATTCACACGGGAGTGCAAGGATGGAGATTCCTGGTGTTAAAGTGGCATTCCCATGTGCAGTTCACAGAGGCAGCAAGGAGAGGAGGGAGTCTGGTGGGAGAAGCACATGTCCAGAGGCTCCGGATGCTGTGGCTGTACCAAGTGCTGACACACCAGCTCGTTGGGACATCTTGCCATTCTGTTGTCCAACTCTACCTTTTGGACCCAGCCCAGGACACCCACCCTCCAGTTTCTTTATACAAGTGATCTGGGCCAAGACCATAAAAACCCACATGTCAAACATCAAACTCAGTTTAATTCAGAAAGATATTTTCAGTGTGACAAAGGGCACCTGGGAAGCCAGTTCTCCATGATGTTTCACCAGAGCCAAGTCCCAAATTATGCTCTTTTTGATGCAGAGAATAGATATGTAACTCAACTAAACCCCTGGATTTCCAAACGTGCTCAGCAGGCAGCAGTGCTCCTCGATGTGGAGCCATGGCTCTGCTCTACATTCCCCAACAGGCATCTGCAAACACTTCCATATAGCAGAGTGCCTGGAGCTGGGGCTCAACCCAACACCCCACCAAAGTACATCCAAACTCTGCCAACAAATGTAAGCCTGGGTCTATGCGACTTTTACAAGTTGGACTTGTCAGACTAAGCCATGTATTAACATACACATGGAATTTGGGTTAAAAAGCAAAAAAGGTTTCCAGTGCAGTAGCTGGAGTACCACTGGTTGGAAAATTAAAATTATTTTGTGTAAAAGTTAGAGAAATAGATACATATACATATATCTCATCTGTGAATTCTTTCTTCAAGAGTTAACAAAGATACAAAGAAAAAGCCCCAACAACAAAACAATTTCTTCTATGTTCTGTAATTAGTTTCTAATTCCTTGTACCTATAGAGGTCTGATGAAACCAACTAATTTGGCAGTTTAATGAAAACAAAATCCCAAAGCAAAAATTTTAAATAAAACCTGAATTTTAAATGGAAAGTTAATTTCCAGTTTTTTCTTTCTTTTCTGTCCAAGAGTGAAAGATATGAACTAAAACATAATATTTTTCAGAATTTCTTTCCCTTTTTGCTGGAGGCTGCTATAAATCAAGCGAGTTTCCAAATTAATCTTTTGATTGTAACAGCCTTTGTACTTAATTAAATAAAAAATTCTCCAGGGGACAAGGAGAGGAAGGGTGCCTCTGTTCTCCATCCCTTTCAGCCCTTTTTTCTTGCAGAAGCAGTAATGGGATCCCTCGTGCGGCAGGGGATGATCACAGTCAGGGAAAGGTCCATCTTTTTGCAGACCTGGCAGCACCATTGTGCTGTGGGTCTGCAGGGCCACCCCACAGCTCCCAGCACTGCACATCCCATGTGAACGGGGAAGCAACCAAACAAGATGTTGATGGCTTGTGCTCTCAAAACCTTTGCTATGAAGAACTTCCACGTGGCCACAAACAACAATGAAAACAGTGCCTTTTGGGATCACCACCAACAGACCCAGCCTCTCCAGGAGGGGGAAAGGCAGCAAGGTGGGTTCAGAAGGGCAAAAACACATTCAGAGGGGTGCAGAGAGCACATGCCCATCACCCCACCAGCCACTCCTCCTGTCCCCAAGCAGGGTTAAGCTCCTCCAGCAAACACCACTCATTTCCCTAGTTGGCTTGAAGCCAGAAGATTTTGCCTTCCAGTCATGCGAGCTTTTCAATTTGTGATTCTTACAAGCTGAGCTTACACAAAACTGTTTCCTGAAACAAACAGTTCCTATTGCCCCTCCATCCCTCTTTCCACCCCATCATTTCTGCCAGAGTAAAGCCAAGCCCATTTATTGATCAGGCAACAATAAACAAAGGCTCAGAAAGTCCAAGGCATCCTTTAAAAGCTGTGGAAACATGGTGTCCTATCAAGTCTGCTCAGTTTAACTACACTTCCCTCAAACACTATCTCCTTAATGTGTATTTAAACAGGCCTTAGCCTCTCGGGCACATTTTCTAATGACCTTTGTTTTAACCCAGCACATTCACCGGTGCAAATGAGATGCTGTGAACCATGTGTGAGTCATGAGTTTTGCCTAAGTGAGAACTCAATCACCAATTCCAATAAAGACCAGGTCAGATCCTACAGCTTTACTTCCAAAAGTCAGCCTGTCTGCTGTTTTTACCATGGCTGGATATAAGTAATACAACATGACACCACAGGATGTTAGGCAGAAGAAAATTAGACAGGTAATTATTTATTTCACTCGTGACTAGGACACCCCATTAGGGTGGAAAATTTTCTGAAGAAAGGCAAGTGGGCAGTGGAAGAAGAGATGTGCTGTATCTGCCAACAACCATCAATACCTCACATCATGGAATGAAGGATCAATATCAGATCCAGACACTGTGTGTGATCCCTGCCTGCAGCACAAGGAGCATCTCGTCCCTGTGACAGCAGGGCTGAAAAGAGCCAAGAGAATGTGAGGTCAGAGTAAAGTAACACAAATCTGGTTATGTCACAGGCAGAGGGTGAAACCTCACCTGGAATAACATGAGAACATCTGCTCATTCCTTCCTTAGGATGAAGTGTATCAGAAGGAATTAAAGACACTGAGAGCTATAAAGAAAGTGAAAACTAGAAAAACGCAGTCAAAAGACAGATAATGCAAACAGAATCCTTTAAAATAAAAAAACCCACACCTCTGCTGAAACCAGTATTTTCCTAGGAAACAGTTGTTTCTTACTTTTTAGTTACTTCTTGAAAAAATAAAACTTCTGTCTTTTTCTAAAAAAACCTCCTCAATCAGACCTGAAGCCTGACTTTCTCAATCCAAGCCAGGTCTCCAAAGCAAGCAGAAAGTGCATTTTCCAGGCAGATACTTAATTTTCATTGATTTAACTGGGATTTAAATACACATTTAAGGCTGGGGTTTTCCAGGACTTGGACTACTAAATCTCAGTCTCACCAAAAAAGCTGAGCAGAGCTCTGCACTGGCCACGTGCCTCAAGGAGCACACAGCCAGCTGATGGGAAACACCAGGGCCCAGGATCTGGGGAGACGGAAAGCACTGTTAGGCTGGGTTTAGACAATCCTGGGAGCAGAACGCAGGCTCTGCATCTCTCTCAACAATTCCTTTGCTAAACCAAAACCTCTGGTGTACTCCAGGGCACAAACATGGTACCTCTGGGCCAGAAACGTGCCACAATGACCAACTCCTGAGTGTAGCAGAGAGGATCTGGGGACCTTCTGCCCTCTGCACAGCCCAGCCCTGGAGTCTGGCTTGGCCAGCTGCTGCAAGGTTTGACTTACCCAAATGACAAAAATATTACTGGAGGTCATCCTCACCTTTTCAAAGAGCCACAGCCCAGCTTTCCCCACAGCAAACTGCCTTCCATCAATGGTAATGCTGATTATACTCAAGAACACACTAAAGTTTCTATGGATAGAGCTTACACTCCCTTTTTGTTTCAAAACAACCTTTTTCCAGCTTAATATTTGGTCTCTGATCTACCTCTCCCCTATATTTTCTCAGTAAGTGTATTTTGGTGCTCAAGGCACCGTCAGCCTGGGTTGGAAATGCTGAGACCTGACATTTCTAGATTAAATGTCAACCAGATGTTTCTGCACTTCCCTTATGAGCCTTTCAAGAAGCTTCCCAGTTTGGTATTGTGTTTCATTATTAGGGAAAACCCAAGTTCAGACCTCACCAGTTTGAGCTGAAAGGGATTGAAAGCCTTGGGGGAAGAGAGGGGAGAAGAAACAACAGGTATCCAAGAGATAGGAACTACTATTCCCAACTGCAATCCACAGTAACAGGCATCCATTATTTTTTTTTTTCCTCCAATGTATTTAAAGCCTGACTGAAATAAATTGGCTTCAGCTTCAGAAACTATTTTTATATAATACTAACATTTTCCCTCAACCACTGAAGCAAGGGATATGCAGAATGGGATGCTGCCCTTCCCTCTCAGTCGCCGTGCCAGAAGCGGCGCTGCTTCTGACAACGGAGAGCAGAGGGAAGAGATTTATTCATGAAAGGAGAAGAGAGGATGGAGTATTATTGGAGCTGTGACTGTAAAGCCCTTACCTGGGATGCCAGAGGACACTCTGGGTTTCCTCTGCTCTCTCATCTCTGTGTGCAACTTTGCCAAAGAGAAGCCTCAGTTCCCACTATGTAAAATGGGGTCTAAATGAAGACTTTTTGATGTTTGTTGTGTCTTGTATGGACTTCACAGCAACAGATTCATTCCTATTATGCTTCTCACATGTACTGCAGCAGGGTCCCAGACCGAGATGAGAACTCAAGGTGCCAGTGTAGTCAATAAATAAGGACATAAATAAAAGTTACAACATGTGGCTGAGAACTGGCTCCCATCCCAGAAATTCAGAGTGAACTTTCCTGTTTTTGTTGTTTTAGCTCGATTCTAGTTTCTTGGTCAAAGTAACAATTTTTAAAACTGCATTTTCAATATTAGGAAAGAAACCAACAGGGAGACACGGACAATGACCCTACAAAATGGGCCCTCATGAATGTCTCCAAGAGACAGCTAATGGCTGTTCATGGACCAGGTAGGATCAACACCCCTTCCCAAGCCAGACCCTGCACTTACAGCTGCATCCAAATTCCACAATCCATATTTTTTGAATCAAGAATATCTATAGAGAAAAGCCATTAACACATGCACACATACTGCAAGAGCTCAGGTTTGTGGTGAAGGCCAAATTCTTATTCTGCGCATGTAGCAAGCTCCAAAAGAAGTTGTTAGAAATAAGACCTCCAAAAAAATGCTGGGGTGAGCATTAAGTAAACATCTCCACAGCCTCCAAATCCACCCTCCATATGTGCAGTGGGAGCTGTGCTGAGTGGCCAGGAGCTGGTGCCTACCCTTGGAGATGCAGACAAGAATTCCCACTGAATTTCGTTACCAAGAACAAGGAGTGATTCCACTGCACTCAGCACGTGGCTTCCAGAGCAAGGCCCAGCAGGACCACAACGACAGCCTGACCTTGTACATTTGTGCAGTGGGAGGCTGGGAAATACACTGGGTGAAACCCTGGCTATGCTGTAGCCAGTGACAAAATTCCCATTGATTTCAGGCAGGTCTGGGATTTTTCTGTTACATTTTTTGATGTCAGGGCAGCAATCCAGTACCAGATCTTATTCCAACCTCTCAGGTCTGTTTGGAGCCACTTGTCAAGGGTCAGTGACCACTCCGGAGTGGCAATACACTCCCAGGCAAGCCCACAACATGCCAGCAAGCCTGGGGAAGGTGAGCAGGTTGAAGGACTCTCCATAAATGTGTCATCCAAAATGGAGCAGACAGAGAAATCTGATAACTTAGAGCAATTCCTGTGCTACTCTGCTTGGTGGGGAGCAGGGGGATGCTGCTGAAGGCTTTTGAAAACAAAAATACTTCAATACTGCAAGGGCTTGGTGACTCATTGTCCTGGGAAAATGCTCTTTTGACAACACAATGGCATCTGAAGAGAACAGATAGAGATGCTCAGCACAAAGATATATTGAAGGGAATAACAAAAGGAAACAAAACCAAGGCAATCAATCTATCCACACTATTACAGAACAATCCCATGGTACTGTCTTTGCATGAATCCAAAGACTGGGGAAGTGCTAAAGCCAGTTCATAACCCTCTGACAGAAACACAGGTCTACCTATCTCCTGTTAAAGTGAACAAGAGCCATTTCAATGCCACAATCAGGGCATATAGCTTTAATGTATTGTTTCACCATTCCCTTAAAACTAAAATACTCCCTGTGAAGCAAGATTCTCAAAGTCAAGCCCATATTCACTGCTAAAGACATGTAGGAAAACAGCTACTTAGAACCAGTTTTGGGTGACAGTTGTTCCCTAGGAAAAGTTGCTAACAGTTCTGCTGGAAAGCAGCACAGACAGAAAAATACAGTTTGGTTTTGTTCACAAGATACAAGAGAAAAGGAAACCAAGAGTGTAATTTTCTTCCAGCCAAGCCAGTTCAGAAGCTAACCATGCCATCCAAGTATTTAAAGTGAAAAAGTTTATGTTTAGTGCAGCAATAACAGGAAAAGTATTGCCAAGGAATAGATATAATCCAGCATCTAAACTGCAAACCATAAATTTCACTGTTCACATCACTGGAATGGAGAATATTAAACACAATCAGTAATTCTTCCTCATTCATAAATATGATAAATTAACACCTACCAACTTCTTAGACAAGACAGCAGCAAACCCTGAATGAGCCATGACCTGGTCTCTCACTGAAGTAATTTCTCGCTTCAAGAAAATAAATTCTTTCTAGTTACCAAAAATCACAACTATTTAAATATCACCAAGTGCATAACCACAGATGAATCTTCACTACTTGATGCATACCTGAACAGATACATGCTGCCTGGTTCTATTTACAAATAATTAAAAGCCCCACCTGTAAAATCTGCCTCGGTGAATTCACATCGCTCAAGTGGTTTTCTCCAAAGCTGACTTCTTTTGTAGTGTTGAGGCCTGAAGTCAAAAAAGTTCTCCATGTTTATAATCAACAACTCCCAAGACCAGCTTAATATATAACCACTTTAGTCCAACACATACACACAGGCAAGAACATGCAGAATCAGCGATCATCTTGCAAGGCAGAAGATGCTGGAATGCTAATAGATATGACCAGAAAACACATTCCAGTACAGTAAAATAATTCCAATGTTCAGGAACAATCTTGTTCTTCTTAGAACTACAAGCAGTTAATATGTGAGAAAAGGATGGTTATTGAATTATACTGATAACAGCTTGGCACTCAGTCCCAGGAAAGTGATGGCAAGAAGCACATCGCAGTTTCCTCCACCCCAGAGGTGGATTCTTTCCAGGGTGGTGCATTTGTCAATCTTTTCCTCCAGCTTCTTGCATCAAAACAACAACAGACAACCCCCAAAACCCTCACACAAATCTCAAACTCTATGCATCCATCCTGTCCTAATGCACTGATAAATGCACTCAGCAAAGTGGTAACAGGAAACACAGACGTGTGGCTCGATGCAGCTGCCTTGGTTACTTTGCCTCAGACATGTCACGATACAAGTTTTGTGTGACCACAAGTCATCCTGGCTGCAGAGATGGTGCTTGCAAAACAACAATGCACATAAATTCACACTCTCAAGTATGAGTGAAAAAAAAAAATAAATTCTATGATACTCCCAGTTTTCCCTTGTGAAACATATTCCCATTCGTTAACCTGGGGTTTGTCAAGAAGAGAGAGGGAAAGAGAGGAAACACTTGAAGCAACAGTTGAGCATTTTCAAAACTGATCTTTTTTTTTTTTGAAGAGCAAAACAAAACCCCACAGGAATATTCCTGCAAATGACATTTTTTCAGCTTTTAAAAGTTAAGTTAAAGGACAGTTGTAACTCACAGCAGGTGGTGAGGAGACCTGCTGTCATCTGTGTCCATTGCACAGACACCCAAATCCTCCAGCCTTGCCTCAGTGAGTGCTCAGGGTGATGCTGCAGAGCAAACACCACGGAACTGTAAGCCCTCAGCACCTAAAGCAGCCAGGAGGGACGGAACATCACTGTTTCCAGCTTATCAATGGAGAAACAGAACACAGAGTACAAGTTGTCTGAGATCAAAGATGGAACAACTGGCAGAAATAAGAGTAAACCCCAGCCCTCCTATTTTTCATTACGCCATCTTCACTACAGAAAACAAGCTTTTTTGGGTAGAAAAATACCTCAGAGCTCAGACCTGCATCCACACAAAACCCTTTTCCCTCCACTATTTGTGCACACAGAGCCAAGTTTACTCCTCAAAGACACAACGTGGGATCATATTCCTGTATTTAAGACAGAGAACTGGGCAAGTATTTCAACACAGCTGCAGCACACAGTGCTGTCACACCCCAAAAGGCTGTTCTGGTGTGCACACAGTGCTCCTCAAGGCCACAACCACTGCGAGCCATGCCCCACACAGTCTGCACACAGAACGAGCCTCCCCGCAGCTCCTCACAGCTGCTGAGCTAAAACACCTGCTGGAGACACCAATACAACCCAGTAAATGTCTCTTCATACTGTTAATTTGCCACCAGAGCACCACTTATTCTAGGACAGGCACACTGTGGGTCGTGCCTCTCTCCTCCACGCCTCCCAGAGCCCCAGACAAGGCCCTCACATAACACCTCGCGCAAGGGCTCACACCACACTCTCCCCAGCACAATACCTTGAGCTCCAGGTCTGCTCCACGTCAGCTTCAGCAGCAGGGCAGCTCTTCAGTTCCCTCAGACACAGAAAGAGCAGCTCTTCAGTTCCCTCAGACACAGAAAGAGCAGCTCTTCGGCCCCTCAGACACAAGGAGAGCAGCTCTTCGGCCCCTCAGACACAAGGAGAGCAGCTCTTCGGCCCCTCAGACACAAGGAGAGCAGCTCTTCGG